>PDGT01000087.1:396783-586649 GCA_003671415.1 Megathymus violae
AAAAAAATTAATACGTATAAACAGAAAAGTGATACACACAATCATGAAACAAGAAATAGGTATAATTTGATTACATCATCATATCGTCTTCGAAAGGTTCAGCGTTCCTTTATGGGGCTTGGAGTTTCTTTTTACAATAAGATTCCTAAGTTGATACGCGAGTTGCCCATTGGAGATTTTAAGCGACGCATTAAAACACAACTTATAGGCAAAGGATATTATAGTATAGATGAGTACATTAATGACAAGGATGCCTGGAAATAATAGTGTCGAAACCAGTTCCGCACAGGTTTAAACTTTTGTAATTACCAAGTGTTGTTTAAAAGATGTACTGAGGAGTTCTTTCGCCGTTTCTTCTCCTCATTGTTAACGCACCCTCTCGAAACGGTGGCAGAAGCAAAAATGATATTCATAAGTGTATTTACAGAATACCTATATGATTAAATGATTTTGAATTTGAATTTAAGTTTGAATTTAAACTTTTTTGAACTTAGATAACTCACAACTACAGTGTTAAATGAAATAAAACTAATAACAAACATTATGTTCGCGTAATGTAATCAATCGCTAATTAAGTAAGAATAGATATCGGCAAAGTAATGTCTGATACTGTCATAAATCTGTATAGCATTTTGTCTTTTCCTGAAAGATAAAGATCCTGTAAGTTCACATTAAATAATTCTATAATACATCCCTTTTAACTGTTTAACCTTTTAACTGTCAACCCATCTCATTATTGTTGTCCTTTGTGTTGTTTACATCATTAGGTTTGGTATTTTAACACCGGTTTATACTTGCTTTATTGAATTGTATCAAATAATGCAGAAGTTTTGCTAAGATTTTCTGAACTAATTACTTCCAAATTTCTTTTTTATAACGTCGTTTTCTATTGATTGCACTTGTACCTTTCAGTGTAATGGGATACTTAAAAATATTCTTTACTAATTCTTCTTTATAAAATACTAGACATCGTTCCAGACCAACAATTAATTTTATATACATACACTTGATAAAACTATGACTACACTTGTTGGTCTATGACCACCCGGAATTATGTGCCTAACAATTGATAAAAAAATTTTTGATGGTAAAAGTAATACAAGTATCGGAGATAACATTACCACTTACAAAAACTCACAAAATTCCCACTCTCTCTTTATAATATTAGTATAAACTTTATCTGGGTCATTGCACTATAAATATTCGAAGGTCGATTACGCATTGGAAGAAATTTACGCTTACCGTGCTTAGGTCGCATAAAGGGCAAAGCTGCTTTATAATTTAGAGAAATGGCGCCGTAAAGCTATTCCTAGCAAATAAATACGATCAAATGTCGCCAAACGGTCTATGCCTGGAATTATTTAGTAAGAAAAACCTTAAACGAAAAGGATCTAGCAAGATCGATGAGGCAATTCTAATGCTTTTGTGGCCGATCGAATATCCAATGAAATAAAAATCCTTTCCTTATCCGGTCCTTAAAACTGTTATTGAGAAATCTGTTATAAAAACCTGACATGTAAAAAAAAACAAAGTACTATATAATTGAAATAAATAAATATTTATAAATAATTATAAATATAAAATAAATATTTATAAATAAATAAATATTTATTGATTTTTATTATCTGATTATAATAACTGGAATAGACTATTTAAAGTGTTCTCAGAATCAGGGAAGTTTAAAAAAATTTCGCCACCAGTGTTTAATAATCCAATTGCTTCTTAACTTATTCGATCAAAATTTACTCAAACCATCAAGCTATTGCGCTTCAATAATTATTAACATACTTAGATTATATTACATTACATAGAACTTTTCAGCAACCATACATTAAAAATTTCCAATGTACCAAAAATAAAATATTTCTTCATATATGTCCGTTTCAAGATGCTAAGCCACTTTTGAAAACTTCGGTGAAAGAGAAAGGAATCTAGACAAAGAGGCACAATTACGAAACGTCTTATTTGAGTTTGGAAGTGAAATGGCCATTTCAGGTGAACTATCCGCACTACATTCAAACATTTGTAGTTAGCATACAAATGACCGTTTTACTGCAATCCTTTCTATTGCAATTTCTATTCACTCGAATACATTTCATTCACGTAGATAAATATCCGAGTAAGTTACAGTCTTTGCTCCGATTGAGTGAGACAAGCATTGAATTTCTGTACAATAATTATTGGAAAAGAATCGAAAGAAAAGTAATTTATAGCGTCAAAAGGATAGATTACTTAGATGTATTGGTTTCAGTGAGCAAATTATTCTTTTTGATTTAAATTCGAACAGTACCGACTAATAAAGTATGGTCCGTTCAGATTTTCCCTGTATTATTTCTTATTTAGTGATATTCGATAGACATCCTTTGATTTTAATATATACTGGTTTTTGGGTATTTTACGTATCTTTGAAATGTCAGAAGTGGGTAGATTCGATACCTTCTCCCAGAAACGGAAGACCAATTTGTAAACTAATTTTCAATAGAATATTGCTCGTGTTTGATTTTGTTTGTATTTTCCTATTTCTTAAGAGTACTTAAGAAATTGGATAATATAGGTCGATTAACCCATTATCCTCCAAGTACGTAGGAGCCATTAGTTTCTGCAAACATTTATGTTGATAATGGGTCACTTGTCACATACTAACCAATGAAGCTGGCGTTTACATATAGAGTATTTCTAAGGTTCTGCTCTCAAAGTAATCTATGTCTATGCTCATACTAGCCCGATTGCTTAACTCCTCGAAGGGATTTAGGTTTATTCTGTTTGCTCTGTCCACTTTATAAAAGTGTTTGTTCCTTGAAACTATTGAAATTGACGCCTGTGGGTGCTACGGCTATTTCAGTATTAACATATAGTTCGCCTATGTTTTAAATTCCATCCACATTAAATGAATTTGTCTCTGTCCTCTGCAGTTTAACTTTACAAACCATAACCTTTTATTGCCACATGTCAATGACATGTTCTATATACTTACATGCACACTGTGGAAAAAGCCTTCCTCTAAGACATTACCAAAGTACTAGAGTATGAGGATTTTCAAATAAGACGCGATAAGAAGTATTTTTGTAGCCCATATCTAACGGCAATAGTTACCACTGACATGCTTTTTCCTATATTTTGTACGTTAACATTACCTTCTTATTTACATTACCGGCTTGTATAGAAGTACTATATTATGTTTCTTTTTCAATTTTACTATTTATATTTTATCATCCATTGACAATATCTGACAACAGGTACAAATATACAGTAAGTATACAGTAAAAAGCACTTCAATTGTAGTTTCCAAGTATACATTTCAAATTACCTCAAAGTATCAAATTACCTCACAGGATAATTCAATATTTTAAGTTCTAAAGGTGAACCGATCCTTAGTGTCGTGAATATTATAATTGTATCATCAAATTCTCAAATCACATAGAAGAAATTTGGTATGTAGTCAACTAATAAAATTTTGTAAATAATTTCATTGACAATGGTTAACAGAGCAAATCAGAATTTAGATATTTGATTAAAGCGGATATTTGACACGATGTGTTTATTGAATTTATTTCAAATGTTTTATTTGGTCATACTTTATATTTTCAATTACTATATCATTCAAATTTATTTTGAGGCACTTGTTAATGATATTATATGTAATGATAACCTTTCTATATCGAGCAGTTTTTCGACATGAGCAAACGAGTCATTGGATAGTAAACGGTCACCACCATCCATAGACGTCCGTCAAACTGCAAGAAAGTGAAGAACTTTACCACATCCCAGAGTGCCTTTAGGATCAAACCGATAAATACAAACACCGTGAACTCCTACAGGATGAAATAAACGATTGAATGAAATAATATTTATTCGAAGTTGGTTTTTACACACTTTGCGAAAGTGAAATTACGTCATCGGTACAACAAAACCCTACCGTGAATGGTTCGGAAAGAAGAACCAGAAACTAACTCCCAAAGTCTTTGTTTCCTAGTCTATATTAAACTTATATTTAAGCAGTCTAGTATTTAAAGTAACCATTTAGTTGGTAATAACCTTTCTTCACATCTTCTCGTGAAACAGGCCACTAATTTAGCGAAGTCAGAAATTTGGTACAAGAAGTATAGCCTTATTCCTAGTATTAATGTTGTGAACGTCACTCTTCTTAAAAAAACTATCAGAGTATATTTTACGTACATAATACTAGATTATTAATAATAGACTCTTGTCTATATAGTTATTACCTTTATCAATGTTCATTCGTGAAATGTTTAGACATATTTCGCTTGCAGTGTTAACAAGCAAGCTCTACGCTCCCTTCACCGCCAACGTAACTTCTGGTATTAGGCGAGTTTATAGGCTGCGGTGGCCACTCACTTTGGTGTTAGCTATTTACTCGTCAGCTGTTTATTAAGATAAATTACAGTTAACCAACACACCGCAAAATTGACTAAACTTGAAAAACTAATCGTTATTCGGTAAGAATATATTTTTAAGTATAAAATACACGATTATTGACATGCTTGTCTGATATGAATATATGTGATAAGTGCAACGCTTTAAATAAGGTAACCATCTTGAGCAAAATTTATTATCAACGAAGTCTCAAAAAAAACTGAGAGCGTATTTAATAATACGCGGATGAACTTCTCAGAACAAACTCAATGAAATGGTTATTTTTTGTGAAATGTTCTTATCATTACAAGTCTTTGTCATCATAACAAGTGGTTCTCTAATTAAGGAGTCATAACCATATTTGAATTTATATTTTCCTTCTATTGGAAAATATATGTCACATGAGACAATATTATTATTATTATTGATATTAAAATAGAGAAATATGAAATAAAGTTTATGAACATTAGTAATAAGTGTATAGTAATAACTTAATATGGGTATACAGAGGAAAAGATATAACTGTAAATCGAGTTAAAATTTAAGCAGCTTCATGTCAGAAATATGTAATGGAAATGGTGAAAATAACCTCCTCTCTTTCTATTTCTTACTATCTTTTTCTTTTTTTAAAGTGATTGTCCCGCTAGTGATTGTAGTTCTTGTTTTTTCTACTATGTATGTATCCTCCCATTCTAGCTCTCCCGCATAATCTCGCACTCATTTCTTATTCTTTATCCAATTTAGTCTCAAGCGGTCTTCGAACAATCATCTCTCATACAATATCTCATAATTTTCAAGATTCAACCTGTCTATTTAAACTACTTAAAAAGTTTCTTCATTCTTCTAATATTCAAAATATTCATTTTTACCGATTTCCTCTACAAATTCCTTCGCATAACCCTTTGCGTGTTCACACAATGTAAACGCGTCGACTCCGCCATAAATCTCCCACTCGATACTTAGACATGTTATGACATGGGATCGGGCGGAAAATCACAACATTAACACTGGCTCGTTACAACGATGTGAATTTTGGAGAGATCAGTTTTTCTAAGTAAAGAATGAAGAAGATATTAATTTATATGATAAACAGATGAGTAATCAGATTGTGGCGTACTCTTACGGTGTAATCTAAAACGTTAATAATATTTGGATTAATACTTCACCTGACACTGCTTTGTTAAACTATATCTGTTTTGTCCGAAACCCAAAGAATCAGTTCCTCATCGAAAATTTTAAATTTTCATCATTCTACTTCAAAATCACCTTATTCTTAAACCCTGTAATACTGATAGCTACGGTGGCTCCGAATTATTAGGATTAAGGAGCTGGGTACTGAGAGTAATCGAGTACCTACTTGAGATCTAAACATCCAAAAGTTGAACATATATCATTATAATATTTTAACATCATAAAAGTAATATAAGAGCTTCTACTAGAGATATTTCTTAAAGGATTCAAACATTCTATTCAATAATTTTCATTCACGTTGCAGGTTTATTGATAAATAGTGTCTAAGGGCATGTAATTTATCAAGATACTACATACACCCACCCACGCAATTTAGACACGATTCTATCTACTAAATTACCTATGACCTAAACGTTTCGTTTTTGCAGTCTCATCGCTAAATATCTCATGAACATAACACATGACATTAATAAGGCCAGGGGTAGTCAACTAGGTGATATATATATGATATATTCCACACAAAATATATTACAGTCATCAACTCACAGTTCACAACTATTTTAATGCTTGAACTTTCTCTCAGAGTAAGAGTGATTAAAAGCGCAGTCTCTCAAGTTGGATAGTGCTGAGTGTCAAATTTCACATTTTGAGACTTATAAAAAATATTTCAAGTTGTCTTCTTACGTTTGCTTTCGCCGAAAAAATGATTCATTTTTAATATATACGCATTAATAACAGTACTGATATATGTGTGCTATCCATCCATCCATCCATCCATCAGCCATTAGAGGTCCACTGCTGGACATAGGCCATGTGTGCTATACTAACTTGTATACCTTAGCTTTTACATATATCAACCATGCAAAAAATTTGTTATCTACTTCGCCGAGATTGATGAACAAAAAAATATATTCCTAAATTTTTATTTAGAAGTCAATGCTTCACTAGAATCCCACTTGATGGTATGTGGTGATGTAATTTCAAATGGCAAAGCGCATTACCCTAGAAAAATCCTACTTGCTCTTGACTTATCTACACTGTAGAAGGATGGATACACCGACGCGAGCAGATTATTTCAATGGTTCATGGTACGCAAAATAAATGACGAAGCATAACACGTCCTCTACACCGAAGGGATAATTATAGCGAAAAGATGGATAGTCGCCGTGCGTCGACTTGTTTAACAGTAGATAAGGCATGGGTGGAATTAAATCATGTAATTTCTGTGCAGTCTTCAATCAGTCAATCTGTGCAGTTGGTCTCAATCAACTCTGGGTTACTGATAATTCTCTACATGCCGCGTCACTGAGACAAATGCTGACTGGCGACATTTGGCAGGCCAGATGTGACAAAACTACACTTTATACTTACTTAATTACACTTACACTTCACACACGGCCGAGCTTTTGCTTAAATAGGGTTAAAAGTTATTTCGTGCTGAAACTAAGACATCTAGCTTTCTTGCAGCTGTTTTGACCGTGGACGCAATGAACTGCCCAAAGGTCGGATTCTAAGAGATCCTTACTGATCTAAGTACTATCTCTCCACAACCGCGCTGTAACCCGCATATCCATAGACAGAGATAGAGAGAATGGACCTCTGAAGAACTCCGGCATTCTGTTGTTATTGATTGCGACGAACAACCATCAAGAACACAATGTTATGCGCCTACTGTGAGGTTACCGACCAAAAAATTACGGTACATATTTTTCTTACCTGCGCCGTTGAGTGCTTATGTAAAGGACTGTAATACATAAATTATGATCAACTGCATGCCTGCTTGTTGCTCTCCTATTATCAAGAAAAAGGTCTAATTAGCGGTCTATAAATTGACCGCACGGGAGCCAATAATGCCTAAAATGCTTTAAATTTAGCTCCAATGACGATACAGTATTTCAGATTTTGGTTAATGCCTAAAACTTGCTAAGGTTATGGAAAATTTTGACATATTTGTTAATTACTTGTATTTACACTTTAATGGAAGTCTGTTTTAAATGTTCAGTTTATATGTACTTTGCAACTTATTCTTAAAAATAAACTGTTAATTATGATGAGGCATAAATATTAAATAATACACTGGTCGCAATGGTTGGAAACTCATGCTTTAACAGTCAGAAATAACTCACCTCAACGGATATAACAATATTAAAGTTTATTATTTCGTGCAAATGAAATGTAAAGCGTCTTTTAAATATTATCATAGTGCTTGTGAAAGTTTTTAACACTCAAATCCCGTGTCACAATTAAAATTCATAAGATCAGAAGATTTTAACTAACACTAGAAAAGTTAACTAACTCGACATATGAGGTTTCGACTACAATAACACTATAACAAGATGGTCGAATTTGAAACTTTGCCAAAATACACTCATTTTTCTTCAAGACTTTTATGAGACCTACTATGCCAAAGGGATTTTTTGTAAGTTTATTAGAGACCCATGTTCCGTTGAGCTAGAGTTATTGCAATAATTTGCACGGCTATTTCTGCTTTAACCTTGTGTTTCCATCTCAAGGCTCAGCTACTCTTAAAAATTGCAGCAATGATAATAATTTTGCATTGCTTGTATTGGCTTAGATTGCAAAATGTCTTATCCATTGCACATTACACCAACCTTAATAGATTACGTTGATGCCTGCATTTTGGATGTCAATGAGGAGCTCAAATAAATTTGAACTCTTGTGAAATTTGTCTATTCACTTTATCTTCGGACTGAAAAAGTTCAATGAGATATCTAAATTTCACAAGGATCTCAAATGGCTCCCAATTCGACTTAACAGGAGCATTCGACTTTTGTGCCTATCTGTAAAATCTTGCATAATCCTTAGTATCCCATTTACCTTTGCAATCGATCTATCTTTGCTAATGCTCCAGGTGTATCATACAGATAACACCTGAAAATTTTCCTTAAGACCACTTGCTCTCTGGCCCCATCCGCGCCGAAGTTCTGCCACTATCGTGGATATTCTTTACATACCGTTTCATAACTGCTCCACTAAATCGAATGTTGTGTGTGTGTACACTTTATAAGAGTTTGAACAACCCAACAAGCTGAATAAACCGTCAAAAAGTAAGTCTCGTAAAGAAAGAAGATGGACCATCATACCACCCATCTTGAAGGTAAGTTTGGGCTGGTCTAGACACACCGAATTCCACTTTGGTTAGTGATCGGTACTATTGTTGTAGTGCCCTATAAACAATATTTATAAGTTTGCCTCACTGTATAATTTTTCCACTTTTCGCGTATATTGAGGGATATTTTTGATCAGGAATAAGTAGTGTCCTTGTACTAACTTTTCATCCAAATATTGTTCATTGTAATTTATTGTATGTACAAAATAAATGAATAAACAGTATTAAAGTTGAATGAAGTCTAACAAAGTGAAAAAGTAGAGCCGAGCGAATTCGTGGCAATTTTCCAATACACAAAAAAAGGTGACGCCACCATATTCCTGAATCACGCTATTAAAGTTTTCTATTAAACTTTAATATGTATGTCTAGACATAACCAGCTTGTTCACGCATCGATTTTGATAATTCTGTTTTTAGTGTATAGAAGATGACTTGGACTTGGTCTTCTTTAAATGTGATGAGGATTTAATGATGAATTCTGAAGAAACGGAGTGAAAATTCTCAAGCAATATTTCAACTGTGGTAATATTGACGTTTTGCAAAACTAGTCCATCAATGGCCATGTCAGTGTCTAATGATGTATCTTGGAAACAAAAAATGCAGTTCCTCAACGAATTAGAATAATCCAACCGTGTTTTAGCTTTTTGCTTATGACCGGTACCGGTGACATTGCGAAGCCACTATTGAAGCCTTCACTTTTAGAAGTCATCATCCCATAATACTGAAATGTGTGAATTAATTTCGTCATCATTTACATCAGTGCCTCTTAATGATTAGGTCAGAGAAGATAACACTGACCTTGAAACATGTTTAAACACACAAATATTTAGCGATTCAAACACCATAACGGAATACAATAATAATATACAATAAATAGTGTGATATTGATAGGGCAGGTTTGAAGCTAGCGTTTCTACCGATTAACTATTCGGTTTAGAACCGAATTTTAACATTGCAGCATATATGTAGTTTATATGATAAATATTTAATTAAAATTTATCTTCGCTATCTATTACAATTTCATAGTTTTTCTTTTTGAAGTAGGTTTAATTTTTTTCAAAAATCTTTGTATTTGAATTATTATTTATATCGTTAAAGAACGCATTATTTATACTAATATAGAATCTACAACGAGCATAAATCTCAATAAGTAAGCTTTGTTAGCGGCAAGGAATATTTCTCTGGGAGTTTGGTTTCGCATCCGTTGTATAAACGAAGGTAGTATAGAAACTCCGTTAAGGAATTCGCAAATAATGTTTCTATTGAGAACTTTTTTGTAGGAATTGCAAACACGTTCATAATTCATAGGTATTGAAAAACAGACCTCTTTAAAGATAAATTGGAATAAACATCCTCAATACTTGATAAGCATGAGTAACTGTTACATTGGAAGCAGAATTGTTTGTACAAATATTTGCTGTCTAGGCGTATAACTCTTAAAACACTGAGCTGTATTCATCAACTACCCTGAACTGTATACTTATGATACCCTATTTTATGTTGACAATATTGACTATTGAATTCATCTTCTTTACAACACACGAATTGTTATAAACAATTCCCTTACAACCATTAACTAAGCCTTTTGTATGTTATTGTATTTTAATGTTTTATGTATATTATTAAATTTCTAATATAAAAATTTAAACAAATTTATAAGGCCGCTGCGTTGTTTCATTAAAGAACTTTTTGAATGTACTAGAGAAATCAAAGAAATGAATCACTTTAAGAGTCCGCAATTTACACAAAATTAAAATGTAATTCTAAGACATTAAGTCGCGTGTGCTAAGTGTGATGTGACGTAAGGATAAAAGACCTAACCCGATATTAATAAGTCACTGCAGTTCATTGACAATACCATGTTGCGTGCGTATGTGTGTGTCTATATTCCCCAGGGACTAATATGGAATGTTTCGTTAATACATCGTTTGGTAAAAGAGAGCCTGCAAGTAAAAAAGTTCAGAAAATAATCTTAAATGCTTATTACTGTGGCCAAAACAGTAAACACAAATCAGCCAATTTACAGAATTACCCAACTTATTCCAAATTTAAAATATGTACACTATTTCAAAAACGTTACAACATTTTTACTTTTTTATTAAAAGCCACGGTTCCCCCGCGTTTATGCATCGCCGGCTAACGGAAAGTATACTAAAACTCTTTTTCGTATTTCCATTTCGCTCAGCATATGGAGATTTTAAAATTGAAATTTACAACCCCTCCAGGAACAGTTAAATGTGACCAGCAAAAGCATTTTCGTAATAAAGTACAACTATTAATTTTGTTTTTACAATTTATATGGCCTATTTATTCCTGTCTGAATTTGCATCGTTCGTCGGGCGTAATTCAAATGCAATTAGTTAATATGCGTTTAAATTGTACGGAAATGGGCGATTATTCAGTATAATATTATTTTGAGTAATCCATTTCATTATAACATTTTAAAGCCTTTCAAATTTAATTCAATAAAACATTATCGCTTTATAGTATAAATTAAAGTTTCTGTTTTTCTGTCTGAAGGCGATTACCTAAAAAAATAACGAAGTCTGATGTACGTAGGATATTCGTGAAGAACTAAATTTTTTACCCTTGTAAATATAATTTATAAAAACGGTTGTAAGAATAGATGAAGGAATAGTAATCAAATAATAATTTAATATATAAAAAATATATCATCATCATCATCTGCCTTACCTTATCCCATTATCTGGGGTCGGTGCAGTATGTATTTTCCTTCCATTCATCCCGCATTCCTGTCATAATTTTGTCCACTCCCACCTCATTGACATCACTCTTAATAATACATCGACTATTTCTTGGGCCTTGTTTTCGCTCTGTATCCATCCACATTCATAGTCATCGCTTTTTTGTTCACATGGTTTTCATCACATGCCCAAACCATTCCAATCTTCTACTTCTTATTTTATCTATTACTTATTTACTTTCGATTATATACAAAAATTATATATTATCGATTAATTATCGAAAATAACTATATAAAAATTACAAACTCAACCAGTACATTCAAACATCTACTTTGCACTTCAATGCTTGAAGCATTACCATAACATACTATAGAAAGTTCACTTCGTTCTTTGATGACAGACATTTAATTTGCTACGATTTTCAGAGCTGAAACAACTCGCAAGTTTAAAAATAATACCCTCTCGCACTGCCCTCTACCGGCCTTATTTGTACGTATGCAGGTTTTTTCTTATTGTGAAAACAACTGTGAGGTCCTACATTGCAAACTCGAGATTGCAGCTCATGAAAATTTTAAATTTTAAGTTCACTCAGGTGAGTTCCTTTATTTTTCAACTATGTCGATGTCCGGCTATTGTAATCTTCTTAGGTTTTTTTGGGCTCACTGTATAACGCCAATTAGCTTTATGAGATGTGCAATAAGAAACTTCATTCGAAAATTTATTGCAGCAATTTTCATTCGATATCACCAGTAAGTATACGATTTATTAAAGAAGTTTTGTGTTTGGAGTAACCATGTTAAACAGCTGATAAAAACGAGAGACAATCCTTTCAAGAAATAAATTTAAAATAATTTATGAATAATATAAGGATCACTTTTCCAAAGATAATCAAGTGCGCGTTACAAGTTTATAAATAAACCCATTACCCGCCTTCGCTTCACTTTGGCTAATTCCGCGAAAACATACCCATTTTCCTGAATGAAAATTATCTTAGATTATAACCGATAATATAATTTCTAAATAGCGAAAAATCAACTAAATCAGATTAGCAGTTTTCGTGTAAAAGTGCCTGTGTATAGATACCGAATTCAAAAATTTCCAATAAGATTCGACGTATAGTCAATTTACAATAGTGTAATTTTATTATTAGCATAGATAGATATGAAAAACAATGAAGTAGCCGTAAAAACAACAAACAAAAACATGTTTAATGCGTGCAAGGTAAAAGAAACCTGACTCTCTGTTGAGACCACCACCACACATTAGAATGTCATTAGATACGATTGCGGCCAAATCACGTGCTACGGCTACGGGTTTTTACACTAGCAACACTAACGTTGGGGCCATAGAACACGAGACATTACATCAGTTTTTATATCAAGTAACCAGACATCGCTTTGCTTCGGAAAAAAATATCGTTACCTTCACAAATTATTACAACATTCCCTAATATAATGCTTATGCCGTGAGTGTGAGAGCTTTAATTGTTTTTTTTATCAATGAAACTAAATGCATTTTCTACGCAATTTAAATAAACCCTGATTTATTCTTAGTTTCAATCTACTCGCGTATCTTCTGGAAAGCGAATCTTTCTCCATATTTCAGGAGACATGAATCATGTTTCGTCATGATACTCTGGTACGTATTGTCAGAATATTTTGGACCGACCTGTCTTGACGACTGCTTCCTTAGTATAATAACTAACTGTTTCACAAGGTTCGAAGCAAGAAAACGATGAAGGATTTTTGTCGCCCATTTTTGGTCCACTTGATCAAATATTTTAGATTTGTAGTAACAATGTCAGGATTAAACTGGGTGAGACAAGAACTTAATGACCTCCGACAGGAGAGATCATTCGCCGTAGGCTTGATCGTTGCTCAACAGAGGAGCTTGGAAATACATATTAAACAACAAATTTTCATCAAATGAATTGCTCTAATCTCTGTTATGTAGTTATAACCGGTAACACTCTAACTGTTTACTATTCCAATGCTAAACTTCTCAGAACAAGATAGGTTAAGGTTCAGCATGCCCACCAAAACGGGTTGATAAAATTCGAACACCTTCAAAAACATCTGAAATCTTCAACCTTCAAAACCTTTCCGATTTTTGGATCTGAGACTCAAGATCGACTTTTGGACCAATGGTTTGTAACGATAGCATTCTAACTTGACCACATGATTGGAGATGACATATGGAAGATATTTACTACAACAGCAAGAGTTATTTGACATTAAGTCTTCAGCCTTGTTAACCGAGACTACATATTTTTTTTTTACTTATCACAAACTTTTATTAAGATAAAAAATCGTTCATTACGTTCATTCTTGGCCCCACCTGGACTAAGCCGTAGCGTGCGCGGCTGGATTGAAAAACATACTCATTACCGACGTAGTTGTGCTGTACTGAAATCTATCCGATGTTTTTCCAAATAACACCAAACCTAATTTCTGCTAAGGAGATATGAATAACCCCAACGTCCATAGCTTCGATTTATTTTAGTTTTAGTTAGACGGTTATTTGAATACGAAAACGCGAATAGAGTTCTACATTAACATGGATAAGATATGAATTACTCGTAGGTTGTATCAATTGTAAATGATCATAAACAAACATAAACATACACAGACGCACAACCCCATCCTAGGATTCAATAGAAATCCCTGTGTTGCGGGTGCCATGAACGTAAACAAATACAACATCACAAACTGCCTTGAATGTCTGCCCCTGTCGAGAATCGAGTCGGAGACGCCTCACTCGGCAGGCAGGGGCACTACCAACTGGGCTACAGGGTCGACTGAGTTAAGGAAATTTTGGGGCAGTCGGTAATTTGAATGAGTAACGGCTGATGATAAAATATTTGTGAGCCCTTCTATGCTTGAAATGACATGCATCGATTGTCACGATTGTTATCGTTAGAGATGGTTGTTGCCAAGCCATGCCAAGAATATCCGACACTTTTGTTGGCTAGTAATCTTTCCACCGTTCTGTACTGGAACACCACCATGTTTAGAATCTTCAGGAATCCTAATTATAAGGAGAAACCCCAAAAAACATTGTACACAAATACTTTTTTGTGTAGCACAAGATTATAATTATAGTTCGAAGCTGATTTAAATACAAACAATAATATACTGTACGTAATCATTTTCATAATTTATCAGAGATTTCGCAGTTTCTTCTAAATATAACGTACAACAAAACGTTTCTCATTATAATCTGTTTTTTTTTTATATCTATAATCTGAACTTACCTCTATAATCATAATAAAAATAAAGAATATAATAGTGTTCACTTTATGGTCGGAATTCGACCATAATGACTAAAAAACATTGGGTTACTATTTTTTTTTTTTGATTACATTAAAACTCGGTAATACCTACCCACCGAATAAAAAAGGAACAATAAAATTGTTTGACAAACACCTCTGTCAGGTTTGTCACCTTTTACCCTCATTAAACTGTGTTTCGTTGATTATTTATGTATAGATAATAAAAAATGGAACCCATATGGAATCTCTCACGTGGTTATCTGTATGCCTGGCCGTTCGTGGCACCCAATTTTTCTACAATTTTACTGGACGAAAAAAATTAGAAAAATTCGACTTTCACAATTGCGACGACTAAAACAATTACATAAAATATGTTGAACGTAATATTTTTATGAATCAGTAACGCAATTAATATATTGACAAAAACTTGTCATTGTTGGTCAACTTTGTCCGATAAATCTTAAAAACATAATTATATGAACTGCTTTATTGTAATGCATCAAAGGAAAAGGTTGTGAGGAACACAAAAAAATATGCACGAATTACACCCGAAGACATTCGCCATAGAGAAACCGGCTCAAACAGTTATATCGAATTGGATAGTCCACAGGTAATTACGGCTAAGAGTCGACGAATAGGTACCACGTTTATTAGGTTAGGCCATAGAAATACAAAATAAAATATCCTAATGATTTAAATAGACGACATAAGCGAGCGTAAGCTAGGATTCTGTTATCACAAGGACGAACATATCAATGAATAGTTTATATTAAATTAGTATTAATTAACTTTGCAACAATCCGCAAAAAATGTATGATGATATATATTTATTTCTATACCAACGCGTGTTTCGCTCCGAAACAGAGCATCGTCAGGGTAGTAGACTCTACGAGTGTAGTCTAGCGTAGCTACCTCAAATGGGGCAACCATTTGTGACTGCAGAGGCTGTATCCATTTTTGAATATAAGCCAACGTCCCCTGCTCGTGGTGTGTCTTATTGAATCCCGCCTGCTATAGATCGCTGGACTAGTAACATGCAGCTCAACACAACGATATAAATACCTCCTTCTAGATTCTACATGGATTGAAATATATATATAACATGTTTTTAACTGGTGCTCAGCTGTAATTTCGTGGAGCCAGTGAACAGGGTGACTGGTGTCCTAACTACTTATTATCACACGCGGCAGTAAACACTTACCATCAGATGGCTCGTCAACCATTAACATAATTGATCTTTAAAAAAAATTGTGCCCCGTTATAATGTAATCATTAATATAGACAATAAATGAGGCGACGCAAAGGTAGTAGAGGATTCTATTAAATTAAATGTAAATTGTTCAATTCTACCTCCTCTTTTAAACGTTAGTTAGCTGTGTGAGTAAAAGTTTAACTAACCCACATTCTAAAACCGCGGCGCGTTGTGAATTATTTAGTGCAGGTAATTGTTTTCAGACAGACTCCCTTTGTTAAGTACTTTTGACTCTATTTATAATAATTATGCACTTCATGCCATACTTAATTACCCAGGTGCTTAATACTCTTAGAAAGGAAGTAATAAACAAAAAAAAATAATTAAAGCAATATTATCTAAAATTAGTAATAAATAAATACATCTAATTAAAAAAAAACTGTATATTGGAAGTCAAGAATGGGTGGAGCCAAGTTCAAGTTCTTCTTAAGCTTTATACCATTTAGAACTTATCATTTTACTAGTAAGCTATTTTGATCAATAATGCGGGGTAAGAAAATAGGTTATTCATTCGACCCTATTTAACTTGGCTGAAAATAGTGAGTCGCTTTTTAAAATTAATAAAAGCTATCAATTGCGATGAGAATTTACTAACTTTTGAAGTTATGTAGGCATTATGAACTTCCGCAACATTCAAGCTGCAACAGTACAATACATAATAAAACGTAGAACTAATCTACCAGTCACACCTTAAAGCGCAGCTAAAGTAATTTCAAGAGTAACAAACTTAGTCTATGAGGAATCTTGAGCTCCTCAGTTGTTCCCAACTGCAATACAGCTATTAATTAATCTTCGTCGTGTACTGATAATGTTATTAAAATTATATGTAAAAATTTTATATTATCGTTATCTTTAATTGACTGTGAAATTATGACATATAAATTTCAAATCTACATATGAAAAATAAAACAATCATAATTACTGATAAGTATTTCGTGGGCAATGTACCTATGTCTTTCTCATGTTCTGATTATTAAGTTATGTAGGTATTGATACCACGATGTGCAAAGTTAACCCGAGAGACCACATCTCAGTGTTCTTTTATTTATTTATTTATTTTCTATACGCTCTTGACATTCATACCATACCATCCAGATACCATAAAATGTGAGTAAAACGCTAAAAACTAGTAAACGGGTTGAGCCTTTTCGACATAGAATTGCATTTTTTATTTGTGTTAAGTAATATTGAGGTAACTGAATCTTAGCCAATTGCTCTTAAATTGTTTCTTTCTTTCAGAGTTAGCTAAGAGGGTACAGCTTAGTGGTCTAGACAAATATTGGAAGTTTATGATCCGATAAATAGGTTATAGATATCCAGTAATAACAACGGTATCCGTCGGATTAACGTATTCTTTACGCTATAAAAACACTCATAAAAATCATCTTCTTCATTATCCTGCGTCATCATATCTATTTTTTGACCACACCCGACATTGCCAACTCGACCGCGATTACATACTATCCTACTATACTATACTATACTATCCTACTACAGTCGACGCTTAATGCATTTTCGAAATATAGTGCCGAAATCTTCTTCAACTTCATAACTGTTCTGCTTGTTGTAGCGGAGCTCCATCAAATGTCCGTCTTCTGCTCGGCGGTTCCAGTTCGAAGCTTTCATGGATCTTAACTTTTACAAAACTTTCTACATATTAAAAATGTATAATCTCTTCCGATCATAAATATAACGAAATTTTCACTTTGCTATATTTAATGTCTCTAAACACTAATAAAGATTGTATTGTTACAAATAAAAGAAATTGCAGATTGGAGTCTGCGACGTTCACTGCACGGAGGTCTCGGTGCCTGGAGCTTGCGTTAGGGCACACGTGACGGCCGGAGACTCCGGTGTTCAGCCCAAGACGATCTCGTTGACTGGAGCGTCTGGTAAGGCCCACGAGACTTATAGAGTCTCCGACGTTCAGCGTGCGGAGATCTCGGATTCGACAAGGGGAAACATCCAAACACTGTTGTTTCGAGATTTCCCGTGAGTGTTAACCGATTCAGAAACTTCGAGAGAAGGCCTTTTCTGGTTGAACTGTTCGCCTTTCATATCGACGATATTTCTAAAAAGTTCTTTTCAGTGATCCAATTTTGAATTTCTCGTCGGCCTAATACTCCATTTTTCAAAGGAGGGCAAAAACATATATATTTTAAATAAAACTTCTACTGCCGTTTCGAAAAGGTGTTTTAACATTGAGGAGAAGAAACGGCGAAAGAAACTATTCAGCACATCTTTTAAACAAGACAAAGTAATGACAAAAGGTTACACTTGTGAGGAACTGGATTCGACACTATTATTTTCAGGCGTCCTTGTCATTAATATATTCATCTATACTGTAATATCCTTTGCCTAATGCGTTGCTTAAAAGTCTCAATAGGCAACTCACGTATCAACTTTGGAACCATATTGTAAAAACGAACTCGGAGACCCATAAAAGAACGCTGAACTTTTTGAAAACAATATGAAGACATAACCAAATTATGCCTATTCCTTGTTGCATGAGTGTGTGTATCACTTTTCTGCTTATACATATTAGTTTTTTTTTAACAAATACTAAATTATTATAAATATACTGAATGGCTACGGTGAGTACACCTATTTCTTTAATGTTTTTCTTAATGACTCACGTGACTTTAATCTGTATATAGCTCTGATTGCTCTTTTCTGTAATACAAATATTGAATCAAAGTCCGCTAATTTACCCCACATTAGGATACCGTAAGACATAAGACTATGAAAATAGGCAAAATAAATTAATCTAGCTGTCTCTACATCAGTAATCAGTCTTATCTGCCTAATAGTGTAAACAGACCTACTAAGTTTACCTGCGAGAACCGATATATGGACGCCCCACTGAAGCTTACTATCTAAGGTGATACCTAAAAAAACTGTGGATTGTTCCATAGTCAATATTTCATTATTTAATTTATGGATTTGCCTACCTTCTGCACATTTGGTAGTGCAAACTCTATACACTTCGTTTTTTTAGCATTTGAAACTAAATTGTTCATGATAAACCAATGGGACAAACCACTGTTTACATGGTCAGAATTTAATTTATTTATTTTAATGTTAAATATTACAGATGTGTCGTCAGCAAAGAGTACAATGTCCGCATGTTTGCTAATAAAATACGGTAAATCGTTAATATAAACCAGAAAAAGGAACCGACCCAGAATAGAGCCCTGTGGGACACCCATTACAATTGATGATCGCGATGATTTGGTATCATTTACACTAACACATTTAACCCTACCCTTCAAACAGGACGCAATCAAATTGAGAGCACTGTACAAGAAATAACGATACATGCTCAAAACAATGAAATACTTTAGCCAGATCGCAAAAAACACCTATACCATTCTGTAATGCCTCCCACGCCTCCGATATGTACTACTGTTTAGTGAAAACGTATCACAGTGAAATAAGTCATTTCTCTTAAAATTTTCATGCATTTGATTTCATAAAATCTTTTCAAAGACTTTAAAATAAAATAGCAATTGGTCTGTAATTATTACAATCTGATTTATCACCGAATTTCAAGAGCGGAATGACTTTGCTATATATCATTAGATCCGGAAAAGTACCTAAGTTAACACACTTATTAATGATTAGAGTTAGACGGGGGGCTATGACATCTATTACATTACTTATAATTTTAACAGACATGCCCCACAATTTACCAGTATTTTTAATATTTAGTGACCGAAAACTTTTAAGTACTTGTAATGCTGTTTGAATTCAATTAAAATACTACATTCAGTAAGTAATGTTAATAGTTAATTTTAATAGCTTCGTCGTTTTGGAACCGTTATCGCTAGTGACAATATTTTATGACCGTATTTTATAACAATCGAACTTGTAATGGAATTCTAAAGGATTGTAGCTACTTTTACGAACGGTCTCATCTGTAGTACATAACGATGGATATAGATACCAGCTATTAACTTAATCCAAATTTCATAATAATTGCCCAAAATATATACCTTACTCCAACGTCATTCTGAACGCAGTGACGAATATAAAATACTTATTATTTTTATATTTTCCTTTATTTTTATAATAAAAGTCGGCAAACTACAAACGAGTTGCATGTGTGGGTATGTTTCCATTTGTTTTAAATTTTTCTAATTTTCTATTAACCACCAAAATTTTCAGTATGAATTATTAATTTTATTATAATAAGTTTGGGACTTTCTCGGTAACAGGTTACATTATTCACAACGGGGTTTGTAATATAGACTGAAATAAATATTTTGTGACAGCGAAATGCGAAACTAACCTATATTATAAATGAACGTAAATTTGCCAAATCTAGAAATTGTACTTTGTAGGTAAATAAAATTCTTTAGTGCACATTAAAAATGCAGATAAAAATATTCCAGCATGCGGTTATGCTCTTGAATATTAAAATATTACGAGCAAATTGCTGTACTCTTGAAGTAGATACACAGCACTTAGTGGCGTTACGAGGAGATCGAAAAGAATTTTGTTGCATACGTATGAGATATTTCTATAGCATTACAAAATTATTTTATAAAAACTACTTAATAAATATCGCGAAAATTAAATATTATTTTTCAAACACATAGCGTAGCTTTGGCAAAAGGTGCTAGTGTTTTCTAAATACTTTCAGGCATAGAAATAGACCGATGTGAAAATCTCATAGCCTTGCAATTTACGTCGATTATCAGAGATCGAGATGGATCAATAACATTGGACACTTCTTTATCGTTAGGTATTGATAAATTTACTTCAGAGGTCACAATAAATAGTCAGCCCCAATTGTTGTTACTCTTAGACAGCTTAATCTTGAGACTTGTCAGAAGCGTTCAACGGATTTGACAGTGGCAATCATGTGAACCACTGATTAGCCCCTACTATCCACATTGATGTAACGTAGCTAAGGAAATACCCGTCCCATTGCAACCGGTTTCAGTTACCTATATATCCCTTACTATTGGTTTACCATCCCTTTTTAGTCTGATCTTACTTATCCTTACTTTCTTAACTAAGGGATAAACCCTCAGAGAGATATATCGTACTCTTAGAATGAAAGGGACTTAACTCAAAAATTGCAATTTATGGGAAATGACGAAGAAAGTTTTCAAAAATGTATGGTCTTCAGTAAATTTAAAGAGACTGATGTATGAGGTTTTCCCTTTTTACCTTTCGCACTCATAATTCGGGCTCTTTTTCACCATGGGGTTTTAGAGTAGGCTTTTTTAAGTAAATTTATAGTAAAATCTGGAAATTCAGGAATTTTGAGTTAAGTCACTTTCATTCTAAAGGTGCGATATATAAATTTAACCGAGAGAAACATACATTTATAAAAAGTATCATCATTCATATATTATAAATTAATTCATGGTTTTGTTTATTTATTTAACAGCTTAATATAATTTGTCATACTTTCAAAATTCTGCCACACAGTTTGTCGGCAGTGTATTCCTCGTGGATCCATTTATAATCTACATAGGAATATAATCATAGTATAATTAGGTTAGCATCTATAACTATATTTTTATTTAAATGTCTATGTGTATGTTAATAGGAACGTAATAATAGATGCGCATGTGTGGGTACGTGTGTGTACTACGGGCGTATGTATCTGTCTATGCTTTTTCGGTTGTTTTATTTTATGAAAGCACGTATCTTTATATTCACAGCCCCCTATTAGTTACCAAGTGGACACAAGGACAGATCGTTTTTTATATGGTCTCTCTTCTTTTTATAATCAAACTAGCTGTATCCTGAGCGCGTTGCTACGCCACCAACTAAAAATAAACCGTGGCGCCATCTGTCGAAAATTGGTCGTACCAACTCAGAAACCATCGTGGGCTCGTGCACAACAACTTTGCTACAGATCATCACATGATCAAATGCTTAGATTACGATTCTATAAAGGACATACAGACAAACATTCATTTTTATATTCTGTTGTTCAATCAAAATATTCATTTTTATTTTCAAATATATGTATAGGTGAAATCCCGGAAATTTTTTATATTATTTCATAATCATTACTAATTATTTTTTTCATAGTTTTGTACATATCAGTTTTAACAAAATGCATTTGTAAGGTGCACAGGAAAAGTGAGACCATTCCCACCCACTCCGTACTATATCACTGCATCAGCCAGTACACAGTAAAATTTGTCCACAGAGACATTAGTCCACGACTGACGGTAAATTGTAGGTTTCTCATATTACATAGAATTGCTCTTAATTTACGGCAGACATGGTCGATGTGTGTATTCCATCTAAAATTGTTATCAACAGACAGTCCTAGATATTTGTAGGTGGGTACGTTTTCAGGGTAGATACAAGCACTGTTATTTTTATTATTGTGCAAACAATCATATCTGTGCCCTAAAATCGTAATGTTAATGGTTTTCTTCTTAATATATGGGCACATTTTAGTCATATATTTAGTTTTATTTATATTAATTATTATGTCATTGTCACGTTCCCACCTAATCACATTGTCGAGGTCTTATTTTAAAAGCTTTTGGATTTTGGTTTGATCCCTGTCGCTGTATACAATGCAGGTGTCTAGCAGTGGTTGGGCTTTGGGGATCACAAGTTAGTAAATGTCGATCGTGTGCACTTACTCTTACAGTCAATCATGGCTATTGTGAAATTTAAGTTAAACAAACATTTTGATCATCATTTGCTGTAGATATACAATAAGATTTTATAAAAATGAAACCATTTATATATTGATTTTATTATAGCCCTATAAATATCAAATTGTGTAATACTGAGGATATTCTATGTATTAAATTGGTGCTGACGCATAACAACTCCATAAAATTAACGTTGCATAACCTTGTCAATTATATAGGATTGATACCAGCTTATCGCTATATTGTCACCATCCCGGCCTCACCTATATCAAACCTCTCCACCAGCAAGCGATAGACAAGCCAGCATTAGTATGCGTGATCGTATGCATTTCAAAGCGTTAGTGCATAGGCAAACATGCGCTGCATGCAAAATTTTTCTGAGCCTGAACTCATTTGCATAGAACTTAGCATGGAAATCGTAGTGTCCTGACAAAGGCGTCATACAGGTACAGTATAAATTAGACATCAATTTGACACGACACCTAAAAGCTGCATAATTATCCGACGTTGTTATAAGAACTATGTAAGAGGACAAATGACATGTCAAGATAATATTATACAATATCAATTTGTAAACATATCATAGACCTCATAGAATAGTTGGTAGCGATCCTGCTGGCATGGTAGAAGGTCCCGGGTTTGACGCCAGATCGACGCAAACATTCAAGCGACTGATATTTTATTCTTATAGGGCCATAGGTTTTATCACGTCTTATGTATATAAATTGTTATCAAACGGTACAAAAAAATATTGTAGTATATTTGTGAATAACATTGTGAATGACATACAAAATAAAATAAAATTAATACTAGGTACTTAATTAGTCTAACGCTCATTTGAAGCCAAGTCATTGAAACACGGATTATTTTGGGAATAACATCAAATGTGTTTTATTTAGGTTAAAGTAAAAACTAACTGTTGCTCAGTTATAATTATTCTTTTCTAACTTACCACAGAAAGCAGAGAATTTCCATGACAGATGATAAAAATTTAAAGATTACAAGCAGTAAATAATACTTATTAACAATAATAATAAGTAATACAAGAATCAAAATTGAGATCAGAAAGATTTATGGAGTAAGGAAAACTTTATAAGACTCATTGTAAAACTACTTACAGTGTCGAGAGCCATTAAGCAAACAGTTTTACCGCATCTTTCTTGGCCTGCAACGCGCAGATGTATCTAATTTGGTGAACATGGAAGGTAGTGTCTACTTACCATCCCAACGTGTAACACATTGTTTGCCAGCTGTAAATGTGACCCACAAAGCGACCTCGTGTTTAATACCTAGCAGCGTCACTTACGCGACAGAAAATGCCTGTTCTCAGGTCAGAGTTTACGATATCTCTATTATGAATGACTATGTTACTTGCAATACACGTATTCCCGGTGCACAGAAACTAGTAAACGACATCTAAATCAAAGTATAATATGTACAGTATGCAACCCAATCCGTAGAATCTCAGTGGATTTCAAGCAATATAGTACAGTTAGCACCGAAACAGAATCGCAAATGTTTCCAACTAATAACGCAACTGGAACGTGTGTTACGTGTCAGGATATTTATAATTGTATAGTGTAGCTCCTACTATCTTTCGGTGCATATAAATCTTATATAACTACTACATATACTCATGTTTTTACTGTACTCTATATGGTGAAAACGAAAACTATCACTTTTGTTGATAATATTTATGAAGTTACATGAAGAACGAATTACGAATGGAGACTGTAAACAAGCAACTTATAATTTAAGGGATTTATTTGGGTAACAGATATAAAAATGAGGAAACAAAAGGACTTATTATATAGGATTTAAATAATTTTTTGTCGTGTTAAAAACATGTTTTAAAAGATAACGAAGAAAATATATTTTGCGGCAAAGCCATGATGTGAGTTAAGTGATTGAAGGTGGTCATAGGATGTCCATAACACCAATCAATGATGCGTTGTCGGCCAAAATTAAAGCTCGGGAAGTTGTGTTCCTGCCCCCAACACTGCACACAAAACACATAAAAGCATTTCACGTGATTTACTTTGAAATTGCATTCGAATTTGAAACACAACTCTAAACATGTTTAGTAAAAGGAAGTATCTATTCTATACTATGTTTTTCCTACACAGACTTTTACAAATACAAAGCTCAAAAGGCTGTACACAGTTCAAATTTTAACAACTCGTTTCCGCTACCAATAATATAGTCGGACAAACTATCAGGCGCCTCCTAGTGAATGCTCTAACGAAATAAGCTTTGTAGCAGCCTCAGTGACAGCCTTTACCAGCTTGAAGATTTAATACAAGGGGGATTCGAATTTTATACACACATTGAATTTTTGGAAGTTATAAGATATTTACTTGATATCACTAGTATTTTTTTTGTATATTAATATTCTAAATATATATGCACTCAGCATTCAGCTCGTCATTTGTATACTATAAATAGCTATTGATTGGTGAGGGCGCGTGTTGCTATTATGTTTATGGATCGTGAGTATGTGTATGGAGCGGATAGAAAGAATACACAATTAGGTCGGTGTAGCGCAACTGTATTTTATTTCAATGCACACAGGTATTATATTGAATGATATAATGGTACGGTATAGCGCGATATATTTCATTTTGGTAAATAAGGGTAATTAAATAATACTATGAATACTATGTATAACGTACGTAAATGCATAGAATTATAACAAAGATTGTCAAATAGAAAAACTTATTTTAATCAAGTCTGTCGTAGATATATTTCAACTAATATTAAATGCATCACATATAACTTTGTTGCCTTGACAATATAAAACACAAAGTTATTATAAGGACGTCAATTTTATATCAGAAAATTTAAAAGCCTTTTAGTAAACTTGAAAAAAATAACTAAGTATCGCGTTTAGCAAACTTTGCTTACATTCAAACTTTATCAATTTCGCTTCCACGTATCTTATATAAAATAAATTACGGATTAGGTAAACTTGTGGTCATCAATTTGCTACTTTACGAGAAGTTGTCACACACATGAATGCTGGGAATTTTTTGAAAATCAAAGCACGAATTAAACTAAATCTAGCTTCTCTTCTTTTCGGAATCTTGAAGAAGCGCACGCTTCTGTATCTTACGAACAAACAAGTTAATATGGCTTTACGATGTAAAATGACACTTAACATGTTTCCGTGACAACAGACTAATAATGTTTTGTTATCATCATGCTGACACCTTTAGAGTGAGTTTTAAATGCGCTGCATATGTGCTGGAATATCGTGCTTTTCTATTACATAATTTGCAATAAATTCAAACAAAATTTGAGATACGTTTACCAGATAATCTGATAAATTCTATTTTATATTTTTTTAACACTTACTTTTTCTAATCTGTTAACTGGTGGATAATGTGATGGATAATGTAATGAATATTTGTAGCCGTATTGGGGCGGCCTAGAATAATCCCCCCAATCCCATGCTGACAAAACAGGGTGTCGTAAGAAGCGACAGAAGTCACCCTGCTTGGTGGTAGGGCTTCGCGTAAAAATTATATTATCAATATTATTATTAAGTCATTAATATTATTACTGGTATTATTATCTTTCCGTAAAGCCTGCCAGGCTAGCTACCACCCTCCTGCTTGAGCCAGCCGCCAAACGACTCGTCGTGTTCCGGCTGGGGGCTTGAGAGTCAGTTCATTCTTTCTTACCTTCTTCTAATTTCCTGGCCGACAACGCATCAGTGATACCATTGGTTTTGCTGATGTCCATGGGCGACGGTGACCACTTACCATCAGGTGGCTCGTCTGAACGTTTGTCGGGTATTAACATAAAAAAAAATTATATAAAGTATAATTGTAATAGTTTTAACAATATCCTGAAAATGTTTAGTATTTATTGGAAATGTATTACATTTTTTTAGCCTTCATTTAAAAATTTACTGACGCTGCAGCCCTAAGGATATCTTATAAATTCCGACGAACGATCCAAAACTCGATTCCCGACTGACAAGGTTTATAAAACGCCTGATTAAATGTGTAGTACCTGCTTTGGATGCACTTAATATGGGTAAACTTAAGGATCATGATTCCCGTAGGGACACGAAAGTTAAAGACTAATTATTAAAATGCTATATACTTGAAATGCTCATAGCCCAAACGCTTTACCTAATTCTAAGTGATCCATCGAATTAAGCTTGCTCGGGTCCACACGTTAATACTTGGTTGGATGACTGCTAATGGAAAAAATTCTTAAACGTTTATGTATTTCATAGGGCACGTTCACGTAGAGCCCTCTGCTTGATAATCGCTAAATAGCAGTCGTTTGTTTAAGTCGGAGACCTTCCTGTTTCAAAAAACTATTAATACTTCGACTGTTCATTCCTCCAACAATCGGCGTTGAAAAAGCTTTTTGTATACTCTAGTTCCTTGAAATAATTACGAGTGACTAGCAATCTAGTTGAGACTTTGTCAGATGCTTTCGGATGACTTAGGAACCATAGATACTTAGGTTGGTCACAAATCTTAACAGCAATCCATGTGCGAGAAGCGTGAGAGATAAGTTCTGGGCTTCGTCAAAAAATACGAATAACGCCTGTACTAGGACGCTAACGTGTTTACAAAGCCTATGTAATAATACAACTAATGACACTAATTACCGTCTAACTGATTAGAGCTTCACGCTTAGACGCGACCGCAAATTACAAGTCATTAATACGATCTCATTCCCTATTATAATAATAGTGCCATCGTTGCAGATTAATTTGCTTCCAAACCAAATGCAGCTTTAATTTGTTTTTTATTTTGATTTAAACTTTATTAATATCGCTATTCCCCTGGAATGCCGTGTAAAATAAATTTCACGTAAGTGAAACTTATTCCCGTTAAGTGCAAATTCGTGTGCAAATCCGATCGTAACTTGGCTACTTATTGATCGGTCGTATGAAAATTTATTTCGTACGAACGATTGCACCGTTAACATCCTGCAGAACCGTAGCATTTTCTAGTGAAAGTATTTGATAGAGTCAATACCACTTCTACTTAAATGAATACTTTTTTGAACTTAGTTTGAGTACAAAAGCTGATTTTCGGTTTCATTGCAATAAATTGAATTGTAATAAACACGTAGATATAGATACCATGTTTTGCAGTACCTACGTAGTCGTATTAAATAATTATTTCAAACATGCAAATCAAAGAAAGAATCTTCTTTCGTTTTAGATATAATTAATTACCCATCTATTTGTTTTTTGATATGTATTGCTGGACAGATCTTCCAAAGTTGGGGTCACTCCGACGAATCCTAGGCACTGTGAATCATAAAACTTCCCGATGTTTTCTTTACTTTATCAGTTCAGCTAGTCATAGTATGGTGACCTGTGCTCCTTTTAATAATGTATGGACGCCATTCAAGTACTTTCCTATGCTCCAAGTTAATGTAAAATATTAATGCCCTATCAGCATAGGAAGAGAGATCTGCACTAAAATAATTCGTGGATATCTACTCTAAGTGCCTTTAACAAATAAATCAGATTGGTTCGGTGAAGGATAACAACATTCAATTAAAATTATGTAATATAAATACTGAATATTATTTTCCTACACTCACCTACCTGAAATATTTCATATATTTGTACCTAATAACTAACACTAGGTCAGCGAGGTTGACTGTGATGACAGCTCTTATAATTATTGTGAACCTGTTCTCGTTTCAAGTATCATAAAGTCATCGACAGATACACCAAATTATATGTCACATAAATATATATATATATATCAACACGAAATAATGACAAAACGAAAAAACACTGGCATCCTCTATCCTGTTCACTGTTATTCTGTCTGTAGTATTATTCTATATTCTATATGTAATGTAATGAAATGTAACATAATATATATAAGTGATATTTAAATATACAAAAGCAGTGAACCAACATTAACGCAGTAGACCGTGGCTGGCAGAAATTCGAAGTAATTTCGTATCTCTTTCAGCATTATTATCGCACACGTGGCGTTAATCCCTCACAAAACACATCATTACGTTTTCAACAATCTGGTTTTCGATCAGATAGGCCATTGTTATACGATGGATCTATTCAAAATAATCCATTTTATATTTTAATTCAAATGCACGCATGTTATGATAGACTTGACAGATACCTACGAGTTTATTTTTGATTCTGCGTTTGATTCCTCTGCAGCCAAGTCCGTCTGTTGAAGATCGATGAGGTCAGTACCATCAGTCTTAATTCCGATAGTCATGCAGGGTGGTAAGGTTTTCCATCTATCTAACTTCAACCCTTCTTCCAAATTAAACCGGATTTTTTTAAATGTGTCCTTTGCAACGCTGCAGTGACGCACAGATAGTTAACAAGTTGCCGGATTCACTGGGGTACAGAAAAAAGAAGAACAAAAGTTTTACCTTTCTTTTCCTTAATTTTCAAATTCAATTTCAAAATCATTTAGGTATTTTGTAAATATGTGTTATTAGGTATTTTGTAAATGCACGTCTTTTTTTGCTTCTACCACCGTTTAGAAACTGTGCTCCAAAATTGAGAAGAAACGGTGAAAGAAACTTCTCAGCACGTCTTTTAAAACCAAATATACGTATACTATAAATTGGCACAAACTATCACATGTGACATCAAATTTTAATGTTTACGATACAGTTACCATTTTCACTAATTTACGTTAGGATATTTTTATAAAACAAGTTACACTAAAGCAAATTACAGTAATTTCAAAGTAAAAAAAATATTGAAAATTATTTATATAATAAACTATTACAATATAATACAAATGGTTTTTATAACCACAAGAACAAAGTAGAGTACAAGTAGATTTACTCTATATATGTCATCTAAATATTACCATGTACCAGAGTTTTCCTCCTCCGCCGCAGTTTAGACGTGACCACGATCATAGATCGATAAGAAAATTTATACAATCCCTGATACCTTAATCTTAAAACCATATGAAACACTGTATTTCTTTTTCCTAACATATTTAGGTAATTTAGAACCTCTATACTCTTCTGCAAATTGTGTTTTTGTTATTTTGCTTTTGACTGCTTTCACGCAGGTATTACAATATATAAATAATCCGTTGAATACCAAAACTAGGCACTAAACTGAATTAAATAAAAAAACGTTTACACACACACCCCCGCACTACGATTCCGTATTGCAGGTGGCACGAACATACACAAATATAATTTAACAAACATTTATAACCCAAGAACAAACATTTATCTGTGACATAAATGTCGACCCGGTCGGGAATCGAACACGGGACTCCTCGCTCGGCAGGCAGGGTCACTATCAACTATGGAGTCATCAAACATAAAATACACCTTACGAAACGCGTAAAAAAAGCATAAGCAACAATTTATTACATCTTTAAATACCGTTTGCAAATGAATGAACTTTTCATTACATCTTGGTTCTTACACGTGTATCCTGTACAAATCTGTCTCAAAACCACTACTATGGTAAGATTGTTACAATACTAAGTCCCTACTAAAATATATTTAAACATTAATCACCATTAATTTAATCAATGGTAAATGTTACGGTAAATTTGAACATATTCATTTGATAGTTTAAATGGTATAACCATTGTAATGAACTCGCGGTCTAATCGGCTATGATTTTGATTTATGAAATTACAGAAATACTGATGTTCCTAGTGTTATTAAATTAAGGTCATCTTTCTCAAAGCCCAGCGAGGTACGGGTTTCTCGTCTGCAAAGTATAGATAGAATAACGAGCTTCTAATATCGATATGAAGATTGCCACAGCTGCAGTTTCACAGACATAACGGCGCCGTTCAACTTCAGACACGTTTTTCTAGCAGGTATCAAATATCAGGGAGACCCTTCTCTTGGGTATAGTAAGTGTTTTAGTGAAAGTGATTTTAATATTATTTTCAACAATAAATAAAACTGAAATATCTGTTTGTAGTTTTAGAATATACTGCATTATGTATTATATTGTGTGTTATGTATTATGCTATTTACATCACAGAGTGATGATAGAATTTTAATCTTTGTATCTACATTTTTTGTCCAGAAGAGATTTCGAAATGAACAAATGCATTTGTGATGAAATGATGTGAATGAAACTGCAGTGAACATGTAATTTCATATACATTTATATAATTTAAGTCATCTGTCTGTTTAATGTATTAGTAGTATTGACTCCAGATGAAGGAAAACCCTTCACCGAAGCAAAAAATTGCTAATTGATTTCCATCCCTGCAGCCGACCGACATTAAATCGTTAAGTAATCCAATATAATAACAAATAAAATACATTAACAATACGTTGCAAATAAATAAATTTAAGTACATTTAAAATGCACGTTTTCTATTTTGACTGAAACTGAAATGAAACAGAACCAAACAGAACAAATTAACGTAAAGCGAATGATTATTACAACGGGAATGCTTTCCTGAAAATTACACTCGTCGACACGTGTTTTGGCTCTCAAGCCCAACTCTGGCAGCTCCATACGTATAACACTCTACAGAGCCCATTTTAGATTTAATCAGAAGAAAACAGACGCTGAGCCTACTGTACTTTGGGGCGGAACAATAAATATAGCTAAGGTGTGATGATTGGCGTCGTGCATATATATTTGTGCTGCTTTTGAAGCCCACAGAACACACAGAAGTACCCACGTTTAGTTCAGTTATTTAACTGTGGATAATCACATAAGTTTTCTTATATAGCCATAAAGATTTGAAACGCAGCTTAAAAGTGTCAGTTTTTCGAAAATTCCTAAAATCGGCAATTTTGACGCTCAAAATGACCATTAATCCTTTTTGACGATTCACTCCCTATATATCAAACCTATAAAACCCGGCTTCGAAAGCTTTTCTTAATATATAAAATAAGCCATTGGCTCTAACTTCGTAGTAAGTATTTTAGTAACACCTGTATGAGAATCTTTAGTAACTGTAACATATTATAAAATATGTATAAGTGTGTGTGTGATCGCCGAACGAAAAAAAATAGTAGATGTCTTAAGAAGGGCAGAAAAAATACTCCAGACAAATTTGCTAAATGACTTACAAATGGTGCGGGTGGGAAGAAAAATCAAGACGCTTGCTCGTGTTTCTGTAAGCAAACTGAATTGGGTTTCTAATATTTAAAATCTTTTCTCCAACTGACATCAACAGCGAACCGAAAAGTTATAGCTATAATTATAATTATAAAAAGTTATAATTTCAAGAGGCGTTAATTAAAACGGGAATGTTGTAAATTGCATTGCAAGGATATTAAAATGATAAATGAAAATACAAAACTGAAGATCCGTAATAAAAATAAGATTAATCAACATTTTATTTGAGTTCCCAATTAAAAATAAACAAACACAATTTTAATTCTGTATAAACGCAGTTTTCTGAAGCGAAACCCGATGTGAGAGGAGGGGTAACGTATAATTACCATTAATATAACAAAACAACGAGGCAAAGAAAAAGCTATTTAAATCAGTAATTAATCTCAAAGAACTCCCTAACTATTAAAATCTCCAGAAATAAATTATATGCTTACTGTAAAGAACAAGATTGAAAATCAATGCCTCTAGTCAAAGTTCAATCACTCTTAATCCTGAAGATTCCGCATTTAAAAGCAGTAAGTTTAGTTTTATAGAAAAATTTTGGAATTATCGAATTCGATCGTTCACCGTTATGGAAACGTTAAAATATTGCGTTATTTTCGAATGCGCTTTCCATTGTTACACCGGTGTTGCACATACAGCTCAAAGAATCAATGATATATTTAACCAGGTACGACTAAAGAATGTACAGTGCGTTTTTGCTAAAACAGTATCCATTATAGAAATGTTGAAACACAAAACGAACGAGTGGACAACATGATGCTAACGAAATCGAAAACTATAGTGGAAGAGGAATGAAGCCAATCATCACAAACCACGTCAGAGGTATCAACAGATTTCGGTGTCAGAAAGAAATGTTAACTCCTTTGCGTCAAATTGGAAAACACGAAAGTACCGAATGAGTCGAGCGAATCCCATCAGCAAAAACACGTCGAGTGCTACTTAACGTTTAACGGGCACAATAATAAAGGGATTGCAAACCGTGTCGTCTTTTGATGAAAAATAAAAATGGAGGTTAAAACTTGACTCAACTGAAATTTTACACAATAGCTACTAACAAGACATTAACAAGTATTTGATGGAGCGGTAATGATGTTATCCGCTTTTTGAACTCAAGTGAGGCAATTACTCCCAAAATTAATCCACTACGCAACGAAGACGTGTCATTTATTTATTAGATATATGCATGCTCTACCAGGAATCCTAAGAGATACACAGGGTGATTTATTGTAAATTATACTTCCTAAATCAGCGGATCCCCGGGTTACATCTTGGTCAGTATATGAATACTGCTATGGGGCGGCAATAAACTTATACCATTCTCCAATTTACTCCATTGTCGGCTATGGACATAAAAAAAATTACACTAATTAGAGTTACACTGCCTGATGTTATTAATCTGTTGGTTAATTATCGTATGAGTAAATTAATGTTAATTGTGGTATGTTAAAAGTATTATTTAATTAATGAGATTTAATCTTGAATCTGCATTTTATAATAATATATCCACGCGGTACGGCAACCCCACAGTTCGCTCCTTTGCACGTCATATTAATTTAATTTCTCACGTATTACTTTAAACTCTTATATCATCTTTCTTTATTTATTCAGTTCCCATGAATCATCTGAGGGAATCCAGCGAAATTTTGATAGTGAATATTCACATTACATTTCATTTAAATTTGCAATCGTCTCTTCAATAATTAGTTAATTCTCTTTAATAGTCGTCTCTTCGCTAATAGATTAGAAACCATGAACAAAATAATTTTAAGGGTCAGCGAGATGTTTATCATCTGCAATAACTAAACTGTTGTTGTTTGTGATGAAGGGCAGGTCAGGGTAGGCGCCCTAAGACAATATTATATAAAGCCTACCTATCTAGCTACCATCCTTCTGTTTGCGTCAGCCGCCAAACAACTCGGCGTATACTGATTGAGGGTTTGAGAGCCAGTACTTTCTTTCTTTCTTGGCCGACAACGCATCAGTGATGCTTTTGGTGTTACTAATGTCCATGGGCCACAGTGACCACTTACCATCAGGTGGCTCGTCTGCTGGTTTATCGGCTACTTACATAAAAATAAAAAATGATGAAACCATCTTTAACACTGCAAAAGTATTATTCTTGGTACACAAACTTTCATTATTACCTACAGTTGGAGTTATTTTTATGGATGTGAAAGTAGAAATGGGTACACTCAATTTAGCGTTAGGCACTGCAACCATTCCCATTCATTCCCGTACTTAACCTCGAACGCAATGTTTAAAGATATAGTGTCATAGCGGTGACAGCCCCGTAGTATAAACATCGATTATGAAACCCGAATATGAACTCGGGGGCCCTAATTCAAATTCAGCGCGCACTTATACTTCTTCATTGTGGATATTAAAAGTTGATTATTAATTGTTTTGTTCAAGGAAACGATTGAGCAATTTTTCTTAATAAACGTTTACAGACTCACACCCCCGCACTAGGATTCCCTGTGTTGCGGGTGGTATGGACATACACAAATATGACATCACAAACACCCATGACTCGAGAACAAACATTTATCTGTCACATAAATGTCTGCCACGGCCGGGAATCGAACTCGGAACTCTTCACTCGGCAGGCAGGGTCACTACCAACTGGGCTATGGGGTCGTCAAAATTGTTTGTTTAATTTAATGTTGTTAAGGATTTGAGAGATTCACCAAACTGTACCGAGCCAGCTGTGGAACAATAATTATGGATTGTGATGATGATAATTTGAGGTCACTAAGAAATGTAATTTTAAAGACTTACAGCTCACTAGCATTAATCTTCGAGTGGGCTGATGCAATTTGACTCTTATCAAAATTACAACTGCACTCTACTATTGCAACACATATTTTTAGTGTTTAATCGGGAACAACAAATTGATTTATTCCAATATGCTCTCACTGAATCGATTTAAACATCTACTCCAGGTAAATTGAGTGTATGTCAGTGCGAATGCAATAACCTCAAAAACTACTCAACGTATTATCATGTGTTGTAATTCAATATATACTGTGATTTAAGAGCAATGTTTAGAGGAATGGAATAAAGTAATTAACAATTGTTTAGGGGACCGTTACATTACTTTTTGTAATCAAAGAAAAATTTTTCGCTATTCATAGCGAGGGTGGTCTCTAATAATAAATACAAACTACACTTGTTATCGTAAAGCGTGCTAAGTGAACTGTCATTTTTTTACTTGTAACGGGTTATTCGTCACTGTGTTGATAGTGATGCGCTTAATCAATTTATACGGTGTTCCATTTACACTAGTTATTTAAATAAATGCTTTTTAATATCCTTTTTTCTGTTGTTACTCGTCTGAAAGAGATAAGTAATACTATTGAGTAAAGATTCCAATTTAACTACCTATATTTATTTTTCGCATTGTTCTTTCTGTGTAGGTAATCTAAACATTGCAAAGGATACCGTTTAAAATTTGTTGAATAATTTAAAATACTATTAGCAACATATAACCATTCTTAACTCTGTCAAGGTTAACTTGGAATTTAGAATAGACAGTCTCATATACCTCGTAATCTACATTTAAAAATTGAGATTTGGTCATGAATAAATTCTATTTTGTTAATAAAAATAAAATTTATTTATGCCTGACAACAATGCCACCTACCAAATATAGTTCTAACACATCATTTCGATAAATAAATCTTTGACTTATCACTGTATAAATCAAGTCATTAGAAAGTAATAGATACAGTAATAGATGAATTGACAATTACATAATATAGAAATATATATGTCGGCATTGGATGATTCCTGGCGTAATTTCCTTTGGACATGGTGTGGGCGAATGTGGGTAACGAGCAAAATAACAATTCTTGAGTTTTCAATTACTTGATGTAATTATTTCAAAGGTAAACAATTTTTAAAGAAAATAATGAAACGGAGTGACGTTTTCGTGATGTCGCCTTGAGTGACGTGAACGAAGAGTGCTTCGCCACCGTCGCGGTCGGCTGACTTCACGATTCTACCTAAAGGCGGCGAAGTGAAGTTAGCACCACTCGATGCGCCTTCCACTTCGATCTAAAATAACCGGATGCGTATAATTGAAATTATATTTTTACATAGTCAAGTAAATGAAAAATCAAATATTATTACTTGTTAATGTTTTTGTAATAAATGTCATAATTTTCATTCTGAATATCCTCTGCGTACGTTAATTATAAAATTAAAAGCCTACAACTTGCCTCTCCAAATAAGAACAAAATGAATTTTCAATTAGCGAAGGAGATTTCATATAAGTACTCGTATTCAATACAAATTTTCAATAAATGTATACTGAAATTATTTTTACAAGCACCGTTAAATAATAATAGGTAAGCGTTTTTGCAGGAATATTATACTTTGATTGAAATTAAATTAAATTTGTTCATTTAAGAAAATTGAGTAAGAAATTTTTAATTAAAATGGCAAGAGTAAGCCGTTCAGGTTATTATGAGACTTATGATTTTTACAGGTTTTTCGGTAATTTATGTTTCTATATACATAAAAGAGGACCTTGAATTTAAGTTGTTATTTTTGTTTCTGTTTTTTATGTTAATAGCCGACGAACGAGTGGACGAGCCACCCAATAATAAGTGGTCACCGTCGCCCATCGACATCAGCAAAACCAAAGTTACATGTTTCATCGGAACGGAGAAAGAAAGTCCTCAGCACATCTTTTAAAACAATACATGATAACTACAAAGTAAGTTTAAACCTGCGTGGAACTGATTTTGACACTATTATTCTAGGCGTCTTTGTCATTAATATAATTATATATACTATAATATCCTTTACCTATAAGCTGTACTACTAAAGTAAATTATAGTAAAGCGTCGCTTTAAAGTTCCAATAGGTAACTCACTTATTAACTTTGGAACCTTATTGTAAAAACGAACTCCAATAAACGAACGCTGGACCTTTTTTAGGCGATACGAAACAGCAACCAAATTATGCCTATTTCTTGTTTCACGATTGTGTGTATCACTTTTCTGCCTATACATATTTTTTTAACGTCAGCACTAACAACAAAGATACATGAACTAACATTTCACTTTTCTCGTGATCTTTCTCTTCATGTTTATTTCTTCCATTTCTATGAAGCGATCGAACTTTAAAACGTTTCACTATACAGTTAATACATTATTCAACATATATTATGTACTAGCAAACTACCCTCGCTTCGCTTCAGAAAAACAGCGCGTTACGCTTAGAATCAGCGCATACATTGTTTTAGGGCTGGGTTGTTCTCGTTATATGAATTACAAATGACAATATTAATTTATAACTTTTTTATTTATGGACGGATTGCAATGAAACAAATTTCATACTTAAAGTACTAAGTGATGCTTACTGCGATACATTAGTGAAAACCAGAACGAAATTAAGCCGTTTCTGAGATTAGCGTGAACAAAAGAACAGACAAACAGACAAAAATTCTAACAAATATTTTTTTTGTGTTGTATTCCATTAATAAAGGTCTCTAATAATTTTCTTTCTTATATATCGTTCATGTACAGAAAGCGATCAGTTCGAATTTTATTATATATAGATATATAGAATAAAAGACGTATTTATTACATTTCAGCGCAAAAGCAAATGGAATATAAAAATGCTGCAATTGATTGCCGAGTCGATTTGAATCATACCCAGTTATGACTCGTTTCAATTCCATGTGAACCAGGGTCTAAGAACTCTTAGTTTAAAAATATTTATTTATATTACACACATTTTCTAAAGTCATTAGAAAAAAAATAAATTCTCACTCTTATTTTTCTTACAGTATCTTAAGAAGTTTATAAAAATGTTATGCACGGAAACTTTTTTAGGTTTACACAATGTTTATATCCTTTAGAAATATATATTTAAAGAGAGAGATAGATAGAGAGAGAGAGAGCAGACGGTCGCAGCCCGATAACGTAGACTGATGATCTACAAAAAAAACAGCAGGAAGACGTTAAACGTAAGCCAGGAACGGTCGGAGTGGCTGCCAATTAGCTAAATAGAATATAATTAATTAGCCAATTAGTAAATGCTATTAGATTCAATGAGCAAGTGGCTAAAGAGTATTAAAGTTGGCAAGAAAAAAAATAACAAGCAGTTGTATTTAAAATACACTTCTTACCATTGATACATCATTTCGCACCCTTACAATGAAAGGGACTTAACTCAAAGTAAGTTTTCAAAAATGTATGGTCTTCAGTAAATTTTAAGAGACTGATGTATGAGGTTTTCCCTTTTTCCCTTTCTCACTCATAATTCGGGCTCTTTTTCACCATAGAGTTTTAGAGTAGGCTTTTTTAATTAAAATGTGGAATTTCAGGAATTTTGAGTTAAGTCGCTTTCATTGTAAATGTGCGTTTTGCTTACCTCCTCATAACGCCTGTATAAAGTGCAACTACCTTCAATAGTTTTAGGTGCATAATTTTATAATAAAGTCACAAAGTTAACAAGTGACTTTTCCGTTGAATTCTTTAAAAATCACTCGAAAGTACATTTCATTGGCAAGGGTCCTGTCTATCTGTCTGTCTGCCCGTCCGTTCGTCCGTCCGTCCATCCATCTATCTACAATAGGCGGACTTAATGCCTAATGGCATACTCCGCCTGTTAACCCTCGAAGATGCAGAACGATTGCAGTAGATGCTTCAAGAGAAAAATATATATATATATATATATATATATATATATATATATAATACAATACAATATTTTTATTTATTTGTTTAAACACAAGCAATTTATGTACAATAAGTTGTTCATTGGTCCCACACTAGCATTCCCTGTGTTGTGGAACGAGTGTGTGGAACGTTTGTGCGTTTGTGTGTGTGCGTGTGAGTGATTGTGTGCGTTAAATGTAGTTGCTCTTTATGTGCTTGTGTGCAAATCAAACTAATGTGATGACAATGTGTTCTGTTCTGTTTGAAAATAATTTTGAATACAATAAAGTGCAGAGAATTCTGGTATTTCGCCTTTTACGAATAGGTAAACATTTAAGCTGACGGCGGCATTTCGAGATATACTTACACAGACCGAATATGCATCGGATAAAATTTTGAAGGCGCTCCAGCTTATTAACAAGTTGAGATCTGGTTGGCACACGTCACCATGTTCAATTAAGGGGAGCACAAGAGATTGTGTCAGCATGGGTTTGGTATTCATTAATAGTATAATGTGATCATAATGTATACGAAGGTAATAAAATTGCTTTATGAGTACCAATTATTAACGAATGTAATCAACATAGTGTCGTTGTCGTATTGGAAATCCATCAATCACAGACACCACTGTATTAGTTCTATATTCGCCGACGTTATAACTACCGATGGCTGGTTTGTTCGCGTACGCGTAGAACGCGTCGAAGTTTCTATTAAAAAGTTTCCACGTCTTAAAGCATTTCGGTAACAGCATAAGCGTTACCAACGCATTGTCTACTAAGAGGAACCCGGAGAATCCGAACGTTGATGCAAGTAAAGGACATCAAAGCATTGCTTGACTGAATCTAATGAGCCATTGCTAGCAAGTTGAGCGAGTAAAACCCCTAAAATCATGCACTAGCACTTTGTCTGCCAATTTCGGGATTAAATTTTGAGTCCGCGGAGCTCAGGCACACAGAACGGCGTCTAATTATGAAGTATGGATTCCCCGGTTACTTCTGAATTGACAATGTATTGGTCATACGTGTTACATACTTCCTATCAGGTAGGAATTTGCTTCTTACCGGCTGAAAACGTAAAAATCGTACCCATATATGTCGGTTTTGCTAGCTTTTATCCTTGTACAAGTTACAAGCTGTAGCTTGCCAATTGCGTCCCAAGTGATGTGTCGTGCTGTTGGCACCCCATATATTTTCACTAAATCGACATTTTGTTATGTATATAAATAATCTGAAGCATATTTTCTATTTCCACTCAAAGGTAAACTATATTAAATAAAGAGGCCTAAACCGGTACGGCTGGTCCTTGTTGCCTTAATTCTTGGTACAGTTGACACCCGTATTGTTACTAGAAGATACCAGTATTGACATGCAAACATCCAATAAAACGTTACGCCGACCTCGCGTCGGCACAAACCCAAGATCAGCAACACAGTTCTCACCGATAACGGTCTACAATCGAAAATACGTTTTGGCTTCCATCCAGCACCGCCTTCTATCATGAACTCGACGTGCACAGATTATCGAAGCAAAATTGCAAATGTCACACGAATACTATTCAGTAGTAACCCTTCGTTTTGCTTCGGGGAACATTATTGTTACTTTTACAAACTACACTCAAATCTAAAGACAAAGTTTTTATCAGGAGTTATATAATTAGCCCGTATTATATATGTAGCCATAGTTACAGAAATAAGCACAGAAAATTACTAAGAGATTTTACTAATCACTTAATAGAACTTCCACATTAGTTTTTGTTTCTTTTTCCGTGGGAATAGATCCATTTCCCGGGATACCAAAAAAATATGACATATTGGTAATAAAACTGATATGATACTCTAATGTACTCTAACTATAATAATGTATATCTATGTCTATCTAAGGTAATCTACTCTAACTATAATACTCTCCCCAATCTCATGGTGGCAGAAAAGGGTGTCGTAGGAAGCGACAGAACCCAGCCTGCTTGGTGGTAGGGCTTCGCGTAAGGATTATATTATCAGTTTTATTGTTAGGTAATTAACATTAATACTGGTATTATTATTCTCTTTCCGTAAGGCCTGCCTGGCTAGCTAGCACCCTACTGCTTGAGTCAGCTACCAAACGTCTCGTCGTGTTCCGGCTGGGGGCTTGAGAGCCAGTACTTACTTTCTTTTTTCTTCTTTCTCAGCCAACATCGCATTAGCGACGCCTTTAGTGTTACTTATATCCATGGATGACGGTCGCCACGTACCATCAGGTGGCTCGTCTGCTCGTTTGTCGGCTATTCACATAAAAAAAAGAATTCTGCCTTTCTACTAGCCTTTCATGATCCACCGCTGGACATAGATTAATTTTTATTCAAACATGTACCATTTTCTATTGTGCTAAATCATTTACAATACTGAAGTACTCGTGTTATATCGCTTTATAAATAAATTTTTACTTTCATAACTTCATTTATAAGTAATCAAACCCTCAGTTTTATCGGGTTTTATAAATTTTTCATACTGTTGTATACTTACATACTAAACATTATTTTAAATTATTGATTATTATTATTTTATATCATTATTTTAAATTTTAATCTGTGGTTAACGGTGCTGGTTTCCAAAGTAAAATAATGTATCATATCTATTATATTGTAAACCTTGTCGTGTACTGTTTGTTGATCCAAATAAAGTGACAAAGAAAAAAAACATGTCTCGTGAGTCAGTCTATCCGCTAATAAAACCGTATGAAAATCCGTACAATAGTTTTATTCCGATTATCGTATTCAAACAGAGAGATAGAGAATTTGTTCTATTCTATATAGCCTATAACCATGTGGAATAATGTACCTTTGAGATGGTAAAAGAATTTTTCAAATAGATGCGTGATTGTGGAGATTACCTTCCGCATATATGTACACAACCTTACAAAACTTACTTCTTTCGCACTTCTATTTATAATGTTAGGATAGAAATACATTTATCCTACTTAATGCAGTAGTTACTAGAATATTTAACAAAATATGTTTAAATATATGTCGTTGTCGATAGAACATAAAGACTTTAGTGTCTCATAGGATAAGTTCAAACAGTCGTGAAGGGAGCAATAACGTAAGACCCTTATGTATGTTTAAAGAGCTCCTCAGATACTAACAAATTAACAGAACTTCACATTTTAAGAGATGTAATTACTAAAGGCTCAGTAGTACAAAGCACTTCACTCACTTCATTACTAAAACATTTTAAGCATAACTATACTTTTGAGTACCTAAAGTTTACAGAAACTTTCCTAGATATTTCGTTCCACCGAGACTAACTAAAAACCCGGGACGTCGGGGACGTAATGAACTCTCGGTCATCGCGATCTTATTAATTAAATTCCGGTTACTCTTTATAATATTAGTTTTATTATTAGTATAGATTTGTGACGCAATTTAGCTTAAATTATTGTCCATTTACGCCTAAATTCCTATTGACAGCCGCGACGTGAAATTTCAGTGGAGCCAGTCGAAAGAAATATTCTTTAATCAAGCGTATTCCATTTTAAATAAAAAGGAAACTTGTTAAGAAGGTTTCGTAAAATGTATTTAACATCTTGTTATAAAGCAAGTAAATATTTTAACAAAAAAACCTGACTTCAATTTGAGAAAGGTGAATATACTACACCTCAGGGAAGGTTTTTATTCTTCAAATTTAAGTGGGACCTAATGAGAAGTATACGCGCACAAATAAAAAAGAAAGTTTCCGAATTGGTTAATAAATGAGCTCTGTAGTAACAAACCTAAAATAGATACGGATTGAGAACCTCCTCCTTTTTTGATATCGGTTAAAACGTTAGGCATAAAATTAGAAGAAGAAGGTTCTATCGTGATATAAAAATCAAATTGTTGTGGATTGGCTTGCAACTTTATATTACTAATTATATTATGAATAAAAATCTTCAATAATTTTATATATAAATATGAATATTAAAAATATAGGGTTAGCAATCGGGACCGACAGTTTTTTCAGACCTCGAGTAATATTTTGGTAATTCATGTAATAAGGAAAATAGTCAAATACGCATTTACTGATTCAGGCAGATGCGAACTTATTCAGACTTACAATATGCATTTTGTAAAACATTTATAATCTATATGGAAAAGCAACGCATGTACTTATTACTTCCACTTTACATATCTTTGCCGAATAATTACTTTATTATACATTTTAAGTCATAGGTATCTTATAATATATGGATTTATACCATAGATAAAATAGCAAACAAAAGTTTATACGCTGTGATTTTTTGGCATTTTTTTAAAATTACCATATTTGATCCATAGCCTTTAGCGTCGTCATAAGGAAGCCTAAAGGTATTAAAGCAACTTATTCAACTTCTTTGATTTGTTACCAAGAAACGCGTTGTAAGCTCTGAAACCATTTGAAGGTATTTAACAAAGTTTATGGATTTCTATCTACCGATAAAAAAATAGAGCATTGACAATCGAAACAAACCGTATGGCTGTCAGTGTTTTAAAATCAAAAGTTAAATATTAAAGCTCCAAGCAATATGTAATTTTTTTAATTGTGACGCGTACTTGCAATTTTTGTATCAATGCGTCAATATGTCAATGGTGACATGTGTCAGGATGCACCAAAGAACGTAAAATGAACTAGACATAAAGTTGACAGACTCATGTCATTATTGTCTGTCTTGTGTAAACTGTCAAGAGTTGGATTCAAATTCAAATTCAAAATCATTTAATCATATAGGTATTCAGTTAATACACTTATGAACGTCATTTTTTGCTTCTACCACCGTTTCGAAAAGGTGCTTCAACAATGAGGAGAAGAAACGGCGAAAGAAACTCCTCAGCACAAAACATATGGTAAACTCTAAACAACATATGGTAATTACAAAAGTTTAAACCTGTGCGGCACTGGATCCCTTGCCTATAAGTTGCATTTTAATGCGACGCTTAAAAGGTCCAATGGGCAACTCGCGTAACGACTTAGGAATCTTATTGTAAAAGCGAACTCCAAGCCCCATAAAGAAACGCTGAACCTTTTGAAGACGAAATGCAGATGTAACCAAATTATGCCTATTTCTTGTTTTATGATTGTGTGTATCACTTTTCTGCTTATACGTATTTAATTTTTTTAATGAATATACACACACACACACATATATATATATATATATATATATATATATATATATATATATATATATATATATATATATATGTGTGTGTATATATATGTACATATACTGACTGGCTACGGTGAGTCAACCTATTTCTTTAAATTTTTCTCTTAATAACTCACGCGACTTTAATCTGTATATAGCTCTAATTGCTCTTTTCTGTAATATAAATATTGAAACAATGTCCGCTGATTTACCCCATATTAGGATATCGTAAGACATAAGACTATGAAAATAGGCAAAATAAACAAGTCTAGCTGTCTCTACATCAGTAATTAGTCTTATCTTCCTAATAGCGTAGACAGACCTACTAAGTTTACTAGCGAGAAACAATATATGGGCGCCCGACTGAAGCTTACTATCTAAGGTGATACCTAAAAAAACTGTGGATTATTCCATAGTCAAATTTCATTATTTAATTTAAGGATTTTGCCTACCCTCTGCACATTTGGTAGTGCAAACTCTATACATTTTGTTTTATTGGCAAGTTGTTTATTGTAAACCAATGCGATACATGGGACAAAGCACTGTTTACATCGTCAAAATTTAATTTATTACGTTCAGTCTTAAATATTAGAGATGTGTCATCAGCAAAGAGTACAATGTCCGCATGTTTGCTAATAAAATACGGCAAATCGTTAATATAAATCAGAAAAAGGAACGGACCTAGAATAGAGCCCTGTGGAACACCCATTACAATAGAAGATCCCGATGATTTGGTATCATTTATACTAACACATTGAACCCTACCCTTCAAATAGGATTCCGTCACTTCTCTTGTTGTGACTATGATCCATATAATTGGGTCAAAAGATCAGTATAAAATCCAAATATTGTGAATAGTCGTTCATATAAAAAGTATAACACCAGCGTTGTTTTACAATGGTTCATTTTTAAACGAAGTTTAGAAGGTAGGTCCGTACCAAAGTGCGTGAGGACCGTCAAAGTTAAGCCGAGTAATATGTATATGTAGAGCTCAGCTTTCTATTGTATTTCTTCGGTGCTCCGAAGGGTGCAGTGCGAGCATGGCCACTGGCTGCGACTGAAGGATTATAAGAAACCTCTACACCATACCATTTTACAAAAGTACTTAGCAAAGAGCACTTTTACAAAAATACTTTTCCAAACTATAACAGTCTATCCTTCAGAATTTTCGTTGAATTTCAGTAAAAAATTTACAACAGAGCAAGTATTTATGGAAAAGCCTTGATAGTTTTCAATTATAAAGGCAACTTTAATTTTGCGACGAATTGTTTGTTTTAATAACCTGTTTATTACTTAATATATATTAAACATCCAATACTTCACATGTCCAAACACTTCACTTGTAGACAGCACAATATAATAATCCTAATTGACAACAAGCTTCTTATATATCCTCAGTATTCAGCATCCTTACCCTCTCAAATGTGTAGTGTTGCTATTTCAAAAATAGCAATTTACCTTATAATATGTAAAAAAACACCTTGAATTTCTTCAGATATTATATCCTTCGGATTGTCGTTTCAGATAAGTTAATAATTTCTGTATCGGTACTAACTGTTGATTTTAGCATAGAGTATATACTCCAAAGAGTAGGTAAGTGTATATTGTTTAAATTTGACTAAATCTTAAAATAAGCCCAATTTCCGAAAAAGATTTCGTTCTTCGGGTCTTTTTCCAACGGACAAAATTATTAGCGTCCGATACAATGTTCTTGGGCGTTAATATTATTCTTTCATTCTCACTACTTGTACTTAACACACTCATTTTTATAAAACGAACCTAAATTCGAATTACGGACAATATATTCGAGTAAACGGTTACGGACGAAGGCGGAATGTATTTCGCGCGCTTTTTACTTTTTTACAAACTTATTTTTTAAATTGGCTCGCGCGCTTTACTTTCTCATACAACATTGTTCATACAATGTTCGTGATTGATGTCTATATTCAGAAATCATCATCATCACCCTCCTGCCCTTATCCCAATTTTATTTGGGGTCGGCGCAGCATGTATTTTTCTTCCATACTTCTCTATCAGCCGTTCTATATTTACTAACAATATTCACATTCCAAGTTCAAATCACATTTCCTCCCTAGGGTTCAAAGACATGTTTTGCTCTCTGTTTGCGAAGAATAAACTAGCTCTATTAGAATAATTGTGATAAAAATATTATCTTTATTTCAAAATGTAGTATAATGGTCCTTACGTGAATACATAAGTGTACATACCCTTTTTAAAACCTAAAGCTGCTATTACTACAGATAATATCTTACTTAATGATAATTGGCGCTGTAGTGAAAGGTTAAAATGCATTATTAACCTTGTAAAATAACGCATTCATTTATGAATTGAAATCAAATATATTATAACTAATGAGGCTCACCGATACACTCCCGCTATTTCAATCCTCGCTGAAGGGAAATAACAAAAATGGCGCTTGCTCTAAGTTTAACAGCCACAACGCGTCGTAACCAATTTCAAATAGAAGCATAGTCTCTTCTAGTAAATCATATATCAAGGCGCTTGAAAAGCATGTCTTCCGTAAAATTGAGTCCCGTTCCGACGGAATGCGGTCGACATCATGTACAGTAAACTTCAATCCATTGCCATCTATTTCAACCTTATTACCAAAAGGTTAAGTCAGTTTTCCTTTAACTCAACTTCTTTAACGTTGTCTCTCGTAAGAAACGGTGGCAACAACCATTTTCGATAGATCCGAGACTTAGTATCCAATATTTTCATTGCGTTCATATCTTTTGAGTTCGGGAGCGGAAGTAGAGGCCACGTCACAATGGTCAGAGAGAAATACAAAACCTTTTATAGCTTAAAGTGTTTGACACTTCGTATGTTTCCGGATATTACTTCTCGGTTGTCCAGTTGTGTAAAAATGAAGGCACATAATATCTCTTGGTAGTTATTTAAAAAATATTGGATGACTCAAAATTAAACATTTGTCTTTAATGGCTGGTATTGAAAGCGAAGATTATGACTGTTTGCAAATGTATGTGAATCTTTTTGATAACAAAATAAGCTTACCATGTCAAGCAAATTCACATTTTCATTGACTAGTATCCGGTTATTTTCGAGAAATATAATCCATAGATACGTTTACCTGTACGAGCAGTTTTTGTTCAAAGACAAATCAAATTTCATGTTTCTTAAATCCTTTTAAAATCCAGTTAGTTTTTTGAATACGAAACTTTTAATTGCATTATAGTTTTAAAGCAATATTAATTATATTATTTTTTTTACCTTTTCCTCGGAAATTCCATACTCACCTTAATCACCTATTTCGCGAGAACGGATCTTTTACCCGGAATATATGCATCCTGACCAACAATATTATGTTATAAAATATGCCAGGTATTTTTGAAATCTTTTTGGGTTCCGCCTGATTCTAAAAATATACTCTTTGTTTGAGCCTCATTCAATAACAAATAACTGGTAGATCCCCATCAAAGTTTTATTATTTGTATAGCTTTGGAAATCGCAATTAACAGAATGATTAAAGTCGGAACTAAATTTTCGAAGAACAAGATTCTATGCGTTTTCTTGTAAAGTTTTGGCGAGAATTTTTATTTTGGGTTTCTTCAAAATTTAAGGCGCAGAAGTTTCGGAGACATAGGTGGAAAATTGGAAAACATTCACGCATTTTTTAAATATAATTTTATATAATTTTAACTGAATTTTATTTGTGTTACTTAAAACAAGTGTTTTCATTTAAAGATATATTGAATTTATCAATAAATTGTATTGAGTATTGCACTTGACAAAAGCGCCTTCATCAAATCATTAAATTATTAAATTTGTTTACTAATCCTTCAAATTAAACCCCATAATCAAAACTTATTTACTTATAGATATATACGTCCTAGTGGTTTGAACGTCAGTTTATCGTACAGGAAGACTCGAATCCTGCCACTCCTACCGACCTCTAGTTTTATCAAATATGTACGTTTTACAAATTTATTATTACTCGCTTCGGTGTAGGAAAATATCGTGAAGAAACTTGCATACAAGGCTTATCAGCTACTCAACAAACCCTCCGTAGTAAACAATTCCTTTTAAAGTTTTTCTAATAATTATCACTGATACTCTACAGCTTTTAGAAGTAAGTTAACCGATTATTTAATCACAAAGAGATCAATCATGTTACTAGTAAAAAGCAATTTTTTTTTAGTTTGTATCTCTGTCCTTTTTTATATTAAAAAATCCACGTCATGAAACAAGTAGGTTTTCAGAGCACTTGGAGAAATATATAAAACCAACGCAGTCACAGGTGCAGAGAAAGAAGTTGATGTTAAAGACTGTTACAAGGATACTGAAAGCGTAACTTGAAGGCATTTTTAATACGAAAGTAATTACTTTTCTCTCTTGTTGTAAAGAAAAAACTGAAAAAATATAAGGCAAGAGTTACTTTCTGACTTAACGAGTTATATTTTTTCGCATTACGAAGCTAACAGGGCTTATATGAATGAATTAAATTTATATGAAATGAATTTAAAGTTTAAACGATGTTGCGTAAGGTAAGAACAATGTATACTCTATCGACGCCTTTTAATGGATATTTTTTTAATGTCAATAGTCAAAAAACGAACAAACGAAATATTTGATGGTGAGTCACCGATGACTATAGACACCAATAATATGAGGGGCAACAACGAAGTATAGTCTGCCAGGGAGGAAGGGTACCTGCACTTACGTTTCACGAGAGTACAACCGATCAGGATGCATACATTTAAAAGACAGTGGACATAAAAAGGACGGTATATCCCGGAAAAGATGGAATATTTCCACCATTCATGAACACCGTGGAGATTAAACTGAGTGGAACAGTACCCAATGACTTCCAACAAAAGGGACCGGGTAACATTGCCGTGGTCGTAATTCAATCCAGTGCTTCACGAACGGAATAGTTTTTAATTCATATTCATTCCTGAAACTAGCCAAAGACTCTTAAATAAAAATTGTTTTTTAGTTTACCACAATCTAAAAGCGGACTAATAAACACGAAATAATTCAACCGAGACGACATACTTGTCTTAAGGTCACTTTCACACACATTTTTGTTTTGTCGAGGCTATGGCGTCTCCCTTTGACATAATACGCGATTAAGCGTTGCAGTCTTCAAAGTTTTCATTTGCAATATTTAAACAAATTGCATCACAAAATCTACCAGACCAGATACTAACCTATAAATATAATGGCCTATGAATAGACTCGCTCACGCAGTCTCACAAAATGGCATTAATTAAACTCTGCAAGCAAATATTTCGAGATCGAGCCGAAATTCAGCTTTCTGTAAAAGTTTGTAAACTGCGATAAAAGTGATGGAAAATTTATAACAAACAACAAACTTTGCTTTATAACTAATATAATACGTACAATAGTACGTTACGGGAATTTTTAATTGGTGTTTGGTTCAATGATTACAAAAGAGCGTTAATATGTTGTGCTACTGAAATAATCTTCTGTATATCTTCTATCAGTGTGATGGTGTTTAATATTAAGCTTTTAAATTATATTGCTATTAACTTATGGAATATTTAATAGGGTGAAAAGGGGACATATAAAAAAAATCTGGCATTTAAAACAAAGTTGAAGATACTGATATGATTGCCACATTCTTCGAAGACAACACTAAAGAAAGCGATCCGGGGAATGAAGTGGATACGAAGCCGTACAGAAGATGCAGGAAGAAAAAAACATGATAGCTGTTCAAATTGAAATTCAAAATCGTTCCATTATTTACACATATGCATGTTTTCTTTTATCTTTACTACTGTTTCAGAAATTTGTTTTACTATCCAGAAATACTAGCGGTGAAAGAAACTCCTCAGTACATCTTTATGTAACGATTACAGTTTTTTTTTTACCTAAGTTACCGGTAGCAGCGCTATTATTCCTAGATTTTCTTTTCATTGATAAATTTATCTATTTTCGAAAAGTTTTACCTACAACCTATGACGGTTTTTTCATTCATTAAAACTTTGAGATAACACAGAATATTAATTCTCATTTGAGCTTACCTTAATTTTCCATACAATTCGAATAAAACCAACATGCATGATCCTGTCTGAAGTTTTAGCATAATTTTATTAACAACAGGGAAGTAAAGTCAAAATGATTCTCATATTAAGACAAATGATGATGCGGAGTTGGGAGATTCGGTGTTAACGACATGATACTGCGGCGCTCGCTTCAACCAAATTACTATTATAATTTATTTATACCATCAGCATTTTGACATTGCAGGGTAATCCTAATAATCCTAAAATAACTTTCTCATTCTACATTTTTTTATTGGTAGCATTAGTGTTCGCCAAGTGTACGAAATTCGATCATAATCTAATAACGGCCTGTTTCAGAATATTTTTATTGATTACTTTAAAACCTATGTGTAGTTTCCAATTAAAAAAAGGAAATGAATAGACAAACAGTGAAGAAAAACATACTGACCTGTTTTCTTTATAATACAAATTCAGAGTTGTAAAAAAATATTTTTCCAATTATATTTTTTGTTTTTGATAACATTAAAGCTCTACAATAGCTACCGAACGAAACCAAAAAAAAGGAAATCGATTCACAAGCAAACTATAAAGAGGAGTACAAAATTTTTTCTTCACGATATAAATTCATATAATTATTTGGGGATACCACAATGCAGGTTTTTTTAAGTAATAAAATAAAAACTCTTAGTAATTATGCTTTATTATGATTGATGAGAAAACACATTCACACTCTAGTTGTTTATACTCCACATGTCATAATTGTTTTTGGGTATATTATATAATAAATGTAAGAAAATTCCATTAGAATTGACGGAAATTTCATACTCTTTAATGCTCTGGTCAAAAGCATTCTTACGAAGAAAGATGTATATGAGATAATAAGTGCTGTCTGTAAGAAAAAAACTCCTTGGAAGTTTATTGCCGCTTCTTCTTTCGGAACCAACACGGTAGAGATTTTGTTGAAACGATGGTATAGTTTGAGTTTCCAAAAATGTTTGAAAAAACCAACTACGGATTAATTTCATTTCATTTCATTAATAATGAGTAAGCCGGTCCTCGCTTCCCTTCGGGGAACATTTCTTACGTTTATAAACAGTACTGCATCTGGAAACATTGGTAATCATTTTACATATTTAATGTTTACCTTATTTTACCTCTTTTTTACTTATTATAAGCGAATGCAACCCACGTGACAGCAAGTAGATTGGACGTGATAGCGCTGTAGTGTAGTTAATAGTTAAAAGTGATGAATTACCCAATGGTAATACTGAGGGCCTTGACACCATGTCACTTCATCTTTAAATATCAAAAGCAACGCAAATAACTAAAACAAAATTAAAAAAAAAAATACGTAAATCATGACAAATCCCGCTCTTGTCAGAGTCTACATATTTTTGTCGTTTGGTCAAGAAATCATGACCCTACAATCTGATGGAGAAATTTCTACAGGCATACTTCCGCGTGTTTGATGGAGACCATCAACAACTGAAGAATTAGCAGTCCGGTCAAAGCATCTGTTTAGCGATTTAATAACTGAATGTCGCCATTATCGAGATCACCAGCATTTTAATTAAGTAGTTAACAAAATAACCAAGTTGGTTGGTTGAAATTTATAAAGTCAAATATATTAATTATGATGCAAAGATAACTTATTATATATGTTACAGTTAAAACCGGTTTTTAGATAGAACGCGTTTTCCCTAGTTAGAACTAGTTTTTACTAAATGCCTTTGTTAAAACTAGAATTTAGGTTAGGTTAGGTTATGTTAGGTTCTTTGGAGGTCCCCCCCCGGGGGCCGCCACCTTGTCGTGGTGGGGGGGCTTGCGTGTCCTAGTGATCCCTGAGGCTATACGGCAGAGTTACTCATACCAGAAGTCGCAGGGTGAAGGACCAGACTAAGAGCGGCCCACGGAGTAGGTTCCTCCGGGTGTCCCTCTGTTGAGCGGAGGGCGCAGCGGACGGGAACATGCCGGGGCAGTAGAGTGCTCACGGTGCCCGAGAGCGCTCTAGGCGAAGGCGGCCCGCTTAGGCGGGCCAACCGTCGGGGCGTCACGGTTGTATGCGCGAGCGATCCCGTGGCGCCCCATGAAGACGACGAGGGCCCCGCTGGGTTTTAGTGGGTATTCTGGCACGTAGCGGACGTACCACCGAGTCCCACATACCCGCCGCCTCACCGCGGCGGGATGCGTAAATGCATTTCCCAGCGTTAAAAAAAAAAAAGGTTCTTTGGAGGTACAAGACCCTCTTAAGGAGGCCTCAGAGGGTCATAGCGGTGAGGGCGATACGCGGATAATGTACGGTGTCATGGACGGCGGCGACACTTCTCGCGAGCGACCCGCCCTGGGAACTCCAGGCGAAAGTGCTCGCGGAAGTGTACCGTTTCCGGTCGAGCCTCAGAGCTTGAGGTCAAGTCCCGAGTGCGGACCAGACGGCTCGGATCAGGGTTCAGACTCAGAGAACCCTGATCCATCGGTGGAAGGAGGATCTGGGGTCCCCAGCGGCGGGCCTGGCAACGGTGGACGTTATACGTCCCCACCTACGTCGCTGGGTCAGAAGGCGGCACGGGGTGCTGACCTTCCGGCTGACGTAGGTACTTACCGGGCACGGGTGCTTCGTATTAGCTGCTGTGGTGTGTTGAAGTAGTCCCAAAGTTTAGACTCTTTACACCCAAGATTCGTTGAAATATTTTACATCATTTTATTTAAAATTCGTGCAAGTGTGGTGGTATGAGATTCCGTGAAGGATGTTCGGGTATCCAGCGCATTTTTGAATGCTCATTGCAATGGAGTTAGAAATATCCGTAATCCAGTACGATTCCAGCTTATTACTTAATTTGTGTTTTTGTACATAAAAAAGTTAATGCTTGACAACAATCCCACTTGATGTTAACTAGTGATGAATTTTAAGAATAAATAACAGCCTATCTTATTCTCCTCTTGAAAATTCCCACATCGGATCATCAATTTTCATACACAAGAAAAAAGTATATTTTTTATTTTTCTTTATGTTTCGTGAATGTAGTAAATATTACATTTATATTTCAGTACGAAAAAGTTACATTTTCATTAGTATAAAAATAAATGTCAGTTTTATTATTAAGGAATTAATTTAATGCAATATGATATTTCATAGTACCTTATGATTATATAAATAAATATAAACATAAAGTAATTGAAAAACAATAAATTATAGTATGAAAGAAATATGCAATGTTAATAAATCAAATAAAAATTACAGTAACATTATTACATTTTTGTTCTGTTATCTTCTATACATATAATACAATTCTAACTGATCGCTTTCTGTACATGAATAATATATACGAAAAAAATTTATTACGGGTCTTTATTAACGTAATAGAACCCAAAACAATAGTCGTCAGAATTTTTGTCTGTTTGTCTGTGCGTTTGTTCGCGTTAATCTCAGAAATGGGTTAATCGATTACGTTCTGGTTTTTAATAATATATTGCAGTAAGCATCACTTAATACTTAAAGTTTGTTTCATTGCAATTCGTCCATAAATAAAAGAGTTATACATTAATTTAAAATAGTGCGGGTACTATTTGTTAGCGTAAGCCGCAGTTTTCGTAAGCCCGTAAGCGAAGCGAGGGCAGTTTGCCTTCAATTTGTAATTGCTAGTTATTGATAATTACGCAATTATCACAGCAATCTATTTATATCGTTGTATAGTCACTGTTTAAATCAATGCTAGAACTCCAATTTATGCATAGCAAGATATCTCTGAATTTAATCCAGAAGCTAACACAATTTAGAACGATCAACATATACATGTCAGAACTATAGAAGATAGTTGGTTTAAATTTATTCATCTAACTGAGTAGATTGGATATAACTTTCGAGCACTGAAAACTGGCTATACAATATTTGCAACGTCGGCAAATCTTTGATAGAGATGAAGTAGATATATTTGTTCAAATTCTGGTCTGAAAAGCTACTGCAAAGATCGAATGGTGATGAATATGAGACTCGCGCATAAGACTTTTGTGACTTATCAGACTATCTAATCTATCTAATAATTAAACTAACAGGGTACATACGATATTTTTTGGAAATTTTAATATAAGTAGACTTTGTTAAGTTTTGTTAAATTGTTGATATACTATGGGTTAAAATGTTTTTTTGGGACTTTCGTCTGTCTGTCTTTCTACGCGCCATACTAATACCACTGAACAGATTTGGATGCTACTTGGCAATTAGTAGCTTCAAATATAAGTCATAATCTAAAATACTTATTACCCCGGGAAATGTATCTGTTCCTGCGATACATGGTTGTAAAAACTATTATAGGTATTTATTTTATTAAAAGGGCCGAAATCAAAATTCTTACTGCCTGGCTTCCACTACTATACTAGATTAATATGGTTCTAATTCACACAAAAAGAAAACCTATTTCTAAAACAATGCGGATGCTACTTGTAAACGTAAAACGCAAGTTTTCAGAAGCGAAGCGAGGATAGCTGCATATTTACTGACTAGCAATCATTATTATTGCAAAAGAGGTACGTGACAAAAATTTTTAGTATACTGTTTGGTTAATACAATATTGATATTGTGACGAGGTGGAATTATCTGGTTAGATATGTTCTTGTTAGCAGATTTGCTTTTCTATTTAAAACTCTTTCAGACCGGCAAAAGAAAAAAAAACAGATCTGTCAGTTAGGTCTTCACTGCAGCGCGTTGTGTAATATTATGCTCCTCATATAGTATAATCTATTAACTTCTGTTTCTTTAAGAAACTCACAAGTTTTTTTTTATGCAATATAATCGTAAAATATGAGTTGTTCGATTCGTTGTTACAATGTTAATATATAATTTTCATCCGGTAGTTTATATCATTATCAATAAATAATTCTAATCCAACCCTGAGATGAATCTACAAGAAACAAATCACAATAAAAATGCCTTTTGTGACAATGTGCTCTTCATCCTGATGTTTATGAGGTAACAGTAATTAGCTGCGGAGAGTCGGAAAAAAACTCGTCTGCATACAAAGTGAACTTAAAAAAAGATGGAAAAATGTTTACTTCTCTATCCGATCAGATGCTCGATAGCTGACAAATGTCATAAAGTATACAACATAACACTGTCGAAGGCATTTTGTTTAAGAGGCCTAACTACCTAAGACGAACGAATACCATTTCACAGCAAGGCGTCTGGTTGTGGCAACGTTCACTTTTGATTACTATTACGTCTTCTGTGGCATTCACAAGTTTAAGATACATCAAAATCAGCGCAAGCGCCTCGTTTCTCATAAACCAAAAGAAGACAATTTATAAAGACACACGCGAATAACAAAACCATGGCCCGCGTCACGTAGTCAAGTAAAAACCAGTGCTAAGTTCACGATGTAATGATATCGCAATATTATATACGACTAGACGTAAAGGTGACAGGCTCATCTGCCTTTAATGTCTGTCACTTATCAACTACTAAAAGTTTCTTTCTCAGTAACGCAGCTTTACGGAGGTTTTTATTTTATATTCGGTGGTCCGTCAGTTTTTTACTACTCTATCTACATTAATATTATAAAGAGAGAGTAGGAGTTTTGTGACTTTGTGCTTAAGATAATCTCTGGAACCACGGTACCTATTTAAAAAATTGTTTGATTATTTGAAAAGTACTCAACTCCGGATATACATGGGCTAATATTCAAGTGCATGTACATAATAATTAATTGTTGAACACAAAGTTGGACCGGGCCGGTAGTAAACTGTAAAAACAGTAAGGTAGCTTGGGTCACAAAAAAATTCTCTATTACCTCATATGATCATATCTAGCTAAGTTGACCAGTACACTAAATGGAAAAATACACTGTCATTTACACAATGGAAAAAAAAGTTTATCAATCAAATCAAACGTCAATCAAAATGGTCGACCCGCCGAGGTTTTTATTCCAGTTACTGTGATTGGATGGTGACAGCTGAAAAAATGTATCCAGTTTGTGTTTGGTCGATTGACTGACCTACTTAACTTTAGGACCCTCATGATGCTAGTACCTTGAAGTCGTCACATATATACAGGGTGTCCAGTAATGAATGGAGGATAAGGTTGAAATGGAAACGAGCTCATGGCCGTTTAAAAACAAATTTTAGTTCATTTTTATGTTAATAGCCGACAAACGAGCAGACGAGCCATCTGATGGTAAGTGGTCACCGTCGCCCATGGACGTCAGCAAGATCAAAGGTATCACTGATGCATTGTTGGCCAGGAAATGAGAAGAAGAAATAAAGTACTAGCTCTCAAACCCCCAGCCGGAACATGACGAGTCGTTTGGCGTCTGATTCAAGCAGAAGAGTGGTAGCTAGCCAGGCAGGCTTCACGGAAAGATAATAATACCAGTAATAATATTAATGGCTTAATAATAATACTGATAATACAATCCTTACGCGAAGCCCTACCACCAAGCACGCTGGCTTCTATCGCCTCTTACGACACCCAGTTCTGCTAGCATGGGATTGGGGGGAGTATTCTAGGCCGCCCCAATACGGCAAAAATAACATATAAATTGAACATTGTAGGCTATTAAAATAAAAAAAAAATGTTCAATTTGTTTTCCATTCACTCTGGCGCAGACCCGACATCTGCGCATAAAAGGTATCCGAGCAGTCTCGTGTAACGCCGATCACTTTGTTGATGCCGCTACCTCAACACGGCAAGTTACATAAAAAAGGCTAATTTGCCATTATCCTCTATGCGTTCCCTAAACTGGACGCCTTTTGTAATATTGACACCTAAGATCCCAATAATCTAAGAAATATAGAGGGGAATATAAAAAAAGATCTATTTAGTTCCATGTACATACTAATTAATGCTTTAATTTTATATTAATAGTATTATCATTATTATATAGTACATATGTCTCATGTTTGCTTTTAACATATCTTTTAGTGTAATTTAATCATCAAAATTAAATATGTTTTAAACAATAAAGTTCATTGACGAACTACGTTGCCTGGTTCCTTCCGAAGCGGATTCATCTCCTTCCTCTCAATCGCCACTACACCCAAGACTACCTTACCTTTGAATGACCATGGGGGTACAAACCATTTGCATCACATGATCTTTGTACAATAACAGCAGAACAAGCTTCATCGGCCGACGTCATTTGGGACAGTTTGCACGTGATGTAATACGTGATCGCTGTCAGGGTTGCCTCCCTCCAACAACAGTAACGTTATACAATTTACCCAGTAAAAATTTGGCTATGGTAGACAGGTGCAATTAAGCGTAAGGTTGAAGATATTTCTATCAATCGTGTCATTTTTAAGCTAGTTGATAAACTAGGTACCTACTACTGCTCTTTTGCACTGTTATTACTTCTTTTATGTACTATGTATATTATAATTTTTTCAATCAGATAAATATTGTTAACATGCATGGGTTCGTGTAAACGCCAAAGTTGTTTCGCAGAGATTTTATTACGCTGTTAACACAACACTCGCAACACTTATAAACAATCGCAGTGGCACTCATTGATAGCAGTGAAATTGCTTCGTAGAGAGAACTTTAATTTTCGTTTTCGAGATCCGAACTACCTGCGGGATGGGATATGTTTTGCTACGCGGCGTGCGACCCCTGGGAGCGCTGGCCCACGCTTGGGGAGTTTGAGACTCGAGGGAATCCAAAGTGTATGAGTGTGTGCTCTAATAAATGTGTTAACTGTAACTTCTCTAAAGTTAGAAAATGCCTATTAACACAACCATTAAGTGATTAAAAGCAGCTTATACTCGTATTATGTCAAATGGATAGAAATAGTTGGGAATTACCGAGCAAATTTCGCACATATTCAATTTAACGCAGACGTTGATAAAACCAGGGTTAAATTGAGACTACATTGGAAATATCCCGATCAAAACACAAATTGTAGGAGTATATTCAAAGAGAAAAGCTTCAATCGCGTGGTTTTATGTCAGGAATTAATAAAGCATTTTTGTTAATTTACCACGATAATAAACGTTTCTTTGAATGTTCATATAATGTTAACGTAATATTATTAATGTTAATATTAGACTTATTAAAATAATTTTCCACTTATAACATATACGAGTTGCTCCTACTTATTGGTTCGATAACTTATTCTTTTTGTGTTTTCAAACAAAAAAACAATATATATTTTGTTAATTTTTCACAATTCTACATCTTAATTACAATTCTTTATAAGAAGCTATAAGTGAGGCAAGCATTTTCCTACATCAAACATATTTTGAATATTGTAATGTAGGTAAAAATTGTTATTTATATTGGCATATAAGAGATCTGATCAATGTGTAGATGAAAGCTGCTTGACTTAGTGCTTGTCTCCACATGGTACGCGAAGTCTTTCACACATGACATAGTATCAAAGTATCAAAATATCAAAGTTTATCTTTTCTTGCATAAAAGACATTTTCCACTCCCACAGATTGATATTCCAGAATTCCTTGAAATTAATTAATATTACAACAATCGTTATAATTTATAATAATAATATATTAAAAATGTATAGTTCTCATTAAGATTGTATAATAAAATTCATATTGTGTTCATTTAAGTTTCATTTAACTTTTAATTATCCTTCTATACGCATGTTTTAATTACTTCGCATTACATTACATTACATGTAAAGGCTATAGATTGAATATTGTATATTCAATCAGAATTCAATCAGATTTGTTTAATTGACTTATTTCTAGTTAAAGTACTAGAAATAACTATATTATAAAAACAACAACTGTTATTTTGAAAAATTTTTGATTTATTACAAATAAACAACTGAAAATACTTCCGGAATTCGTGACACCTATATTAATTACAATTTTTTAATATGCATTTAATTTATGAAATAAAATTCATTGAACATGTTAATTTCAGATTTATCGTTCACGTTTTTATTTTTATTTTAAATTACTGTCATTATCGAAACTTGTCACATTAAATTAAATTCGATTATTTTAACCACGGTCTTAATGCAGATTCTAAGAGATACACAGATTTCTAATATTGCTATTAGGAGTAAAGCTCAATTATTTTTACTTCTGATAAGTTAATGCTTGCTTTAAGTCCGAGATGATAAACACACTAAATAAAAGCCTATTTATTTTCTTCTTGAATGTCCACATCATAAACTGACGAGAACGCTACGGTGCCGATGCGGGCAGGCCATTTCAGTCCTTCACGGTATGAAGCACGGTTCAGGTAAAGCGCGCGATCCGATTCAGCAGGATGCTCACGAAAAAAGCATGGGTACCGAGCGGAGAACGAATTCGAAACGTACCAAACAAAGACATTCACATCGAGTGACAACCCTATTACTCGTCCAATAAATGTTGCCGTTATTGAAAATCGAAATGGTTTAGAGTCGCCTTTTCGGATTCAAAATAGTACGTAATTGGGCGGTTGGAATTGTTGGTCGGAAAACAATTTTGGTAAATCTCTGTTCTGGGAACTTCAAAGGCGTGGAATTGTGGTTAGTGTAAATATTTTAAACTTGGCAACGGAAACTTGTGATTTTAGTATATTTTCTGTAATCTAAGTGGACTTTACTTTTTATAAGTTACTTTTAATTATGAAGCTCTTTGACTTGTTAATAGACGGTAAATTTGTGGATGGAAAATATTCTCATCGTGTATGATATTAAGATATCCTCTACCGCCCTTTTTTCTTGCTATGATTAACAGTCAAACCTTTGGGGCCAAGTATCTGCTATTTAAGGTCGCTACATTCTGCACTGAACGATTATATGAGATTGATACTCGTGCGTTATAATCTTTTTGTGTCTGCCTACTAGAAACCGCCAACAAATCCCGGACATATCGTTACCTAGCAACCTCGTCGACCACCAAAATCAATTTTCGTTTATGTCGACCCCAAAAGCTTAAAATACATTAATAAAATACATAACACAACTTATACAGTATCTTGAAAGTTTCAAATAAGAACTGGTATTGATTAGGGGTCGATTTTAAGTCCTCGTCGATTCCTAAAATCAGTCAGTCTCTAGACTAAATTATTCAACTCAACGTGAAATTTTCCACTTTTGCAATTGTTTGAACAGAGAAAAAATCTTGTGTACTTGTCACAGATAAAATATATAACGTCCTCGAATAATCAATTAAAAACCATAGAAAAATCTGCTGTTCCGTTGCGAAAGATATTTTTTACATCAAAAAATAACCGAAGGAATACAGGCGAAACACAAAAAGATTATTTAGTCCCAGTATACTGTATTTTGTGTACACAGTCCACTACCATCTAGACATACCGCTCTCCAGTCTCAGGTCTGCTGGAAGAGATTTCATAAGAAATAAGCAGTTCCTTTGTACCATCCTTACTTGATGTCCTATCTGTACAATATTTATATGTGTGCATAAATTATTAAATAAAAAAATAAAGAGAAAAATCGCTTAACAGGTCGCACTACGAGCCGGGAAGCTCTTTCGAACCCTTATCCTGAATACATATTTTTTGTATTAAAATTATGTCCGTAATGCCCTGTTACTTTGATTCTAAAATATATTTGTTGCTGATATATTTGATCTGATACCGCAGGTGACATTGAACTTGGGTCATCGGGAAAAGAGTTACACAAAGTTAAAGTATCCGTTTGAAAACCGAAAGCAACTAACGAAAGCACTTAAGTGAGCTTAACAATATTATAACATTTACGTCGTTTACCCGTTCTCATTATGATCCTGTCACACGACCGGCGTGTACGAAACTAAATATTAATATGAATATCACTTAAGGTTCCCGTCGACAATAATTGAATTCCAATGTTTATACATACATATCTGTGAATGCAAAATTTCAAATACCTTATTAAAAAACATTCTAATTCATATTCATCTCCTACTAAGCTCTTTTGATAGTGTACCAAGAACAATACAAAAATATCAAATTTTACTCCATAGTTACTACATATTTTAAAGTACGCGGAATCAATGTATTAATACAAATAAAAGTCTCGTTTCCAGATCAACAAAATAAAAAGTTACTTGTGGATCGCTATCCCGGGGACATGAATACAATGATATATAAATGCCCTAAATGATTTTTGTTGCCATGTTATTTACTATCATTGTCATTGTATTATAAAAGGGAAGACAAACATCACTATAAATGTAAAAGTTTAAATGTTTATATTTTGTAGATAATTAATCACACGGGAACTAAATCCCGCTGAGAATTTTATTTACCGTGTCCATACCTTTCTCAGTGTGAAAGGTATCTAAATAGTTTCGAGTTCAGGGCCGTTGAAAGGACAGAAGAGGAGATTAATCGAGACTAATGAAGCATGCCGCCACCGAAAGCGATCTACAACTTTTGCTACGTTTTGAATCAAATGTTGTAGACCACCCAATCCTGCAAAAGTTTCACCGTTAAATCGAAACCTCTAATAAATTTTATTACTGGATGACAGTAGTTTCACCCCAGCAGACATTTTCAATATAGGTTGTTGTTATCTGATCTTAATATCTTCCAACGCTTTAATGGTACACTTATTTTATTTATATTTACCGCGTGCCTTTTCCCTATATACAAAAACATTTCATTTTATTTTTCAATTTACCACCAAAGTTAACCCTCAAATTTCGAATTTGTTTATTTATGATACACGCCGCCTCTCACCACCTAACGAATAATGTTTACTCAATCAAACAGCGTCGTTAATGAAAGGTTCACGTTTGTACCTTAAATAGAAACTCAGATTGACTTTTAATACCTTTCCTTTTAATATATTATATTTATAACTATAATTATAACCTTTCCCATAAACAATAGAATAACTATTATTAACAGTATGAATGCTCAATAACCTATTACTCTCAAACGTTCCACCAAACAATATTACAATCAAAAGCGCAAGGTGCTGAGAAAATCTATACGTGGCCCGTGAAATCGTTGAATGCATATATGTAACTTTATGGAATCTTCAAATTTTCTGAAGAAATAAGGATGATAGCATATACTTCTCAATGTATTCAAAAGGTAGTTATTAAAGGAGTAGTTTCCAGGGATATCTTTTTTATTCGTTTGTTCTTACGATACATTTTTCTTTATTATTACTATTTATCATTTTATTGCAAGTTCCCCGATGTTTATATTATTTCAGGGCTCATAAATTGATTACTTTAGCTTATGCTATTTCCATTACATAATATTAAGCACGTCAATTATCAACATCGTTAAAAATCCTCAAATGTGTTTTCATTCTGTTTGTGTTCGTTATTACCTCTTTTATTAGCTTTTTCTTAATCACGTTAAAGCCTTTGTGTATTTATATAACTGCACATAGATCGACAAACAATCATTTAATGATATGTATTGAAAATGTATATTTTCCAACACTATAGTTGCACGCTGATAGTAAAACAAGCCCTGACACATACGTACGTCACTCAACAATTCCATAGAGAAAATTTTAGCGCACTCAGGGAATAGTGAAAATGACATACAGCTATCATATATCAGGGAACACTACCTGCTAGTAAACAAAGCAAGGGAACGACAAGTGGTGATTTGTTACAGTTTGAATGCGAAATAACCGAAGACATGGGACTACAATATGTGAGGGCGATGTTTCAGTATTGTTAATTGCTGGCTATTTGTCTTGTCCACTTGGTATTTTTAAAATGGAGGTTCTTGTTTTGTGGTTCTGAGTGTTGTTTAGGAGTATAATATAGACAGATGGAATACATAAAAGTTTAAAATAATTAGGGAAAGACAAAAAATTCAGTGCCTATTTCATCTTAGTTTTGTCAACCGATTTTTCCTTGTTTTGTTGGTGGATGTGCTTTAGTTTAATAGGTTTCGTCTCCCTTAGGGGTGGTATTTTTGTTCAAATTTTAAGTGAGGCCAAACGGTAAGCCTGCGTCGAACAGAAAATGATTTTTTCAAATCGGTTAATAAATGACGGAGTTCCGGAGCTAACAGGCCTATAAAAATACAAATGAATTGAAAACCCCCCTCCTTTTCTTGTAGTCGGTTTGGAAAGTACAAATAAAAGAACGACAAAAGCTTATTAAATTTGGTACATACTCGTATATGAAATGTTGATCATCATGTCGCTGTATTCATGTCAAATAGGATACTTTAATTAGAAAGGCGAGTTGAAAAAGCCGTAGCGGTATATTGTATTATTTATTTCACAATTTGAAATCACAGACCTTTCATTAATCAAAATTTAAGACTTTAAATTAAAGATGGGATGGATACACCAAAGGGTGTAGATTTTTTTTGATTAACATTATTATTAAGCAATCACAATTTAATTCATTTTAACTCCTTGACATCTGGCAGGCCATCTAAAAAGCATTAAATACGGTTTTTTTATACTACCGTTTGGCTGAAGACGAGTGTTGTCCAAAAGAAACGTTAACAACTTTTGTATCACTCCTCATGATATTTTATCCAAGGCTGTATTCGATTAATTCAGCAGCGACGCCGGTGGATGTCTAAAACCTATTAACTCTATTGCAGTATTTCTCAAAGTGAAAAATGTGAAATGATGACTTTAGGTGACCGGTAAAAATCATACAATAATTGGGAGAGGAGATTTGAGCCAGTCAAACGCAAAAATCAATGCTATATTTTTCATATTCCATAAATTACTTCTTGACTACAGTAATATGGCAGTACAGTAATATGCAGTAAGCGAAAATGATATACGGAGTGGTAAGCGCACTTACTTTGTAAAAGCTTATTTACAATCGAAAGGAAACATTGACATAGAAATTTAATTAAAATAATGAATAATAAATCTATTGAGTCGCATTACTAATTACTTTATATTAATCTTGTTGCTGCATTACTGTTTTCTAGCACTATTTCAGAATTTAGTCGAACCTTTCCTCCCCCTTTGAATTTCAACATAAGTGTTATATCTAAAAACGACGTAACGATGAAATATGTTCGAGAACCAGTGATCTATTATTTAAGGGTACAGTAAAAACTGAACTAGTTCGCGGAATACACTGAGCGGCGAGCGACTGGCGCCAACAGGCCGAGAGCACACTTACACGCCCGCGTTTTCCTTTCATCGCACCCGGACATGACTTATTTGAGAGGAATTAATTGATGTCGAGTCAACCTTTACGCTGAAACACCTCACTCTTGTAGTGCTGTTTGCGAGTAGAAACTTGCTTTTGTTTCCTCCATTTTTTACCCAGTTTGGCCTCCCACGATTCACTCATCGACACTTCTCTTCGCTTACTTTATTTATTTAAGTGCAATCAGAACACCTTAAACTGACAAACATAAAATTGAACAGCACAAAAGATGCTTAGACCAACTCATAAAGAGCACGGGTTGACTATTCGCTTATGACGTCGTTTGGCGCAAGCAGTATTTCCAGATAAGAAATACAAGCTTCCCCGAATATACCCAATGTGATTTCGCACTTTGCGTTCTTTGACTCATAATAGATTTAATTACATTTACTTAGGTTCTGTTAATGCTGTTTTAGTGTACTATATTACCCAAAGTCACAAATTGAATTTCAACACTCATTTAGCAGTAGGCGGTATTCTTTATATATATATATATGTATTAAAATTGTTTTTGATAGATTTTAAATCATGTTCCTTATGGTATCCACGTTATATCTTCCCCAGCCAGGAATCGAACCCAGAACCTTTTGCGTGGAGAGCAGAATCACTACGAACTGCGCCACGAAGTCGTCAAAGGAGGGTAGTAAAACCATAGTCCGCTACGTTGGCCAAGTGCGGGTTGCTAGACTTCACCAACCTTATGAAGAACTCTCAGGTGTGCAGGTTTTCTCACGATGTTTTCCTTCACCAAAGCAAGTTATAATTAATCTGTAACACGCATATAATTTGAAATTAGAGGTGCGTGCAGTTTTCAAAATCGAATCTCCGTAGCGGGGGCCCACGTTCAAACCACTAGACTACCATAAATCTTCATATAACTATGTTGTTAAAACAAATTAAAGCCATTTGCGCTGTTCTAAACTTTAAATTTAATGAAATGAAATTCTTATTGATGTCCATGGGCGACGGTGACCACTTATCATCGGATAGCTCGTCTGCTCGTTTGTCGACTTTTAACATAAAAAAAAAACTATTTGATTTATTGACTTGTATCCAGTATTTCCATTGAATGACATAGAGTGCAGCACTAATCTAGGAATTCAAGTAAATTTTATGGAGGTTGGGCTTTCGTTTGACTAGTCGTAGGTACTGAGCACGATTAATAGTGTTGTGATCCTTTACTGAAGTCTATTAATTTAGAGACGTCACTAACAGCATAAGTTTTGAAGTAAGACCCTCATTTCTCATTGTTATAATTAAGAAAATATCTTGTTTACGAACAGTGCAATAACTCGAATTTTCCTTACAGACATACAAACTAATATACATATAAGTGTATACATAATCAGCAAAACGCTTTCCATTTTTTTTCTTGCACCAATTACTTAACTGTTGCGTATCTGAGTTTTTAAGAAGTATAACAACAATATCTTAGTTAAAATGAAACAAATAAAATTGTACAGCGTTTTCTTTGACTGTACCAGGAACTTAGTTGTTGCACTTATCTTAAGGACGGCATAATAACATCCGATACTTGACTAGTATCATGTCCACGGCTTGGTGAAATACTAAATTACTACTATAGTCTATCCAACAAGACAAGGTACTATAGCGGCCTCTCCTTAGCAATCTTATATGGCAAAGAAGGAATGGCAATTAACGCTCGATAATGTAATGATACGCTTACACTGCGTTCACATTTAATTCAATTCAACTATACGTACAATAAAAACTCTTTTAACCCGTTACCTGAAATAAGTCACTTAAATTTCGAGACTGATAGATTGTACAATATTGTATTATAAGTATTAGGGGAGGTAATTCGTAAGAATGTTATTAAATCGATTTGAACGTTGACGAGTTCAAAGGAAAATCTCGAGATAGCTGAATGTGCTGAAACGTGCCGATGTGAATCTGTGCGATTCTACGAGGAGGGTGCTCGATGTTCGTCGTCGAGAATTTATTGAATCAGAGGATTTTATCTTCTGCCTCCTTTGTCCTTTAGATGACTTAAATTTCGGTAAATGTTTACGACACACAACTAAAATTATCTAAAGGCGATCTATACATATCTATATGGAATAATCTGAATAATTTTGCATTTAATTCTCCCCATCAACAGTAAAAATGTTTTCGGAGTAATTTGAGCTGGACGAAAAATGCAAGAAATAGTATATAACTTCATTTATTAACGATTAATTAAACGTATCACATAACATAACCCATAACAATCAACCTTATATGATATATTTATCATAATTCCCGCATTTCGTCGTTCATCAGATTAAAATGGCTGTCACAATGAAACAGTTTATCCTCGAGGTGAATAATGATTATTATTTTTTCGTGATTGTAGCATATAATTAAACCCAATGTGTCACCAGAAACAACCCAAATCAGGTTCATTCACTGACACACCCGCTCTAGGACTATGCTCTGTCACATAGTACTATGTGACATAACATATACACTTATCTGCCACAAACGTCTGCCTTGGACGGGAACGAACCCGGAACACCTCAATCGGCATGCAGGGCTACTAGTAATCTAGCTACGGGATCGTCAACAATTTTAAAAGTAAATTCCTTGTGTAATTTACTATAATACTGATACTCACATAATATATTCCATTCCGATACTTCGACTCCACTGCATGATCATGATCATAAAAAGATAAATCAAAATTTGACATGTTATTTTACATCGGCATAGATTACACATTAAAACCAAATTAGGATGACCTCTGCCTTATCGATTGATACACATTTCAAAAACTTTACATATGAAATAACGTAATGTATGAACGACAAATACAAGCGATGATACCACAGGTAATTACAACCAAATAATTTATTTGTTGTAAGGTAACTAAAAATCGTAACAAGTAAAAAGTCTCCTAAAATCAAAAGTCGATGGTGACAATAGTAACAATATACCTACTTCAGGAAAACAGAACAAATATCACTAGAGTCTAGAACGCTCGGACGGATGGCTGATATACAGGTTTCCCCCGCTCCTCATTAACCTCAATAATAGATCCAGGTTTGCCTCGTTTCCTCCGCGAAAAGGTACGCCATACAAGTATGGAGCTATCTGAATCAATACCTTACCTATGCTAATCAATCGTAAGGGGTAAGCCAATAGAGAGCCGCGTTGCCTACTGTTTTTGACCCAACTGTCATTTTCTGACATGGGTCCAAATCCAACATAAGCCGGTCCGTGTACAACCCTGTAATTAACCGGCGTTTTTGTACCGCGACAAATGGAAGGTGGACAGCCCTACAAGGTATTTTAAAGCGTTGTACTTCTTATGGCCCATTCTGTAACACATTACAATGACAAATATAGGGTGAACGGGGTTTTGTAGGGTTTTCGCTGACATTCAGGACGGCAAAAAAACAATGTGCAGAAATGTTAGCAAAGTAATTTTAATCATAATTTTGGATGAAATTAATCAATTCGAACATTGACATAAATATAATTTTTTACGGTAACAGCCCGCAACTGAGCAGCAAGGCCAAGGCGATGGTCAATGATCTAGTCTTATACATTTGAACAAATAAAAAATCATGCAAATAACCTATTTTACTGAGTACTATGAGGGACGAATTTGGTGAGACGACCCAACGAACTAAATAAGAAAGACTTAAGCCAAAGCCTCGTCTTTAAGCAAAAAAAGTCCACGGCCAAAGCGTCGTGGTAAGCAGGGTCCCCTACGAGCACTAGAGATTGGCTTGGACATAAAGATGCAAGGAGTTCATTACACCCCTAATAAAAGGGTAAATCGGTTTAAAAATCAGGAGTCACGTGCGACTACCTCGCTTTACAGCATTACTAGTAAAAATGCTATTTCATTACTGCTTATAGACGACCTCAGCACTTTGAACTTAGTTTTATACGAAATCGTCCACTGAAAATGCGAAAATATTACGGTCGGTGTCACGCTCTCGCTTTCGGCAATATTCGTTTAACTTCAAAATTTAGGTATTAATATAAGAAAGGAAAGATATTTATTAATGCGCTGTTCGGCACGACTTAATGATAAAAAATCAAGCAATTTTGACACACTACCTTAAATTCTATTAATAATATAGGAAAAATAAAAATAAAAGAAAATACTAAATATAAAACATAAAAATACGTAAAGAGATATTCGTATTGGGGTGCAACGGTGTGATTTGAAACCGCGGAAAACTGTGAAGGGTGAGGGTTACTGTAAGTTATTAATAACGTAAACCCACTGTGTTGGGTTGATAGCAAAGACGTTAAAATATTCAAATTCCAGAAATGACAGATCGACTTCGCATAATATTGGATGTTGACATTTTATTAAATTGACACTCGTCATTTGATCATTCATTTAACGTTGTCAAATTATAAGACAATTACGTTTAAAATAAAAAGAGAAATGTTAGGGAATATAGTAAGATATATTCCATAACCAAGGTGGCGCGTAGGTTTCCAAACCAGGCCTCCCGTAAGGGAGAACCAATTTTAATCAACTAGGCTATCAGTGTTCCACTGTAAATAAACTTTGTGTATTCAAATTAATTTTGTAATATATATATATATATATATAATATTACAACCTTAAGGCAATAACAGATTGATCGTGTTTTCAATGCGCATTATAGTCACGAGCGCGTTTTTAAACTTTCAAAGGAAATTGGAGTCAGTTAATAGAAATTGCATTTAATAGGATTTAAGAAAAAAAGAAGTTAAACGAGCCTATATATACTGAGTAATAAACTTAAAGTAATAAGAGAATTAATATGTTTATTTTGATGCAACTGTAGAAAAACTCCTACAAAATATTGGTAATGACAAAATGTCTTACTTTAAAATAATGTTTGTTCGTTACATTTCACATTGCTACTAAATTCGCGTATACATGCGCATACATGCCGAAACGTGCTAACCAAAATTAACGCATCACATCACACGTCCAACTCTTAAGCGCATTCTCGTACGATTGGACTCGGGCGATCTTTTACCACCGCCGCAAATCTCTGAGCTATGAACATTTTATAAACATGCTTACACGCGTGAACCGCACCCAATCTGTGAACGCCTCGATACCTACGCAGGCGGGCACACCTGTAATGGCCGTAATCTACGTTATAGGTATACGTTCAAACAAATAACTCATCGTGATAAGCTCACGTATAAACATCAGGGGTACAAATACTCTCCGGGGCTTACTGAAAGGTTTTCAATGCATGCAGTTGACACTAAAATTGGCGGCCATTCTTGTCTCTTTATGTTTGGAATCTCTCAGATTTAATAAGTTTAACAGACAAGAAAAATAACAGAATATACTATGTATAAGTTCATGATCATTCATATAATCAAACACATTTATTTCATGTTAATTAAGGCCTGTAAGGCTTCCCGGATTTAATTCCCAGTGATGTTATCTACTAGTCAACCCATATGCATGCGAGTGCGAAAGGCAGGTGTGAAGACCAGATATAAAAACAATTTTAATTTTGACATTTATATAATATTAAATATTATTATAATATAAGTAATTAAATAATTATAAATAGATTATATAAAATACTGTCACCAATCCCATGGCGGCAGAACAGGGTGTTGTAAGAGGCGAGAGAAGCCAACCTGCTTGGTGGTAGGGTTTCGCTTTAGGGTTATATTATCAATATTATTATTAAGTCATTAATATTTTTACTGGTATTATTATCATTTCGTGAAACTTGTCTGGCTAGCTACCACCCTCCTGCTTGAGTCAGCCGCTAAACGACTCGTCGTGTTCCGGCTGGGGGCTCGAGAGCCAGTTCTTTTTTCTTTCTTCTTTTGTCTCGACCGACAACGCATTAGCGATGTCTTTGGTGTTAATTATGTCCATGGTCAACAGTGACCACTTACCATCAGGTGGCTCGTCTGCTCGTTTTAAAAAAAATAATCTTATCTTGTCTGCTTCTCCGGGGCTCTCCGACACTATAAGCCATATAAAAATGTATAATCTATGTTGTAAGCTTTTGATTTTATGAGAACGATGATAGGTAGACAGACAGGTAAAAAAATCAACCTCAATTTACGTGTACCGTCCGTCGCATGAACTGGTTACAAACAGATTCACCATGGTACAAATCCCAAGGACCTCCAACGTGAAGGACCGAATTAATTATCGCTTCCATTGTTCAGCAAGTGTACCACGAGCAGAACCAATTTGCCTAGACTTATAAAAAGCTGAAGCTCCGTACACCTAAAATCAAATATCACCAAAGTGACGCCGCATAGAGTAAGCTTGAGAGTAAGGAAAGTCTTTAGAATCTATTGAATTAATTGAATCTATTGAATTGGAATAAAAATTATCGAAAATTATCCATATTTAAAACTGCCGCAAACGTATCTGCCAAAAAATACGTGTGAAATGAAAATACGAACCGTAAAAAGTACGCATTAATAGTCACGACGGCGCTGAGTTTTAATATCATGCATGAACATTTTTTCCTTTGACGTGAACACATATCGAAATTTTGAATTCTTACCTTAACAAAAACAATATAAATCAAATTATTCTCTGTTTATCTAAAATAAATTAACTACAGAATATAAAAAGGATATTTATGTATATTCAAATATGTTAAAGAGTTTCTGATCGCTAATTCCGAACCCCAATCAGATAGACTTCAAATGATATCTATCTATACTTATAATAAAATTCTAAGTGATCACTTTCTGTACATGAAGGATGTATGAGAAAAACTAATATGAGGGGTCTTTGTTAACGCAATGGAACACAAAAGAATAGTTGTTACAATTTTTGTACATTTGACTGTGTATTTATTCGCGCTAATCTCAGAAACAGTTCGATTCGATTTCGGTACAGTTTTCACTAATGTATTGCAGTATGCGTCACTTAATATTTCGTTTCATAACAATCCGTCCATAAATTAAAAAAGGTATGAATTAACATATGTATTTCTAATTCACAGAATGCGAAAAACCCAAACCTAAAACAATGCAGATACTATTTCTAAGCGTAAGATAGATTTTCTGAAACAAAACAAAAGCATTTAGCAAAATATATGAAAACAATCAATACGTATCTACTAAATAATATTTCATTTATCTGAAGCAAATTTATGCTCACTGAATTTATCTATACTATATTGGTATCGGAGTAACTCTCTCTACAAAACGCCTTATTTACGATATTATGTTTCAAATAAACGTACCGTCCAGTCTAGACTCTATCGAACAGAACGTTACGGCTATCTGTACACCGTAATGCTCCACAAGAACCTTAAGATTACAGTTCTTTGTTGTACGTGTAAATGTATTAGCCTTGTATTATTATATAGCTAAAAAGACAGTGTTGTATGAACGCAAAAATTATTGAAAAGATTTCCAGAGGGTGGTCATCGTAGATTGACTGATTCTCGAGGTTGATTATATGTCAATCAAATAGTAAAAAAGCCGCAAATATTAGATTATTTAATCAATAGTTAATTAATTATTTTCTTCGTGTTTATTATACGTGTATATATACTTATATCATGTACTTAGATACATTTTCGAAAAGTAATTCCGGCATGTTAAATTTAAGAAGTACCTATATAGTAAGTGCTTTCTAAGAAAAATAATTCAGGTACTAATTTCTACATCATTTCTGCTTATTTATATACATATTAGTTAAAAAAACAGCTCTGAACACATATTTTGTTACGATTTCTTAAATGTTTTCGCAGACTGTTAAAAATGTTATAATATTTTATAATAATTAGTCTGGACCTACATTCGAATGTAGGTAATTCTAACGTAATCGAACACTGTATGATATTAAGCGGGGTGCATTATTCAAAATATCAAAATATCTAAATGTGTAACCTAAAAAATATACATATACTAGTTTAAATAGCACAAATCAAAAAAAAACCTTTCCACAGGAAAAGTATCCGTACTTAGATAAAAATGCAATATGTGAGCGTTAAAAGTAATCAATTCTGCACATATCTAAGAATGAACAATTAAAGTATGGAACCTCTTGACCTGCTGAATTGCAGCAGCTGAAAGTGCTAGTGTCATGCATGACTAACACACACACACAATCACAAATATCACAATAAAGAACATCCCTCCCCCTCGCTGCACTGCGCACGTCGCGCCACAGCTCGTCCCCGTTCAAGTTGTTAACAAAATAAATATTATAATTTGATACAATTTGTTTGATAATATTGATATAAATCATGTAACTTAAACATGAAATTATTTGGTATCGTTTCCTACTATTTGTTATATAATGTTTAATAACGATTAAAATAATTTTGTTATAACTGCAGTGTGACGGCACCTTTATTATCACTATTTGTGGGGGGGCGTCAAAAACAAATTCGCGTCTTAAACAATACTTATTTATACTAATAAATAAAATTGGAGTGTATGTTTGTAATATTAAAATAACTGCTTTTTACTACCTGCATATGAATATATATACGGTACATATACCAAAATAATTTTTTTTACAATTTTTGTCTGTCTGTTTGTTCCAGCTAATCTCTGAAACGGCTGGACCGAATTTGATAAGACTTTCACTGGCAGGTAGCTGATGTAATAAGTAGTAACTAAGGGTACTTTTATTTCTACTAAATAAATTTTTTGTTAAATTCCACGCGGACGAAGTCGCAGGCACAGCTAGTTGTAATAAACATTTACCAGTGAATAAGATGTCATTGTCTTCCGAGACAACACTTTTCGAGTCTAATGAGTCATAACTTCAACTACTTAATAGTAAAATATTTAGTACTTAATATCACGAAAATGTAAAATCATCCCATAGGTGATCATGATAATCATGTTTTTGAAGTCAACACAAATGCTACCTGAACTGCTTTAGCCTTCCTTTTACTACCTGCATATGGATGATTGGAAACGGGTGTAAAAGTTTTAAGGGGGTGAATGTTTAGCTCATTTCCTGTGAAATAATCCATTATACACCCTATCCAAAAGTCAATGGTTACACAAATATAAAAGAAAGATTTAGTTTTTTTTATAAAAATACCCGTTTATGAAGAAAAATAATTTCTTACTAAAAAAAGGTTTGCCTTTTCACGAAATTTTAATACTTTTTTTATTCTTAAATAATCGCCAAATCTAAATAAATAATTAAAACCCATGAAAAGTAAAAAGACTTGAGATTATTTCGCTTAAAAGACAGATCATAACAAAAAAAAAGTGTTCCATCCAATTGTTTACATGATTATAAAAAAAGTTACATTAAAAGATGTGTAAAAATCACATAATTAAATCCCTCGTTTCAATAGCTTTCTAAAAAGGTATAAAAAGTCCATAGACGTAAGTAAGCACTACATGTTCTAAAAAAGTATTTCTTTTATGATATCTGCATTAAAGTTGTTTACATAAATCATTCAGCATCATCAACACATCGAATTAGCGATTCACTAAATTTATCTTGTTACAAAAACTGGTGATTTTTTTAATAAAGCATTTGAGGAAACCCTGCGAATGAAATTTAAATAAAACAAAAAAAAATCAATGTTTAAAATAATAATTAATTTAAATTTTGCTCAAATTGACGACCAAGGTTTCTGATATAAGCACGAAGCCTTTTTCTTAAGTCAGATCGAGTGACTCTCCCTGTGAGCTGTTCTCTTATTTTGTCAGCAGCGACGATGATGCGTGACTTTAAATCTTCTATAGTATTAATTGTTGTTGTATACACTAAAGTTTAGTGTGTACACTAAAGTTAGTTTGGTGTTTCCAGGTACTTGGTTTTATTACCAAGTGACTTTTTCTAAATTTTAGAAACTTTATGTACTTTCTTATACCTTGTCGGACAGGTATTTGAAGTCAGTTACTTGTTTATGTGCTTTATGCCAAAAATTTTACTAACCAAATTTTGTTTTACGATCAAGTAAAAATGAAAGTATGACGTCTTTTTTTACTATCACGACTTTCAAAGAACCTGATTTGAAAGCTTTAGACTGTAAGTGATAACTATTAATTAAATTTAATAAAACAATGACCAAACAATAACTATGTCATAAAAAATTGTGTAGAAATAAGTAAAAACAAAAATCATCGATTTTTTTCCTACATAATCAAGATTTTATTGAAAAATATTAAAAAATTCATAACTCTAGAACCATTGATTAATTTGATTGATATACCATAAAACATGGATTGATAGGATATGCGCTAGACATTTGCTCCTCCAGATCTTTTACACCTGTTTCCAATCGCCCTGTATATTGGACATGTAAAAAAATGTCTTTTGTTTGTCACTGAAACAGCCTTGCAATATATTATCGAATGTCTTTTATAATATACTATGCAAACTTGAGGTTGATAAAATGGTTGATGAATATTAAATTAACAACTCCATCTTTAGAATACCATATAAAACATTCCACAACATTATGCTTTGTAAAACTTACAATAGTAATAACTAGATGGCACCATTGGCAAGAAACATTTAATTTGGAATTATAAATCATATAAATAATTATTTTGCTTCTACACAATAGTATGTATAAATTAAATTTTATAAGTTAACTGGAGTAGTTGAATAATGTATAAAAGAGCGTATTTGACAAAGAAATGCACGACATCTATATGTTATAGTTGTAACTATTTTATAGAACTTGTTTTGTATTACTTATTATTGGTATGGGTAGAGGGCGTTGTTATTATAGAATTTGATGTAACATTAATGTAAAAAAAAACTTTTGTTATACATTTTTTATAAAGTAATGTATTTATTGATAAACGTGGTGCCAACGTTTGGTTTAGGTTTCTTAACCAATTATGAATATCGAATGATAATCATTGTTATGAATTCCAAACCTTTTTAGATTATATTTACCTAATTATCAACAATTCACAGAGCCAGCCAGTATGAGACTTTTTTATATAATGCAAAACTATGAAATGAAAAGACTATATTGATAATATAATTTAAAAATATTATATCTTCTACTCCTTCTCCTTTTCCGTGCATGCTGTGAGACTGTGAAAGTCGCTCCCGCCTAAACATTTTACTAACTAATAAAACTATCTCCGTATTCAAAAAACGTGTCAAAGAGCATTATATTTCCTTAGTTGCGGACATTATTTTGTTTTATCTGTTCATAATGTCCTGTTGGTTTACACTTTTCTTTTGTACTTTATAATACTACTATAATTTCTTTATCGGTATTCCTAGTTTTAATATATGTATTTATGAAGGTATGAAGGTATTTGTGTATGATTGTTTTTATGCATGTATTTATATATTATTATTATTTATTATATAAAAAACAGCACCGCAGGACCGATCGTTGTGGAGATCCTTGGGGGAGGCCTATGCCCAGCAGTGGGCATTGTCCGGCTGAGATGATGATGATATAAAAAACAGGCAAAATAACCTAGCCTAGATGCAAAGCACCAAAATCAGAGTAACCAACCAAACTGATTAGTTTCTAAGGCTCACGTGTACCGCCTTATTCAAACCGTCCTCACCGGGCACTGTCAAGAAAACGAATGAGCAAATCCACCTACCCTCCTTTTATAGGTTTACTCGGTACAATGTTTTATCATTTAAACGGGGGTACTGCGTATAATATGTATTAATAATTCATTGAACGCGAAAAATACAATGCAGGTGCTATTTTTAAGCGTAACACGTAGTTTTTCTGTAGCGAAGCGACTAATTAATAATAGAATTATTTTGATTTCAATCATGTATGATTAACAACGAAATTTATAAAAATAATCAATTAACGGAAAATTAAAGTTACCTACAATGATAAAGACAGATAACATCGTAAATAGTAGGCGAGGTGGAAGAGGAAGTGGTAGTAGGTTACAAATTGATCATTATCGAAAAGAGTAAAATCCCTCGAATAAAGTACGTTTATTGATTATGTAAGTAGCCAATAGACATACAGTAACTCTATAGTTAGAGCAGTATAAGAAAAGGTGTGACTAACTATTATAGATATATAAGGTTTTACATATCTATCTCCACATACAATAAAAAATTAACCGATCGCTTTCTGTGCATAAAGGATATATGAGAAAAAAAAATTTTAGTGGCCTTTTTTAACGCAGTATAACTCGAAACAATTGTTGATAAATCTTTTGTCCGATATCGTTATGGTTTTCACTGATGCATTGCAGTAAGTATCACTTAGTATTTAAAAATGGTTTAATTTCAATCCGTCCATAAATAAAGACATAAATTATTGTATTTGTAATTAATTCATAGAACGAGAAAAACCCATTCATAGAACAATGCTGGTGCTATTTGAAAGGGTAACGCACAGTTTTAACTATTTTTAGTAGGTGATTTGAATCATTCAAATCGATACAATTACTTAAATTCTTAGGAGCTACATTATTCAATCCAAGCTTACCTTCCCTTTCATCATTCTAACTATTTAATGGTAAATTATTATCACATTTTTTTTTTATTTTTTGTATGTGGTGCTAATTTTTAGAATAAAACCATTTTGATATCTTTTGCCAGAAGTACGTACTAATTAAATTGGCAAAGATAAACTTCTGAAACCATATAGTGATAATATCTTAGACATTCGAATTGATTAAATTAATCACTTAAAAATTGATAAAATTGTGCAATAAATAGCTGACTTTATCGAATGCTGCATTATTAGCAAAGTTAGTTAGTTGCCATGAGGGTGCAGGCGATAAAAGTAATATTTCTCGGAATAGTGTTGACAGTGGTCGCGGCAGAACTAGAGGAGGCAACGCCATGTGATCCAGAAAAGTGTCAGCTGCCATCATGCAGATGTTCCTCAACAAATATTCCTGGTGGATTGGCTGCCAGAGACACGCCACAGGTAAGATTTTGAGGAATATAAGTGTTTGAGAATTATGTCCATACAATTGCTTTTACGATATATAATAGGAGATAAAGATTCAAAAGTATAAATCAGAAGGATTTTTGGAATAACACGTAGAGAGCTGCAAAAGATATAACGATTATACCTATACGAAAGCGCAGAAAGACATGATCTTCAAGTACATACATATTTTATAATTCGATCGTCATGATTGTAACCTATAATTGTCCCACAGCTGGGCTCGGGGCTGCGTTCAGAATGAGAGGGGTTAAGGCTATACTCCACCACGTAGCCATGAGCTGGTTGGTAGACTTCACATACCTCTGAAATCGTTGTGAAGAAGTGAGCTTCTTTCCTCACGAAATAAATGATAATTAATACGCACATAATTTGAAAAGTTACAGGTGCGTTAATAATCAGCAATGCAATCCATCCAATTACATCTTCCAATTAAGCCATCCAGTTGCATCTTCTAACTAAGCCATCCAATTTCATCTTCCAACTTAGCCATCCAATTACATTATCATTATTAATTATGTTCTACTATAATGATTACAGTTCGTTATTATCACTTTCGATGATGGCGTCAATCTTCTTAACATGGAAACCTACCGAGATGTTATTTTTAATCGAAAAAACAAGAACGGATGTCCAGCTAAAGCCACTTTCTTTGTGAGCCATGAATACACCAATTACATACTTGTCAATGAGCTCTTTAGACACCATCATGAAATCGCTTTACACTCCATCAGCCATAAACAACCTCAAACAAGCTGGGCTACGGCTACTTTTGAAGATATGATGGCAGAATTTGGAGATCAGAGAAAACAAATATCTCATTTTGCTAACATCCCTTACGAGTCTATCAAAGGTAAATAAGAATGAAAATTTAATGTCAATTTACAGCTTGATTCTTTTTCATTTCATCAAAAATATATTTTTTGTAGGTCTTAGAATTCCATTCCTACAAATGACTGGTAATTCCAGTTTTCAAATGATGGCAGAAGTTGGTCTCACTTACGACCTTACCTGGCCAACAATCAATTACGTCAACCCTGGCCTCTGGCCCTATACTTTGGATTATGCTTCAACCCAAGATTGTATTATACCTCCTTGTCCTTCGGCATCGATCCCTGGACCATGGGTACTGCCTATGGTCGCCTGGTTAGATCTGGAGAATAGAGCTTGCTCTATGGTGGATTCATGTTTTTCGAGGTTAGTATTTAAAGTATTTTTTTTGCCTGGTATTTATGATAATAGTGTCGAACTTGTACATTTGCCTAAGCACTTTTGTTTTTTTTTTTATATAATTAGGCTTTGACATAGATATATGTGTACATGCCAAAACATATATTAACGAATTTTTTTACTATTTTTGTGTTACTTTTATCACGCGGAAATCACTACAGAAATTTCGATGATAAGTGCCATAATTATAACCTATATTACGGGTCAACATTTAGGATACTTTTCATTTTGGAAAATTGATTTATATTTGCTGTATAGGAGATAAAAGATAAAAGTTCTGTTACATGGTTAGTAAATAAATTTTTAACTGCTTTTTATAGTTATTGCAATAGACAAACAACGTTATTTTTGACCCAATGAAAGCAATAAAATTATTATATTCCTGAATCTCATAACTCTGGTATCAAATCAAATCAAATTCAAATCCTTTCTAACCAAGAAAAAAATGTGACAGGGCGGGCATTGGACTCGATTGAAAGTAGATAAAAATGCTCTTACATACACACATACGGCGGGTAACATTAAGATTCCCTATCACGTTTGGCATGGACAGACACAAATGAGATGTCACAAAAGCCGAAAAAACTCAAAATAAACATAATTGTCTACTGTGTATCAAAAACACACACACCGCCGCATAAATATGGCTATAGGATCCCTTAAATGAGTGGATTTAGGAGAAGGATTTCTTCCTATATCTTGATTGTCTGTAAAAACTACGAGTAAGAGAACGAATTTACTTAAACGCGAGGCAAGATGCTGTTAAAATATAGATATTCTAACGGCTGGATTATATAAATTCATCCATCCCTTGGTGCTGTTTAATGAATATTTTCTCTGTTTTATGCGCTTTTTTATCCACGCTTATTTTTGACAAGCAATAGATCCATGGCGTAATAGTTCCATCTCCTAGGTAAAATATATGAATTTATCTTTGTTATCGACAAGCAACATTGCTGCGACCACTATAATATGATCTTTTAACCAGCAGTAAGGGATATGTAGGTTAGTTAACAACCATTAATTAATTATTATTATAAATATTACATTATAATTATTATTACAGGCCAAATTTAAACGATGAAGAGGCATGGTTCTTATTCTTTGTAAGTAACTTCGAGAGGCATTACCTCGGCAACCGTTCTCCATTCGGCTTCTACGTCCACGAGTGGTTTATCAGCTCGAATCCAGCAATAAAAGCAGCGTTTATCAGGTTTTTGGATTTGCTGAACAATATTCAAGATGTTTTTATGGTAAGTTGTAATTAATAACATACATAAATATTGCTTCAATTAGACAAATAAAGTTACAGCCCCTCCATCTCCTTTTAAATATTCTGAATGATCAAAAATATTTCTAGATTTATTCCATTTCATTTTCCTGTTACTCATGTTTATCATCTCCACAAACTTTGGACACATCTGAGGTTCTTGAAGAGCTGTTAGTTGGTCATAATAGCACGTCTTCAATTGCAGCTTATTGGAAAATTATATAGTTGTTATGACAAAAAACATGTGCTTTTGTATGAATAAAACAGTTTCAATTTAAAAAAAAAGGATTTATAGTGAAATCTATGGTGTGATAGGTAAATCTTCGGTAAGTTAACAATAACAGATGATAACCTCAATGTACATTTAAGTAATAAGTTACGAAATTATTGAACTATCATATTAGTTCTCAGTAGTAAAATTCAGGTGTCTGTTACCATTTAACGTGATAGTTTAAATTATTTGTAATATTTTTTGAAAACCAATATGTTAAATATTTATTGTTAGATACGATTTATTATAATACGCATTTCAGTATATATTTTTTAATTTATTTTACTTACATTTGAAAGGTAAACGCCCACGAAGTCATTGACTGGGTGAAAGAACCCATCCCATTGGACGAGTATGCCAAACTACCTTGTAAGACTAATCCACCAACAAACTGCCTCAGAAACGGCTGTGGCCCTTTGAAATCGACTCACAATGAAGTAAGTATATATTTAGTAAACAGAAAACCGCTGTTTTCTACCTGCTTCTTGTTTTTTTTTTATTTTATAGCCAACGTCGGACTAAATTTTTGCAATAAAATTTTTCCAATTCCAATAAAGTTTAATTGTATATATGCACATATACACAAAAACAAATGACGAATGAATGAATATGGGAAGAATGATGAAGATGACAGAGAATGAGCATGACAGTTGTACAACTCGATCTAAATATAAATTCAAAATAAATAATTTACGGTCGGCTTCTATAACCTTTTTTACTTCTGGTTAATATACATATACTATTGTAGTTGTAGCTCCATTTTTGCGTTTCAATCAACAAATTTATACATCATAATTTGTTCCCATGAGCATTGTATCTAGCTTCGAAGATTGCTGAACAAAGATAGGTAAGGAAAATTAAGTTCATACAACATAGGCGTAATCATTTACGAATATTATCAATATGAATATATTATTTGCACGTTTTGAAAAGCTTGTTTCATCATTAAGAAGAAGACTGAATGAATGATTGAATAATCGAACTACACGGAGCCTGATGCGTGGGCCATGTACAAAATGCGTATACATAAATAAATTAAAAACTCTCTTACACTCTAAACTTCTCCACACTATAATCCTCTACGTTACGGGTGGAAAGATCGCACCAAACAATATCGTGAAACACCAAGGAGAACAAACATTTATCAGATTAACACCCACCCCCTAGGCGAGCAAACGAACTCTGTGTTGTAAGATACATGCTGATGTTGTCAAATATTATGAGTGAATTATACTCCAGCTGAATTATAGGTGTCACAAGATTTATTAGCCTTTGCACAATTAAAAATATTTCTTTTACAGTTGGAATACTGGATGCAAGTCTGCACCGCATGTCCAAAGATCTACCCCTGGGTTGGCAATCCATTAGGACTATAGAAGATCGGGTTTCAAGAACTCTCAGCCATGGATGAAAAATTGTAATCAGTTGTTTTTTTTTTTTTTTGTAATTAAATGATTCCATTTGTCTCAAATGTTTTTTTTAAATAGATGATTCTGCAACCTGCATTCTGAAAATTCTGCATATCAACCACAAAAATATGTACAGTTCATTCTGTAGGCAAATGTTATTTAAGAGAGGGTCACTAATTCCTAATAGTTTAAATTATAAGGGACATAAAGACAGTATCCTTCCCTTGTATATATCATAGAACTTTCCTGTATAGAGCTTGATATAGTTATTATTGTGCCACCTGCAAACAGCTACCATTTGCTTCATATATTCATTTAAAGGAGACCCCTCTTAATAATTTCCATTTAAACATCAAAGCTGCGAAAAAACCTTCAGCGTAGGTATAATTAAAAACTGTAATGAAATATAAACAGTAACAACAATTACACACTAAAAAGGCTGTCTCATAACGCAGACTTACTTAAGTGAGGCCTTAAGAACCGGTATACGTAAATGTGTAAATGTCACAATAATTAAATTAATGTACAATATTAGATGTAAAGTTATGAAAACAACATTGTAATCAAGCGAATAAATGATTGACGAATAGTTAGCCACAATTTATTTAAGTCCCAACAATTAATAACATTCATAATATCATATGATCAAAAGTTTTTTGAGTGATAAGATAAAATGAATAAAAACGCATAAGTTATTTACAGATTGATTACAGCAAAATTAACAGATAAAAGTGTTGCTGATAGTTTTCTTAGCTCATAAATTAATGAAACAACTATTGTCTACGTACTTTGGTGTCAACGGGTAAGAAACCAAAATGAAGTGGGATTCAAAAAAAACCATAATGAAGTACGACTTGAGTTACTGCTAGCAGTTTAAGCGATTGCTGATGAAGAACTGAAATCAGCTCAGACATGCAATAAAGAGGCTTAAGCTTCCCAACTGCAGATGTTCCCATACAAGTCCATACATTCCTGGTTTATAAGATCCAAGAGATACACCGTGGGTAAGTTTTGATGTAATTTCAACAGAAGGTGATACATTTTATATTGTGGTTTATATAATATTTTTATAAATATACATTTCATAGATATTCATTTCGACGATGTTGTTAGCATACTCAACATACATGTATGTACCTATCGAACATTGTATAATCGTAGAAATAAAAATGGTTGTAAGGTTAGCATTCTTCGGTAACCACGCATATATAAACTATAAACTATTCAATGAATTATTTAATAAGGGATATATAATATAATTGATCTCCACTTAAACCTACTGGGCTGAGGCGACTTTCGAAACCATATTGCTTACATTTGGTGATCAAAAAAGGCAAACTGGCACACTCACTTCGCAAATATCCCTATCAATGAAGTTCATGGTTTGTGTACTTATTATTTATTACTTTTTTAATTTTTTATTTTACATAATTTTGCTTGTTCTTAACGATATTTTCGTTTTAGAAGGTATTCGCATTCTTTTCCTTCACATGGCTGGCAATTCTAGCTTCCAGATTGTAGTATTTATAATACTTACATGTTTTTATATCTAGTATTTTAGTACTCGCATAATTTATAACTCTTATAGTACTCCTTTGGTTAACTTCTTTAATAATTTCCTGTATCTTTTATCCATTTATTCTGTAATTTCTTTATATATTTTATTAGGTTTAACGTTTTGTTATTGTTGTCAATATTTGACAAACATCCTAAATTATTGTCATCGTGATAACTTTTATTTTTATTTTGATAAATTCTATCCTTTTTGGTAATATTATTTATTAGGCTGAATAGTAATTTTAAATTCGTAAATAGAACATAATAAGAAAATCATTCCAGAAGGTTCGACATATAAAAGGCGAGCTGTGACGACACGGACAGTCTCTCGCGTGTTGGTCACAACACTGGTAATTTGAAGCATTCTCTCTCGCGTGTGGGTCGCAACTCTTGGATCTCGACACGAACAGTCTTACGAATGAAGTCACAATTACGATACGGAGCAGTCTCTCTCGCGTGTGGGTCACAACAGTGGTAACTCGAAGGAGTCTCATGCTAAAAGACTCTATAGGAACAGTGTCGCGGGTGTAGTCCCAATTACGGAACGAAACAGTCTCGCGCTTCTAGCCGGAAATAGTTAATTACTCTCCGACTCCGGGATCTATATACTTCGTGCGCCCTAATGCACGCCTGGTTAAGGCGGTCTCCGTGTGCTGAATACCGGACAATCTACGCGTCTCGTGCGTATTAACGCACGCTCCAGGCGCCGAGGTCTCCGTGCGCTGAACGCCGGAGACTCCGATCGTCTCGTGCGCCCTAAACGCACGCTCCAGTCGCACGCTGCACGCCAGAGAAGCGACGGGCCTAGCTTCTTACCTACAAGTTATCTTCTTTTTAGTTTCTCAATCTTGTAACTCCTGTATTATAGTCATTGTAACCGCCAGGAATTCTTAAATACATTATATCTTCTAAAAATATCTAGATCTTTTATTATAACACTACAATTTGGCGCCCAATATAAAATCTTTTTCAAAATTCTAAAAATACACTTGCACAAGTGAATTACTTTCGTTTTTCTTTTGGTGTACTTATTTAATTTTTAGCTTATTTTCTTTTGACGACCCAGAGATTCTTTCTTACTTTCTTTCTTGGTGGTTATAACTTTTAATTTATTTACTTCTTTATAACTTAGTAATTAAGGACCATTTAGATTTTCTCAATTATGACTAGACCTATAACATTTAATCTTTTAAATAAGTAAGCACACAGTGGGGCACAGCACCTAGCCTACACTAAATATCCCGAACCTAGGCTTTAGCCTTACACCTTAGACTACGCCTCCACACAAGATTGCTTGGTTCTTATATGTTTGAATGCATCCATCCCAGGGCCATGGGTGTTGCCAATTGTCATATGGGTTGACCAAATAGACTTCCCGTGCACCTTCGTACCTAAATACTTGTAGCTTTGTTTAAATTTTTAAAATATTTATAAAAGAACGACCAAACAGATATATTGTAGAATCTCATTTTGTAGCGCTGGACTTTACCATCATGAGTCTAGACAATTCTCAAATTGAATTTCCTATTATAGAACAATATTTGAATAATTTTCATGCCAAATTTTAATCTTCAAACACTGTAAGTATACATGTTCAACAAACAGTATAAGGTAATTTCCATACTTAAATTTGAGTAACAAATATGACTTCCAAGGGTGAAAAGTAAGAGATGGAACCAAGAAATTCTTCACCTTCATCAAATTTAAGTCAGTTTTTTTTATAAAATATTTGTTATTTTATGTCGCATTGGACAGCATTACTAGCGCCGTGATCATACATGTTCACCGGCAGATACATTGATTCGAGTTAGAGCGGAGCTAGATCGTGTTTTACTTCTGATGTCTGAGCCACATCCGACTGGGGCAAGTGTAATAGAAAAACACGTTGCCAAATGTTGAGTCATAACGACGGTGGCGCCATTACCAAAATCACATGTCACATTCCGTCTAGCAATCGTATTGATAACTGCCTTTAACATACATAAATGAACTGATGGAAACATATGACCTTTTCTCAGATGAGTTACTAGATGCAAGTATGTGCACCGTGCTCTGATACGCATCCTTGGCGACAAAATCCTCTTGGAAAATTCCAATGATAGAATTTAAATAAAAAAAATAAAACAATAATCATGTATTTTTTGCATTATATAAAAAGTGTTATTTTTATTTATTAAACATAAAAGATAACAATATTCCATCAAATACCATTAAAAATTGTGTCACAGCAGTTACGTCTTTCCCAAAATACAAGAAAAATATGTTCTATTTAAAGGAATATCTCTCCGATATTTCACAATGAATATAGTGAATATCGTTAAAAGCATCCCTTTTATACCTTTTTTATGTTTGTGTTCGTTGTGTATACAATTGATGATGTTTCTACATCAGATGTATAGAAAGAACCCTGAAAAAATACTCGAAAATACAAAAAAATGCTTTGGTGATGAAAGAGTTGTGAGAATGTTTTCAAAAGTGTATAAATTATAAAATCTAATCTAATCCGCACTTGGCCTCAGTGGCCGACTGTAGCCTTAACTCGTTGAGAGAGGGGACCCAAGCCAAGCAGTGGGTCAATTGCGAGTTGTATTGATGAAACAAAAAAATCAATCATTTGGAATCCTAGATAAACAAAAAGTATAAGATTAAAAATAAAATCTCTAATTTAACAATATTCAATATTACTATGCACTCAAATATACCATTGAATATTTATTAACATCATGAATCATAAAACTGAAACTATTCATATTGTTTATTCAAATGAAATGGTCGGGCATAACCGCCCATCAAAGAGTTGCCAGAGAATAACCGAATTTATTTAGCATTTCTTTCCTGATGAGCAACGTTTAATTGACGTTGTTACAATTGTGCGTGGACAGCAATATACTCATTGGCCAGTTGTAAAAATATAAATAACAATAGAAGAAAATCATTAATATATCAGTCGACTCTTAAACATGGCATCTCCCAAGGCGCTTTACTAAACCCATTCTTCAGCTCATCCCTTATACGCTTTTCTACACATATCCTCGCGTCGCCTATCAGGCAAAAATGTTCATGTCGATAAATAAAAAACTAAGATTTTTCTGATACATTTATTTTAGGCAATTTACATCGAGTAGTAACTATTTCATATCCAAATTATACACTAGAAGTATTTGCCTCGATAAGTCAATTTAAGCGACAAATTTTCTGAACTTTAAAAATTGGAAATGTTTTATATTTTATCATTTAGAACACGCGTTACCAAAAACGGAATAAACCTATTTACGTCTAATTGCAACACATTTCTAATTGTTGTTAGCAATCTGCAATACATTTATACAAGGAAAGATATTTAGACGTTACCATAGATTTTTTATCATCATCATTTATTATCAAAGTAATAAGCGATTTGTAACGATACAAGGGGTATCGTTATCTTGTATTTAAGTAAAACTAACAAGACGTCATAAAATAATACAAAATGACTTCTATATCGATCTATATTTCCTTACTTAATTTAACATTTGGTTTGGACTTGTTCAAATTGAAAGAAAACAGTATCTTGATCATTAAACGTTAAATACTGAATTTGAAAAATCTATTTTACAATATCCACCAAATTTTGACACAATTATGAAAATTTGCAAGTCTAACAAGGTACGCCTAATACGAGAAAATTCCATTGACGATAACAATATCAACGGATTATTTACAAGGTCCAGATATCCACATTTAAGATATAGAAAATTTCATACACATAGAATAACTACAAATTTCGATCGAGTACGTCATCACTAAAATACAAAGCTATCACAATCTAATACAATAAGTTACCAACTTAACAAATAATGTTATTTACAAAGATCTTGTGAAAGTTTAAGGACGATTAAAACTAAGTTCAAACATGACATCATAAAGACGATATAACATTGCATGAAAGATCATCGATCTTCCCATATGAGGTAGAACGCAAAAAAAATATTCCTAATAAGTACATAATAGTTTAAGCGCTATTTACAATTGATTATAGAATTATAGTAGAAACCTAAATAGATTCTGTAATCATTATCCTATATCTTAAAATTAATACCAATCTAACAGCTAAGGTAAGTTATTTGCCTATTATTATATTAACAAAATGGCTATATACACTTTTGTACACGGTAAAACGTAAAATAAAATAAGTTAATATAATACTGTAAATAATTTTAAAGCTTATCATCAGATATTATATATAAAGACTTTTATTTTAAATAACTAAAACAAATCAGTCCGTTAAAATTGTTTTAGGTTTGAAGAACGTTTTCTTAAGAACATAATAGAATCTGAAGAAACCAATGTACACTCTGCAACAACAAAATATCATATCTATTACATAAAAGGACGTAGTATTAATTAGGGCAGAAATTCACAAGAGATCTTACAATAGCTTTATACTGCGAAAATTTTCGCTTGAATTAAACATTCTTAATTTTCCTTAAAATCACATTAATTTTATTTTTTCGTAGGTATATTTAAAAAGTGATTTACATAATTCGTAATCATATTGTTAACATCTAATGGCAAGAAAGACTAATTTTAATCGGTCTTAACCTTAATGAAATTCTTGTTCTATGGCCCTAAATACCTCGATATATTCAAATATGTAGATCAAATATTAATTATTTTAAGAAAGCAATTGTAATAATGCAACTCGTTTAAGAAAAGTTTCTTTCTTAAAAAAACAATTAAATTGATGAGCCACGATGACATCAGTTGCACACGTGGTGATCTTTTTTATATCGGCAAATCTCGCAATGTACTCGACAACACCATACAAATCGGCATCTACATTTCTCCTCGTGGTCTCTCACTCTCGTTTGATATCCACGTCCGCAGCACAATAAGCGACACCCGTCGAGCCCAGCCGATGTTCGGTTGCATGTACGACCTCGTGTTCCAAGAATTCCTATCCTGAAAGAGGGTAAGTTTTAAATTCTTAGAACAAAAATTATTTCGACATCATTATAGTTTTTACTTTTAAACTTATTATTATCTTAAAGAAACTTAAGATTGTAAAGTACCTAAAATACCAGTCCGGAAGTAGTTCTGGAAATTCAGAACTCTATTATATGAACCTTCTGCAGTATGCTAATATTTCTGTGTTCTGTAGATAAATTCTAAATATGATTTACTTCACCTCTGTTATCAGTACACTAATATTCTTAATTATAATTGTAACTATTCTACGTGCATCCTATAAAATATTACGGCACGTAATAAAATGACATAATGAATAATGTAATAAAATGATAAATCAAATAATAAATTATAAAGTAAGGTCATACAAATGAATTTAACTCTATTATAACTAAGATTCCTAACACCATCTAAATTATGGAAACCCTTCAGATTTTAAAACCTTACGAGTTAAAAATATATGGGGTCATCACGATCGCATACTTCTAGCGATTTCACATGATTAATTATTGAAATAAACAACATTTTCTTTAAATCTGATGGCTATCAAGAAACAAACAAAACTTGGTAAAAACCTTATTTGATAAGATTCTATAGTACGTGTACATATGACATCATAAGATGATATTCACAATCTGATTAAAGGTAAAGATAATGTAAATGATCGTGATTTCCTAAAGTGATTGTTGTTACTGAATTAAAATCGATAAATATAATAAATGACGGATTCTAGGAATAAATAATAACACGTAGAAGATAACTACAATCTGATACAAATATTATATATGTTATATTGGCAATCTAAATCAAGAAAAAATGTATATTTATTAAATATGCTTAACGTCTTCTAAGGTTTTATGTAATACAAATGAAAAAGTATAATTTTCTCCATGTATTTCTAAGTCCGAGACAAACTTTCGAACTCGTAGGGTTCTTGCTGAACATCCATAAGGCTGCAGATTCCACGTGTTGAAGCTCATTGGACTCTATTCTTTAATCTTGACGTTCTTACGACTTGGTGGTAGGGTCTTCACCATCCTGGCTACTTACCTCCTCTCGTCTAGAAACATCCGTGCAATATTTTGACGTGTTTCAAATGTACTGTCGAAAAGCAAATAATAAGCAGAACCCCCGACTTCCTCCGAACCGGCACGCGTTGATTATTTGTGCATTTCATGCTACAGATATACAAAGGAGGTTGTGATCAGTTGTCACCATGAGCCCGTCTGATTATTTGTCAGCTATAAATATCTATGAAATGCCTCATTTAAATTTGCTGGTAACCACATCGTTGTACACTGAGCACGCACGAGCGAGACAACTAAGTAAAACCTCACTCAACTTAGCTAACTTACTCATTATTTGGTTCGCAGTAGTCCGGTGAATCCTCCAAGTAAACCAGATCAGTTTTGTTTGGTTTCTTCATATCAGGATGTAGTGGCCGCAATTTTCTTATGTTTTTGCCTCTTTTTCTTTCAACGACCTAAAATTCATACATATTTTAGTGTTGAACTAGTGACCACGTAGTAGTTTCAGTTCAGAATATCAGTGAATTGTATGGTAGATTCGAGTACAAAGCATACACTACTACGTACATGTAAGTTTTCAAATTATGTAATTTAAATATGTCTTGCTTCGGGTTCATTAAACCTTGTGAATACATCGTGAAAAAATCTGCAATTCAAGAATTCTGCGTATTGTTCTCGAAGATGTGTATTATCCACCAATTAGCACTTGGTCAGCTTACTGGATTATGGCCCAAACTTACGAGTGTGTACCCCCTTACATTGTGAGAGAGGATCCGATTCCAGTTATGACACAATTACGTGTTATGATATTATTTATTCCGATTATTTAGTCTTAATCTATATATTTTTTTACTAATTTCTGTAAAAGCTGGTAATATGTTTTTTTCTTAATTTTATCATGATTGTCACTTAAAAAAGAACGATAAATAAGAATAGGCTCAGGAATATTGACATAAGTAGCAACGTCGTGTATTGTTGTTAGAATTAGGTAGGTATATAACATGTCATTCATCAGGAAGCAATCATCATCATAATTCAGGCTTGTGACAAAAAAAATATGACGATAATATAATTGACGCTGTTAGGTAAGAGATGTCCTACACCATAACAACAATTAGGAAAAGATAATTGTACCTTAACATGAGATGCTCCCTCGTATCTTGTCGTAAGAGCATCTCCAACGACACGAAGCTGAGGCAGTCTGCGCCAGCACACCCGCACCGAACAAGAGCCAGACATGCCGTGACATTTGCAGACACGTTGCATTCGACCTCGAACAGCCTGAAAATTATTTGTAAAAACTTGATGAATAAATTCCTTGCATGATTCATCTAAAAGCTCCTGAGATAATGTATTTTAGGACCAATCTAAATGAGTACACTAATTACAGGTGACAGAATTTCAGACATTCGACGAGAGTTTTACCGATTCCTTTTTGACAGAAATGCTCCAATGTCGCCTTTGGTAATTCCGATGAACCTTTATGATACCCATCTGATCTATTGCTGTTATATATGAATTCAATTCATCTGTTTTTTTCAATTATATATGTTATATATTATATATAAATATATATATGTTTTATTATATATGTATATGTGTGTGTGTGCGTGACATTTATTATGGACATACCCTTCTTCCAGCTTCGTTATTGTGTAGATTCATCAACCCCTCATCAGTGTTCTTATCTTCTTTGGCATCTACAAAGTCTCGGCTAAACATCTCGCCGTATCTTATATCCTGCAAGGATTAGTTAAAAATCGCGGTAACTATGACTGTTTTAATTTTTATCTTGACTAATTTTGTTTAATTTTCCTAAATCATGTCATAAACTTGAATTTGTTTTAAATAAATGCGCGTAAATAAATAACCTTGCTCTTTAAGCGTGCAAATTTTTTTTTGCGTTACTATAAATTATATTCACAGACAGAGAAACAGACAATGATTCTATAAGGGTTATTTCTCCTTATGTATGTAACGATAAATTTGAAATAATTATAAAACTTAGAACTCCTAACTACTGTATTGATGTTTCTCGACAATCTTCGGTAACTTAATAGATATATAATAGGTGTTGTCGTATAATATATAAAATTGTTTCTGTTTAACTATCTATCTTGCAAGAACCTCCGCTATATAGGCCTACGTTGATATTTCATTAACTATATAGCCAATTTAAGAAATGATAATTTTAATACATACTTAGCTTAGCGCCAGCTTTAGTTAAATACTACTGAAGTTGGTAATTTTTCCTTATCTGTCGTATTTGAACATCTCATGAATAATAGGTAAAAAAGAGTTACTGAGTAAAATTTCAGCTTTGGTAAAATAATTTTTTAAGCGAAGCACCTGATGGCAAGTGGTCACCGACGCCCATAGACATTAACAACATGAAAGGCATAACTGATACGTTGTCGTACAAGAAACAAGAACGAAAGATAGTACTGGCTCCCAAGCACCCAGCTGGAACACGTCGAGTCGTTGGGCGGCTGACTCAAACAGTAGGATGGTAGCTAGCCAGGCAGACTTCACGGAAACATAATAATACCAGTAATAATATTAATGACTTAATTATAATTATGATAATATAAACTTTACGTAAAACCCTACCACCAAGCAGTCCAGCTTCTGTCGCCTCTTACGACACCCTGTTTTGCTAGCATGGGATAGGAGTCTGTATTCTAAACCACCTCAATAAGGCTTGTCATTTGCCGGCCTTTGTTTATAGACGAGTAATAATCGAAGGAGGAACACAACGCTGCCCATTTTGTAATGTGTGGTTTGTGAAGTGAACTGACAATGATAAGAATGATTGAAGAAGCGTGCTCAAAGAATCACCGTATTCTACAATTTCTCTTTATTTTTGACCTTAACCAATTATAAATAGTCATGTTATCATATTATTTTGATAATGTAATGAAATGTATCACCACTCCAAATTATTTATAAATTTTCCACGCGTATTATCAGTGATGATACAATAATTCATTACAATTACTTGAAATTACAGTAAAGGACGACATAGTTTTATCACTATGATCATCACATCATATTCGTTAATTCACACATTCAGTAAGTTCATTTTCACATAACAAGATAGTAGTTTAAACGCCACAACATAGATGTCACTACGCTAATACAATCATTTATATTTTTAAAATTATAATGTTTAGTTCTGCTCGTTTTGCTACCAAAGCTGTTTTTTAGACTATAATTTATTTACGGTACTATTCCGACGAGAAGAACTTACACATCGGTGATGTATAAGTAGGTGTTTTTATGTCAATAACCGGCAAACGAGCAGACGGTACAGCTAATGGTAAGTGGCCATCGCTACTACAATCATTCCAAAGGTATCACAGAGGCACAGATCCCCAGTTGCCAGCTAAAAGAGGAGTGGATTACTCAACTTTTTAATGAATCTCATACACTGTTACCGAAACATGTTAAAACATTTTGTAATTGAATCTAGAACGAAGACGATACATACATACACATATATACATACAGTCAGTTGTTCAACAGAGTGTACGAGATGAATGAAGCTTTACATCCTAATCGAAGGTTAATATTATTTCAAATTCGATATTCAAAATCATTTAGATATATTGTCAAGATTGCTTAAACACGTCATTTTTTGCTTCGACTACCGACGCGAAAAATTACTCTAAGGTTGAAGAGAAGAAACGGCGAGGTAAAATCGTCAGCACATCTTTTAAATCAACACAGGACAATTACAAAGTAAATTGTAACCTACGCGAAACAATTGTGTACTGTTATTTCAGTTGTCATTTATATATTCATCTATACCATAATATACTTCACGTGCGGACTTTTCTATAACGTGTCGCTTGAAATTTCCGATAGTTTCATATACATAACAAACCTCCTCACCTCAGAACACCCACCCCACTGCCAGTGGCGAGGTGTGCGTTTCCTAACGCGTGCATCGCACGAGCACTCGTTAAGTTCACCGCGACTGCACGCGCGCGCCACCGCGTGAGCGAGCGCAGCCGCTGACAGCGCGTGTACGAAAGCTGATTCGCGAGATTCTGAAAAATATATGTTTATACTATTAGCCAGTGAACGGACAAATGGTCCAACATGGTAGCATGAGAAACGCGAAGCCGGTCGAGAAACAAACGATGCACTACCTAGTTAAATAGCTCTTCAACATTGTAATCGACACACGTTTATACATTTCGCGATCGATTTCAAGAATATTTGGTTATAAAAAAAATAATAATAAGGAAGGGAGGAAGGAAATAAATAAATTTAATTTATTATTTATTGCACTTACTGATCTGCAACACAATAAATTTAATAGTATACAACATTATAGCAACAATGCCCTTTAGGCATATAATATGTTTTATAAAGAACCGTATTAAATTGTAAACAGATTGAAAAATCAAGAACGGGATTATGCATTTTAAACTATAGAATCCATGTCTATGTATATTGGCGTTTGAGAAATACATATGTAGTTACGTTCTTATTACAATGCAAACAAGCTTAAAATGGCTTGAAGTTCTTGAATATAGGAAACAATGTTCTACTTACTTACCTTGGTACTTTTAGTTGTCCAATAATTGCCAATATAGACTCTAGGCTTAGCAACATATGACGACAATGTCATGCGAGTTTACCTTTATTTAACTCCGCGACAGAAATTTAATATTGATTGCTTTAAAGAAACCATTTTTTGCAGATATCAATAAAATTAATCGTACATAATATTAATCAGTACCACTCATTACAACTATGAATCAAAGGCAGAACTTCTAACTTACTATTTTCAAAAATCAGTGATTTATAGGTTCACTGACCGCGTCTCTAAAGGAACCAACAAAACTAGAGCTCTGTACTAGAGTACTTTGCGAGCGTTGCTACGTTATACTCTGAAGCTATCGCGTACGAGTTGTTAAAGGTCGTTTTAAACTGGTTATTTTATTACCGCCGTACTTTAAACAAACTGAGTTTAACTGAGCCGGTCAGTCAACGAGTCTTGGTGTATGTATGTACACGTGATTTCAGTGATCGACATTCGAAAATAAACAATGTCTATGAAGAGAAAAAAAATCCCTGAAAACTATTTGGAAGAAAACTAGACATCTAAATTAAAATTAAAATTAAATTAAATTAAATTGTTAAAAGTTTCCACCGATATTACGATTCAGTCACATGAACCATATTAACGAAAATAGTCATACACTAAAATTTCATAATTTTTCATAATTCAATACATATTTTTTAACATAACATAAATGCTACATTTATTACATGTAGTGTAGTACGACTTTGACGTACGATAATTATAACTAAACTTATACAGTAAAAACGGTACAGATATTATATTTTAACTCCATTGCATCTTACAAATTTATTTATATATTTTATATATCAAACCATCGTAATTATACTAACGACAAAACTCGTGTATGTTAAATAAAAAAAATACCTACTTCAGCCAATTAATTTAACAATTCCACTAATAAATGTATTATAAACTGTTCGCTGTTAATGAAACAAAATAATCTGTAATGGCTAATGTGAACTGGTTATTGTAATTAATAGTTTGTCAGGTTTAACTTGACACAGGTAACAAAAATATATATGTACACATCACAAATATTTACATACATCACAAGTAACTGTAATCTTGATACTTAAACGAAAACATTCTTATCGCTTCCGTCGAAAAACGATCCTTGCGACGGTAAATTAACCATCACTAGCAGTTTAAACAGTCACTCATACATTAGTTGACCACTTGTGATATTATTTGTTCTATGTTATGAGACCGTAAAGTTTGTGCTGATTCTGTTGTTAGGCCTCTTCCGCATTTTTAGTTGCAAACGCAGCGTTTATTGACAGCCGAGTTTCCCTTCGTAAAGCGTTTTAAAATTTTAAAATCACTGTAAACAGCGGGCATCCGCTGGATTCAGAGGGCTCAGGACCGATCAGAGTAGCGCAAGTTAGGGGAGGCCTATGTCCAGCAGTGGACCTCCAAAGGCTAATGGATGGATGGATGGATGGATGATAGTACACACAATAAAATTACAGGAAAGAAAATATGTATGAAAAGTTTGTGTAAGGGCACTACTTTTTCCTAATAAAAAATATCTTCTAATGAGCCAAGGTCCTTCTTCATTTCAATCAAAAATATGGGTATGTTCCTCCTGTATGTTTTAAATACGAAATTGTTCTATGTGAAATACATCAAACAATTTAAGTGGAATTAAACAAAATCAACATCATCACACATTATTCTACTTCATTTAAATTTAATTAGACAAAATAAAAAAAATAAGCAAGATAAAAAGTCATTATTTCTCCTAGATTTTAGGAAAGCAGAATGATTTAACGTGGCTACCGTTAACGTTTACGGAAATTCACTGACAGATAACTACATGCTTTAAAATTGCTAGTTCATTAAAGGCCTTCCATAGCTATACAAACAATCGCGTTGACAGACGCGCGTTCGAAGCGGCGGGCTCTTTGCAGGCTGACTTCAAAGAACATGTGGTGTTTCTATCCTGTACTTTGTATAAACGATTACGTTCGGTTATATTTTATAATTAGAACTTGGGAGCATTGTAAAAGTCAGAACAAGACGTTAGATAAATATGTAATCCGTTGATAATTTTGAAATGAATTTATATACGTAAAAATTTATTATTTCTACTCAGTGTTTCCAAGATTATTTCTTTTTTGTGTTTACACGACTAAAACAAGTGCAAAATAATAAAAATGCATTTATAATATCATATAATTTCAGTTCCGAAGATTTTAAACAAAAATAAAAATGCCTATGACAAAAGCATAATTTTGAAACCCACTATAATAATAATAGAAGCCGTAAATTTAATGTAAATGTAAATGTTTTAAAGTATGATTTATATAAATATTTTTTATTGGACATCTTCTTTTGTCGCCCGAATAAGTCTACGTGTTTTTTTTCTTCCTTATACTTCATACTCATTAATATATTGGTATATATTCTTTACAAAAATTGTAAATGAGAAGATACTTACTGAACTTGAGAACTCCTCCGAAGATATCTGTGGAATTCTCCACAGTACTGCAGTTCCACCGACTGTGTCGAAACTGGTGCTGGCATTCCTCAACACCCTGCATTGCACCTGTTTGCAGGACCTTGAAAAGAAGCATCACGTGAGAAGATATTAACATACATACCGTCGCCATGACTGCGTCTGCCTCTCGTGAACATTTGTTTTATTTAATTTCTTAACTAATTAAAAAATTTGATACGCGATTATCTAGCAACCTTTAGCGCCTCTCTTCCGTAAGGAGGGTTGCGTCCGATGAATATTTAGAGGCCGTGTGACCAAAACCAACCTCGGGTGGTGTTTAGAGAGTAGGCCCCTAGGTCTATCGGGAATCCCACATAAGCAGCGCAGCCAGCTGCGCTGATATGCATGAACATTCACCACCCCCCTCCCGCGCATCTCCGGAAGGTAGTCTTTTTCTCTTAGTCTGGGCGCAAAAAAAATCTAGCAACCCTAACTACCTAAGGTGTTATAAGGTCTACAGAAATCATGATTTTTTGTACAACTACAATTTACATAGAATATTTTTAATATACAACGTGTTTAAAAATTACTTATGTTGTACTAACATCTTAATCTGAGCTATGTTTAAATTTTTAAGTCTCTTGGGAAAGGAGTGTATAATAATTTAAAAATTCGAATCGTGTTTCATTAATTATAAATCATAAGTTTTAAAGAAGTAACCACTTAATAAAAAAATCTATTATTTGATATATTATTTGATAACGATAACTCAAAAGACACTTTGTCAACTGTTTTGTTTAAAAGATTTGCTGAGGAGTTTCTTTCGCCGTTTCTTCTCCCCATTGTTAAAGCACCTTTTCCAAACGGTGGTAGAAACAAAAAATAACGTTCATAAGTGTATTTACTGAATACATATACGATTAAATGATTTTGAATTTGAATTTATCAAGTGCTTAATTATTTTCTGAAATATTGTACGACAGTTCATAAGATCGATCAAAAAAAAAACAAATATCGTGAGAACAGATTTGCTTCCTACAATATATATTTGTGAAAAATTGAATATAACTCGCCGAATCAATGTTAAAATCTTCAATATCGAAGTAGGTTAACTTGCAGTAAGCCTACAATTTATTAGTATGTCGTTTCATGCAACAAAAACAGTCAAAGCTTCATAAAATTGCAACATAAAAATATCAGTTACAAAGATTGAAATCGTATGTCCGCCTTTTAGTGTTCGGCATAAGTTTCAAATCACACAAAGAATAGCCACTTAGACTTGTCTTTGGTGTCCCAAAATATTCCGAATCTCACATAAAGTGAATAAGAAATGTGTGTATGTTAAAGAAATTCGGTTAACGGATCACGTTGGGTGGCCGCGTGATTCTGTTGTTTGTATAAGAAAAAGAAAAAAACACATTCATCGGACAATTCAAATGTTGAAAATACTTTCGGTATGAAGTTGAATAACTTTAATTTGGGGCTAGCTGAGCAGTTTGACTACGGCACTTAATGAGCGAATACATCTTGAGGAAACCTATATACTTAACGAGTTACGCATTATCCAGTACTCAACGATGTGTGAAGCTTGTGAAGCAGACTCGCCTGGCGGAAGTGGTTATTGCCTTATAAACTTATATATGTAAAGCCTTAAGCGTCTTTATTTACAAACATCACCCCACTCCTGCCTTTTTGACAACCTCCAATAAATTAAACTAAAATGTTCAGTGTATTTAATGATTCCTGGCATGTAATAATGTTGACTACTATAATATATTGATTGATTATCGACTATTGATTGTCTATGTATAAATATGTGAACTCGATTGTCAGCGTTGTAGAACACGGTTTGCATTGACATGATTCAATAAATATGTTTAGATATAACATACAATTCAGTGAAACAGGTGCGGAATCAATCAAGAATTAAAAATAAATGTTTAAGCATCAATCTAGATGGGTAACAAAGTCCAAAAAACCTCCACTGCCTACGGAAAAAAAAGTATTTACAATTAATAAAAATAAATACAGACCTGCACCATTTTATCCGACAGTAAACACAACTGCTTCTGCCGTTCCACCAGGAAGTCAAGCCTTTGACAGTTCTCTTTGTGTGACGGACTGAAAACCTCTAGCGATGTATTACTCTGTGTTGTTGATCGCGGCGCAGCGAGATTCCTGTAACAAGGAGAACGAAATAACATCAAATTTTATACTAAATTGTTTTTCCACTATATCACCGCCATCTATATAGATCGGCTCCAGCAGAGCCGTCACCGACGCATTGCTGACCAATAACAAGCTATTTACTATTTGTTAAATGGCCTTTCAACACTTGCTATCTTCTTAAAAGAGCTCACATCATAAATTAACAAGAAGAGTAGTTAACCAGGTACGTAAAAATTCTCACCACCATGTATAATTTCGGATATGCATAAGTTTGGACTCTGAAGAACTAAGCAATTTCTAAAAGCATGTACCTGACGTAATTACCTTTTTCGTTGTTCAACCAGATACAATGCGAGCTATAGTTTGGCTTTTGGTCAGGAACGGAAGAGCGCTTTACTAATATAGACTATTGAAATCATTAATAATACGCACACGCGTGCACACACACACAAACACACACACACACACACAGACTCGCTTCCTAATAATCTGTAGTCGGTCACAAGTTCTGCATATAAAGGAAAGAGACAAATGTATTAATTCATACATGTTTTCACATTAATTTTATAATGTGCAAAAATTCACATTAAGTGCCAGCTGTACAACTGACTTTTTAAATGTCCTATCAAAAAGGTTTCATTCAAAATTTACAAGTGACACCGACCGCACTCGGCAATAAACGAACAGTAGTACAGTAAAGGGTATTACTGCCTTTCAATTAACAGTGCGTTACTAGATTCTTACGATTTCAAAATAAACAAAACTATTTACAAGTGAATTCGCAAGGCAAATGTTAGCCCCCATTGTTAACTTTCGCTTGTTACAGTGGAAACAGGTGTTTACACTCTGAGAACAAAAACGGCTGGTCAGCTTCATTCAATAATTCTTGAAATCGTCAGCACTTAAGTGAACCAACCACATCTCATTATACAAGTACAAGAGTAAATAAACATTCAAGCGCGGTTCCGAACAAACAATTCTATACAGACAGAATAATTGTTGGAGTGAAATAAACATGGTTAAAATTAAATGCTTGTCTTGCAATTCTTAACTCAATTCTAACTGGCAACGGGCTGCGAGCAATAAATAACAATGTTTAACATCATTGCATGACAAACGCAATGAAGAGAGCTTAGTGAGAGCACCCTCACTGAAACAATGCATAAGGTAAGGTAATTAGACTCGTGACGTCCGTTCCCCGCGAGCTTCGACACTCGAATGTGAAATGCCACTCAAAGAAAACAAAACTCGCTATTACCTACCCTCGGCTTTTGTTCTTTGAAAAAATTCTCTATTCAAACCGGCCAATGCGGTGCAGGCGCGGCACAGTACGTTGATTGGCCGACGACCTCCCTTGACTGCAAGTGGAAATAAAAAGTGCTTGGGTAAATGAGTCGTGTCGTTTCTTTCTACCGCGTTAGCTCGATATGCCGCGGTCCCTGTCTGTTTTTCGTTTTAATTGCAAACATGAGAGGATGTGTAAAGGGTTGTGAGACCTTGAGTGGTACACGTGTAGAGGCTGGCATCGGGGAAGCGCATTCAACTTGTTTAAATGGGGGGAAGGCATCCTTGTTTATGTCATCCATGTTGTCAGATGGGGGTTACAGCGTAATTTTCTTTATGGCTCGCGAAATGTCTGATTCCGCGGATATTAATTATGTGGGTCAATTAAAGCCACGCTGGAGAATACTAATTGCAAACATAATCTATGTTTGGGCCGATGTTAATATATGTGAGCATGTGTGAATAGAAGCACACTGAGGCAGTGGGGATATGATTTCTATGGACTGTCTATATGTGTTTTGCAGCGAAACGTTATATTTGCGATTATTGCTTAGACTCAAATTTTCATTTCTGTTCATTTTTTATGGGGTAACATATTTTGTTATTGCCTTTTCTCTATTCATAATTCGATTTGAAATTATACCGGAGGTTGCAATCTTCAACCAAGTAGATATGGAGACCATTGGTCTTGTCTGGTCTTGAACGGATTAATCAATACAATCATTCGTTAGCATATTATTGTACGCACTTTCTACAATAGCAAATGAGAAACAATAGGTACAAAGGGGCGCTTCGCTATCGCCGAGAAGCGATGTCTTCCAGACAACTTTGCGGTTCATAATTGTGATAATAACTTCAAATTATGACATTTCGTATGTTTGTGACACATAAATATTGCTACTCGAGTCCAATTCGCGGCTCACGGAAGTTAATGTTCTTAACGTATGGGATACATATTTTTACTTTTGCATATAATTATTGTGCAAGTAAGTGTACTTTGAATAAGAGAAACAACGCCTATTCATCAGTGTTGCAGTTGCAATAAAAGTTAAGGATTGCGTGTTTCAAACAATCTACTGGCAACACTGAATGATTGGACTTACGGGTTGTTATAAAAACGGTACTTAGGTCAATTAGTTTGAGAAATCAATAAAGTTGTAAATAGCAAAAAAAAAAATTTATGAAGTTGTTAATGAATGCTTGGGTAGTATCAATAAGTTAATTAAATGAAAAGCAATTGTAATTATTTTATTATTACGAGAATTTAATTTATATAGAAAAAAGATTTAGTTAAAATAATTTTGAGGATCAACCGATCAATGAACGTCTTATGCAATAATTTGTGATAACTCATCTCCAACGCTGTGACCCATGCCTATCGAACAACGAATCCAAAATTTGATGTCCGGCCGTAACAAATATTTATCTGACATATAAATGTTAATTCTTGGTTGTATTTGTGACTTTTATCTCACATACCTTTAAGAACATTATAGAGTATTCTGTACTATATTTTCTTCATGATGCTATTCTTCACCGAAGTAAGCGAAAATTAACTTCAAATATGCACAATGCTTTGAAAAGTTATATGAGCATGAAGGGGTCGGAACCTGAACCCCATGCAAGAGATCAATATTCAAACCACTACGCTATGTCTGCTTATTGTTTTACCAAGCGATAATTCCACACATGTTTTGAATACGAAAATAAAATATCGTATAATAGTGGATTCCAAAACGAAAGTGATAATAAATAAGTTATGTAGATACTCAGAATCACCGGCAACTAAGGGTACGTAATAAATTATTAAAGCATATTTACAAACTATTTAAGATGAGGCAATCACTCAGAAATTATACAGTCAATATTGACACACGGTACCTCTAAGGCTGCGATCTTGACGAAGCGGAGAGCGGGGCAGATCGCGGTGACGAAGGAAACAATGAGAGAGAAACAGTATTTTAATTCGCGAGTGGCACCGGTGAAAAATTCATGCAACCATTAATCTTTATCATAGACAAGCAAGTATGCTAAAAAAAGAAGCAACAATGTTCTCAAGCCAGTAGACAAAGTTACATTGTAATTACATGTAAAGTTGGTCAAATTCTTCAAATTGTGCATATTTTTTTGTTACGTTGATTATTTACTTTCACCTTATTTTAACATTTTAAACTATAAATAGGGAAAGTGTAAACTAATAATAGAAATTTAAAAAAATGTATTAGAACTTGAGTGGATGAATAAAAAGTATTTTATAAACGATTGAAAATTTGAAGAACAAGATATATAAATATAGGAAGAGTGTAATCTAATAGTAGGAATTTAAAAAGACACAGAAGGATAGACAGACCAAAATTTAGAAAATTTAAAAGTTTGGATCAGTGGGTTATTATAAAACAAATACCACAAAATATGACATTAAAATTAAAAGTACAGGGAGAAACTATAGATTGCGACCGATCAAACATTTACTATCATCGCAATATTTGAAACTTTGAATAATACAACTATGACTTGGTAAAATACAGATTTCACCCTTTCTAACAGCCAAAAAATCGCTATCCGCTATCAACATGACATAACTCCCGCGGTTCCGCCCCGCTACGCGTTATCACTGAGAGCGCGCCCTAACGGATCACCGCTGACATGATGAATACAGATCATTAAGTAGTTGGAGAGTGCCAATGTGTTAAATTAATGATACAATATTTTTTTGTTACATGGATGTGGCAATACATTCACTTACGATAGTACACAAAAACCTAATTTTATTTAAAGTCGAAGTTATGTGTTGCGAAATACCGGGATAATATATTTATTTAAAATACACCATATCAATACAATACAAATACAATAATACAATACAAATGAATTATGTATGAAACTCGTAAGTTAGAAATCAACACCTAACAGACCGTGGTGATAAAGCTGAAAAATAAAAATAAAAAATAATACGATTAGGTTTTAGAGTAAAAATAGAGAATAGAATTAGGAAATGCTAAAAACTTAAAACGGAGAAAAATGTTTACAAATGTTGAACTATCAATGCGCAAAACGAGTTAAATGTAGTGCAAAAATTATATATTTAATTGGACCAAGTGACGCCTCTACATCTCTGCTAGCCCGTGATTCACTTGGCTTATATTTTTTCCTTGACAACATGAGAAGAGCACTCAGAAAAAATATTAAATCTTTTATTTTGTACCATGTCTCATCTCCAGTGCCTTAGACTGTGCGCCGCTTGTCAGTCAGTCAGTTCTTCGAGAGGATTTTCATTAAACAGAACTGTCAAATTGAACGTCACATTTTTTATTAGTATTCATTCATTCAAAAATACCAATCAAATGTCCACTTTCCAGTGAAATTTCCCAAAAAAAAAATATGTATATCATACTAACCATGTACCCAAAACATCAGCCGAATCGATTGAGCGGTTCTCAATTATGATTTTATTTATATAAATGAAACAGAAATGTAACGTCAGTAAATTTAATAACAATAATAGTAGCTACAGAAATATAGATTTTAATATTCATCATTTAAGTTGACATGCATACGTTAGGGATATAGATAGATGCCAATTTTTTAAACACCTCCATGTTAAGTTAGTTAAGTTAAAAATGAGCCGAACGAAAAACACTGGGATTCCTAGACATTTTACTGATAGTCGTATTGAAAATTGTAACCACGTTCCCCGGTCACATAAGTATGTGAACGTTGATTTAAAACAAAGTTAGGTGCGCCAGAACGTTGTCACGTTTGGTTTGAAAATAAAATTTCAATAAGTAATTCCATCTATGATGCTAGTTTTCGTGTACTTACCTCCCATAAACGCTATGGTGTATTTAGTTAACATGTTTTTGTTTATAGCACATTTAACAGTACAATGAGAAATAGCACTAGACATCGAACAAATATGAACTGTATTTCCTATGACACAGGTTCACTATCGGTCTCACTTTAAACTCGTGGTTCTCAACCGGTACGCAAAGAGCCCGAGTGAGGTATAAAAGTGACCTGAAAAGTTGAACAGTTAGACGAATGCATGTAAAATAGAACTTTCAATTGACCCTCGTTGTAAACTGTAGTTGTTGTTCCAATTCCAGTATTTAGAGCAGCTAAGTAGGACCATAGACAGTATAGACATAGACATAGTACAGGACCGGTGGAGGAGAGATAAGTAATATACGGGATAAATCCTATTTTACTCTCTTATTTAAAATAATCTGCACAATTAATAATTAATAAATGTAATGGGATACTATACAAAACGCAGACAGATACTAGATATGCAGTCTAACCAATACAAAAAATATGCTGCATATATGCTAATATATGAACAGCGATTGAATACAGATTTGTGAGGAATGTCAGTGAAAGTTTTTACGTAAGTTAGACATTACTGATTTACTCTCATTATGTAAATAAGAAAGTCATATATACCTTAAATCATTTGAGTTACTTTGCGGTAAAACTCAAAGGAAGAAACGTTTACATTATATCATTATTATTTTAAATTATTTTAATTGACTTTCAATGAGCCATCTCATTTATTTAGTTAATTCGTGCTTAAATGTATTTAGAGGTAAGTACATTCAGAATTAAAAATTAAGGGACGCAATGTTATATACTTTTAAAATTTAATTCACATTGAATTAAATATTTCCTTTGAATCGACACGTCACTATTATGACGATAAGCCTTACATAATTCCTAACTTATGAATGAGTAAATTTTGTGTATCTCGACGGCATCGCTCTAGTGTATTCTGATAAAATACAATAAGAACATTTCAAAGCATAAAGCCCGACCAGCGGAGTCAGGCTAAACTATTGTTAAAATAATTCAATTCCATGCATAAGTACAGCGTAGGACTTCGGGCTCGATAAACAGCTAATAAATCTCTGCTGGAAAACAGCAAAGCAACATTGAAGCCTGAAACAAGCAATAAGGAACAGTGCACGCTGTCATTAGGGCAATTTCACACACGCGTCGTAAAATCGCCTGTCTAGCTCCACGCTTAGTCACACTGCTCCGGAATGTCTCACACGCAACTACTAAGGATGGAAGAATGTTCCTCGAGTTCGAGATTAATTTGAGAATATCATTTGATATTAAACCTTTACATTAGATAGTTATGATAAGATTGCATTTGAGTATGTGTGCGTCTCTTTTACGCTATGAAACCTAATATAGTTTGAGTGATGCACACATTTTAGTGTATTTTTATTGGAACGAAAAAAAAACAGTAATTATTTTATAGTAATTTACTGGGAAAAGTCGTAATTGAGACCATTTTTACGCTGGCTACGTACACGGTGCTAGACAAAAGACAAATAATTTTATTTTCCGTTAACCATTTGTGATATTATTATAACAGCTTCCAGCATACTCAATTAACGTATAACAATTCGATGTTAAATATTTTTTAATACTCAGATACAAAGTTACCATGGTAAACTTATCACATATACCAGCACTGAACTTCATGAAATAATAAATAAATTTATTTTTTGGACTTTTTGCGTTTGTAGTTCATGTTTTATGTTATGAGTATATATAATATTATATATTATTGTGATTCACATGGTAAGCGTAATACTAGGAACCACGAAGGAGGCGGCAGTCCTTCAGCAACCAGAACAAATCGTCGTCAATACTTTCCTGCTCAAATGTCCGTCTATTCCATTGCTAGTTCAACGACGTTTGTAAACTGGACGCTGTTTCGGGAACTGAAAGATTGGTATGTCAACGTGACTTCTCTCAATTTGCATTGCTATTATAGAACTTGTAGTTCATATTTTCTTCTTCTTAATAGTATTGGTTACAAGGCATTTTAATTACTTGCGGGAACTGCCGATTTGAGGCTGCACTGAATATCAGTGTTACAGATATGTAAAACAAAATTGATTGCATTCCTATTTATTAGGTGATGCTGCACAGTAGTTTTTACATTAGATATTAAGTTTTTAGTTCATGAACTTTAAAAGAATCCTGTATTATAGTATTTTATAAAAATAAAATTATTCATTCATTTATATCTTCGAACATATTTTCGTGATATTTCCGTACCTGAATTCGCATGCTTATTTGTGGCAATAAACAACAAGGAATAACACTTCAAGGTAAGTATTCATTACAGATTATTTAAAACCAAAGGCAACACCATTTTGATCGCTTTGCCGACCGAGAGAGATTCGGGGAATCCCCTTACTATCTCTCCATCACTAATCAAACCACATTTTTATACTTTGACATTGATTTCAATATTAATAATAAATAAACATCTTAAAAGGGAACAGATATTACAACCATATTTAAAACCATACAATCATACAGACACTAATTCATGGCAAAATATAGAAAATCACCTCTCGAACTCACCTCATCACACTAACACACTGGAATAAGAATAGTTGGCATAAACTAAATTATCCATTGATACTCGTAATAATAACAATAATTTACCTAGTTCGCAGAACAAAATAATCATAATTCACATTTGTATATATTTATTTTTATCTATTTTCAGAGACTGGTGCCTCATCTTAGCCTAATCTTAGCCTTTAATTTAAGACACCAGGCTTCCAAGCCACTTAACATTACATTACTATTACTATGGCAAGAAATAAGTAATATCTGACTAACTGTTGTGTATTTGTCCGTACGTACACGTGTTTGTTTGTTTGTTTGTTTGTGCGTATATTTATTTGTTTGTAACATTGGCTACGGTTACATGTTGCGCTAACAGTGTGTAAAGAACCTTATCATCAAGCAAGAGTGTTGTTTATATTAAGTGGATAGTAGAGCCCAACGACCTCTAACATGAGATGCGACTGAAACGCGTCGTAAATGACAACAGGTGTGGCACTTAGAGGCTGAAACAGATCGCTTTTTTTTGTAAGCGAGGCTAAAAGGGCTCCTATATCTAATCGATTTTCTCATTCGATATTAAATCGTTCTTTTATATGTATGTATCGCATCAGAGAACAAATTCACAGTTTAAGGATGTAGTCTAAGAACTTGCGAACAATTTTAACCTTGGCTACAATTCAATAGCAGAGCTCTACTGCGCATGAGTATCTGCTAGGAAATAGTTAAGAATGATAATTTCACGAAATACTACGCTGTACCAGCGACTGGTAGCGAGTTTAGCGCGCTAATAGAGTGTATGTGTTGGAAGTTCCTACGCGTCCTGACTCGACGACTAAAGACGTTTTGTGAAACACAGAAGTGATTTAGAATTTTTACCACCAGCAGTCACCCATCCAACCACTAACCGAATCGAAGTACGACGGACACAAGCCACTGAGATTCAAGCATTTTTATAGTTATAATAAAATATTAAACTACGTAATGTATCTATGTACTACTGCAGGGCTTGCACGTGTATTCGTATGTTGCTTTGGGTCTACGTGGGACAGGAATTATTGCCTAACCCACAATATTTTTTTTTCCACTCAACCTTACAATGTGCCTTAACAATTGCTATGTAAAAATTAATTTAAACTGACGGTTTAAGCTTCTTTGCTATTGGTTTAAATTTAACATTATGTAATATCTATCTAAAACAACTAAAGTACAGTGTGTATCGGGCAATCTACATATCTATCGCTATGGCTTGCCAGAAAATCAATGTTACGGATTGCATGGTAACTCATATTGAGAGGAGATCTTTACAACATTTTACAATACAGCATTATAAAATTAAAGTTAATTAATTCATCGTCATCAACCATATTGTCCCACTGCTGGGCTAGGGTCACAACTCGGCTCACAATGAGATGGGTTAAGACTATAGTAAGCCACGCTGGACAAGTCTGGATAGAACATCTTGAAGAACTCTCGGGTATACAGGTTTCCTCGTGAAGTTTTCCTACAACGAACAAGTTATAATTAATTTATAACATACGCATAAATATACAAAATAGAGATGCATGCAAGACGGACGTTCAGACCTCAAGGCTTCTGCTTAATTAGTAAACCTAAATTGTTTTTATAGCTGCTGTCCCGATAGTTAGTCTTTAAGCTCCTGTACACATTGTTTTTTCTTTTTAATTTACAAAGATCTCCTCAGAATTATCAGCTGGCGTACAGACTATGACATGAGTAGGTACATTTCGTCACCGGACGGGAGTGTCAACAATTGCCTTCCTGTTATGATAACGTATCGGGGTTAATTAAGTAGCTTGCCTTTTCATTACACAAAGTAATGTAATCCTTGTTTATGTTGTAATAGATAAAAAATGCGTTTGGTGAAATGTTAAAGGAAACAGTTCAGAAGCGAAGCGTCTCTTCCCTACCAAAATTGCGCATTCACTACTGGAGTAAAATCGGGTAAACGTCACCGCATAGTTAACTACCGTTTACGTACAATATAAAATATACTTTAACACGTTTATATTTGATTACATTTCACTTGCACTTCGTATATGGTTGTCGAAACGTCCTATGAGGGTTTAAATATGAATCATTGTATAAAGAAATTTAAGTTCAAACGCAAAGGTACAATGGGTACCGTGCGTCGCTGTAGGCTCTCCTGATGACAAGTAGTCGGTACTTAAGCATATGTTACTGAGCATCGCTAATTAAATCCCATTTTAATGAAGTAGTTTTGATTGACATATGATGTAAATATACAACTGCAATTGGCGCACGCACGAAAATTTGCTACTGGATCAGCAAAGTCAGAATATATTTAGTACCTCTATTCGCATTATACGTAACGAATTTGAGTCACAGGAATCCCCTTCAACTGAATATAATTGGTCTATTATAAGTGAGTAATTTGAAGGCAACCAAATTAGGGATATTGCGGCAATTTCAGTTTCTTTTGTTAATATTTATAAAAGAAATAATAAAGGTCATGTTTTGTAAAACGAAACTAGAGTGAGTTACTAATGCAATATCTGTACTGTATTGTGTACTGTATGTATATACATATATCTATATATATATATACAGTCATACAACAGTCATAAAACAAATATTATATAATATGTCAATAACATTAAAATTACAACATTAGATAATGGGTAATAACTTAACATACTTCTTATACCGGAAAATGGAGCGGTGAATAAATTTTAATATGAACATCCTGTTAAGAGGGTAATAAATAACATTTTGACTGCTTGGCTGCAGCTGTCGTTATAAATGAATATGGTTCTAATTCATAGAACTATAAAACTATATCCCTAAAACAAAGCGTAGCTTTTCTCATGCGAAACAAAGGCAGTTTACTAACAAACAAATAAAGAATATTACATAATTGAGTATAAACAATTAATTTGAATAATTAATATCACACTTGATTTTTCCATAAAGCCAGTTACTTCATACACTAAATCCCAACAAAAAATATTATTTGATCCAGAGCTTACAGAAATGACTTCATCAACTTATCAGGAACAAGACACCTGTGACCAACATTTGTGTGTACATAAATTTTATTGTAAGTTGGTTACAGACTATACACTATCAGATTTAAATTAATTACGCCTTCTACATCAATCCACTAGGAACTGGAGCACTCACTGCACCTACAGAACGTAAATAGCAGCAAGACCAAGCCTTGATAACTCTGTATCCATCTTTAGAACTACCAACTATTTGTGGTGCTTAATAATCCATCAATAACCTGATACACATTTATTGCTATAATCACAAAACAACCAAAAATAATACTGACAGCAAAGTTAAAAAATTAAAAAAATACGCAGCACTCATTTTGCAATGTCATTAAAACCTGTTATATTTTGCAATATCAATAAAACCTGTTATATTTGCCATAAACAGTAAGTCAATAAATGGTTTATTAGAAAAACTAAATAGCTCATCAAATGTTCTTTACGATTTAATAAAACTTGTGTTTATTGAGTAATTCGCTTTTAGTACCGCTACTGTGTGCTATTAAAATGAGATGAATCCTTTCATTTATTTTCGAATTTGAAATTTCACAACGTTAATGGCAAAAGACAGCTGTGTAAAAATCCTGGCTGTAAATAAAGTTTTAATGTATGTGTGTGAGAGAAAGGAATAGATATAACATTCTTTATTCAAAATAAATATATTCATTCATAAATTCAGTCAATGACTACAATACCAGAAACGCTCTTGACACGTGACTTCAAACTCGGCCAACTCTACGAGGCCGAGGCTTATTACTCGCAGCTCCAATACAGTCTGCTCGGTTCAGTGTCCGAAAGCCGGGCATCACTTAATAAGTGTTATCTAACAATTAGTCAACCGACAGCTTAACGTGCCCTCCGAAGCACGAACCCACCCAAAGCTATTCACTAGCGTTCCCCATCATAACTTACAATCGACACAATCCGTTGAGTTACGAGCGCTTGGCCCCAAGTAACTCAATAACATATAACTGGCCCGAGTGGAAAAGTTGAACAGGATTTTTACCACGACTACATTGACAACAAAACATGACAACAATAAACGTTATTAAATAAATAAACGTTCACACACTCACACCCCCGCACTAGGATTCTCTGTGTCGCGGGTGGCGTGGACATACACATATATGACATCACAAACACCCATGACCCGAGAACAAAACATTGATCTGTCACATAAATGTCTGCCCCGGCCGGGGAATCGAGCCCAGGTCCCCTTGTTCGGCAGGCAGGGTTACTAGCAACTGGGCTATGTGGTCGTCATTACACAGTGTAATTGGTCGGGTGCTGGAAATTAAATAGGTTTGGAGAAGTTCACCTGCTAAGAAATCACTCCCGGGCATCTTCGACCTTTATATCGTTAAAATATACCTGGATCGATAAAGATTATCTTTAATCAATGAAGCACCATCTGTGACGACATGCCATCGATTCGTTTGACGGAGAGCGTCCGTCTCGAACGTATGCCAGGTAGATTCCAAAGGAGTGAACTAATAATTTTAACGAACGCCGACCAAGAGCGCGTTATAAAATTACACTGTCCTGACCAAATAACCATGGCTGAGCAGGTGGAGAAGAACCTTAATATTTCACGAAAAAACCTTTTCGAAACGATAGTAGATACAAACAAAAATAACGTACATACATCTAAGAATAATGATTCTGACCTGATTTGAAAACCGTTTTTAAATATTCTCACATTTTAAGTAAACGCTTCCTTACGGTTCCGTAATGTAAAACAGAAGCTCGAAAGCGTGGCTAAGTTAAGTTCGAGAGCTTCGAAACGAAGCTTGAATCGTTGTATGAAAGTACACCCAAAGTCTCACACGAGCATGGTGCCAATTTATAAGAAGATATAAGTGTCTATTACACAGTTTGCACTTAAATCAATGACGATTGCCAGTAAAACTTGCTGACGTGGTTACAGTTAATTCCATGAATTATCACAACTGGAATATTTATTTATTCATTTATTACTTTATTGTACAAACCTTAAAATAAAGGGGGGGAACATGGGCGGCCGTAATGCCCATTGTCATTCTCTACCAGTCAACCCTGGGCGCCGGCGAGAGGATGTGGCAGGTGCGTACAATGTTAAAAGTTTTAACCTACAAAATATACTAACGGGTTATCATTTTTCGTAAATATCGTAATAATAATAACAATCACTCACACACAAATGAGACCGTCATACTCCACGACCCAACGACAAATATTTATATATATATATATATAATGTATATGTATATACCTGTATGTATATATATATACCTGAAATCACTAGTTAAAAGTTATTATGATTTTAAACTTATATAACTGCGGACATTAAACATTTTAAGTATAAGCAAGAAACTCCTACTGTTATCGATAAAAAAACATCAAAATCCGGAAGTAAACGTTTAAATAAAAACGAAACTATAAAGATTATAGTCTTCTAAATGTGTATTCATTTATATTCTAAACTAAAATCACATTAACCTGTAATAATTACCCCTTCGTAAGCGCAATTTTCGTTGAAATTTACTTTCACCGTCTGTTAGGTTAATTATAATTCCACAATCGCCCAAACTTTAATAATAACCAATAACCATAAAGTTAATAACGCCAAATTATAGCACTGTTGTCTTAATTACGCCAATATGTGGCGTCACTGAAGCATCTGGTACTTTATTTATTAGCCGTACCTGTTAAGATTGCATAGTTTCAACCAAAGATATGTATTTCTGTTTTTGTGCGTGTGTGTGTGTGTGTGTGTGTGTGTGTGTGTTGATTACGTTACCGGTTCAACTACGACGAGTGTAAAGCGAACTTTACACATCGATATGTCGTTTCAATTTTTCGAACATTTTTTATTTTGATATTCCGACTTTACACTCGACCATCTTTTTTATAATAATATATCAATAAAATAAATCGGCAGGATTTTATTCGATGATTGAGCGAGGTTTGGATAGGATTTAAAAGTGTAAATCGTGAAGTAGTTTTAACCGACTTCAAAATTAGAGGGAGGTTCTCAATTCGTTTGCATTTTCTTAACGTTTATTACCTCATAACTTTTTCGTACGTGAGGGTATATTTCGTTTGGTCTCACTTAAATTTGAAGAAAAAATACCACCCTTATGGGTGAAAAATAGGTGATGAAACCAAGAAATTCAGCTTCTTCAAATTGACGTCGATATTATGTTTTTTAAAATATTTGTTATAGTAGGGATTTTTAACATAATAATTATTAACAGATTCTCAAAGTTTCGTACGATCGAATGCGGGATAAGAAAGAATCGCATTTCAGTGGTGGTTTATGTAGCGGTACAAACCAAACCAAGTAAGCAAAATAAATTGAATTTTATATTTTTTTTTTGTGTTCACATTTTCAAACAAAATATATGTTATATGAAATTAGGAACACGACACGACATTAAGATTTGACTGAGTTGTCAATCCGGATTCCGTTTGCTATAAGTATTAGTAGTATTTTGTAACTATTATTACATCGATTAATCGCGTTTTGTTAATAATATCTGGTAGAAATAAATTTTAGCATAAATAGCTCGTATTTCGGTGTAACACCAACACAAAGATGTTTACACCTTTACCTTTTAGTGTCTTAACGTGTAGAATTTTAAGAATGGCCTTAGAAAATCGTAAATCATTCAGTGTTAAATGGAAACAGTTATTAATTAGCTTTTACGTTCAATGTATCCTCATAATAATCACTTTGCAACGGGGTCAAATCTGTAAATACATAGCATATTCTTTGAAAATCTTAATGTGTAAACTTTGTAATCGATATAGAGGTACAATATTTTTATTTTGAATTTTTATCTGTCTCGATGGTTAACCACATATCATACTAGAATCACTTAACAGGTTTGGATAATACTTGGCCTTTTCAGTAGCTTATATCATATTCATAATCTAGGATACCTTTTATCTCCGGAAATGGAATAGGAAATAAAAGTTAACATAGACATTATATTAATTACAGCCTGGCTGCAGCTATTATAATAAATTAATGTTTCTAATCCACCGAATTAGAAAGTCTCAGTTGTAAAACAAAGCGGGTGCTATTTCTATACGTAAGGCGTTGGATTCCCGAAGCGAAGCGAGGGGAATACTAGATTAATACTATTATTATTATTAATGTTATCTCGATCTAAGTTAGTTCCCAATTGATCCACTAATTCGGTAATACGAATATTGACTAAAATTTGACACAGTGTTACGTCAACTGCACGTTCGCCAAAAGGTATAAATCATTTTACGAGTAGTGTTGACTCGGGTATGTAATCTTGCCCTCTCAAATTGATATTTATGAGGGACAGCAAGATTATATGTTCCTTTCGATCTCTCGATAAATTCGATGGACAATGAGCACGGAGCTGGCTGTGTGTGGTAAAAAAATAGTGTTGGACAGTCGTATTCATATTCAAAGTCAATTAATCATTTAGGTATTTTGCCAATACACGTAATTTTTACTTCAAGCCATTTCCAGGGTCGCTCCTCAACAAATACTCGTTTATATTTTAATTTTTTTTTCTTATATACATTGTTTGGAAGATCTGGTCATTCTGGAAAACTCCATCAGTTGCTACCCTGCTGTCTTCAGGTGTTAAGGTGATCAAAAAATAGTTCCGAATCAGAATTGCATGAAATAACAATGTGTACTGTAAATACATCCAGGAACAGTATCTTCAGGTATCTCGTTTGTACATTTGCCAACTATCTATCACAATACGACACTTTTAGCGCAAATCTTGGTAGGTATTAATTTCTTTCTTGTATCGCCTCCTTCTTCTTTGTCTGTTAATGAATGCGATTAGGCAATATGATTGACGTTAACTAAACATGAGTCCTTCATCTTCTTAGATTTCTTAATCATATTTGTTTTAATTTAAATAATTTATTATTTATTGCTTCAACAACTTAGAAAGGGATCCATGTTACATATACGCTGTGCATTGTGTCTTGAAACTTAAATACCGAGTGACCAACACAGTGGATTAAAATAGTAACTCAATTTTAAGAACAGATGCAAGCAGTCGATTATGAGCTATGATGCAAATAACGAAACGATTCATCAACATTATCAAGCCTGAATCAAAAGTTGACTGATTTAAAATCAAGCCAAAATTATTATCGGGAACAAGCGCTTCCTTTACATACTTATGGTGCACGAAGATGAGTTTTAACCGGATGTCAAACATCTTTTTCTAATCCAAATATTAATAAAAGGGTTTTATTAGTACAAAAAACCTACAAAGCGTTGCGTTGGAGTAGTACTCTTTTGAAAGTGAGGACTTTTTCCCATCTGTCAAAGATTTGATTGATCACTCTTTATACTATGGATCAGGTTTCATAAATTGTGTAGCTACCATTCTGTTTTAAATCGATTGTGTTTCTTGATTAAATAGTCCAGCTATTATTGATAATTGAATTCTTCGTGCATTCTAAGTTTTTTTTAGTTTCTTTTTTACCTTATCAAATATATCTTAATTTTTCCTTTTCTTCTTTTTAAAGTCAAAGTTTTTAAATACTGTTTATTAGTTACATCATAGATTAATTAAATTCTATTATTTATGCAGTTATCACTGTAACACTTATGCACATAATTCTTGGCTCTTACCACTGTTACGAAAAGTTTTTTATAGTGGATGAGAAAAAACGGCGAAGGAACTCCTCTGCTCATCTTTTAAAAAAATATTTATACTTTTATTACAGTATTGCTAACTAATCTGAGCAGAACTGTCTTCAGAGTTATTTCCAAGCGTCTTTGTGATTGAATTATTCATTAAGAAATATATTTCATAATTGATTAGAACTACAATCCAAACCTGTGGCGATATAAGAAATTATAGCACAACAGTTCCTTATGCAACAAAAATGAAGGTAAGGAAAGATTTTACAATATATTTATTTAAAGCTGACAGAAACCAACCTGTAATTTATAAAACATTACACTGAATGACTTATTAAGACATCGCTTAAATCATTATATTATGATGGAACCAACATTTTGAGTTTGGTTAATTTTAACTTAAACTGTTCCTGTACAAATATATTTAAATTACTACAATACATTATATTTATAGTCTTATTTAAAAAAAAATAACAATTTCAGTTCATAATATCTTTGTTGCCAGTTTTATAACGCCGTACTTTTACTGTACATCTAAGGGTACCTTTACAACGAAATTAACGGGAGATTCGTTTTAAGGCCATCGTAAAAATAATAGCACTATATTAAAACAGCGAATGCTATATTTTATTATATTGTTAATAATTGCAGTTAAACGATGTTTTGTACATCAAATACAAAAATAAATACACATATTACAATCATATTGTGATTCAGTATATATTTGCATTTCAATAATAAAGCTTAACAGAAAAGTATACTTTAAGTATACTACCTTCTTTTAAGAGTATTTTTTAATAGGTTCCTATACACTGCCTCTCATCGGTGCACACATGTGTCATCATATCCCTGAATCTCAGATGCGCCGTATGGCAGTCCTTCTCGACAGCCTTACTGCATAAAAATTTCTAATAGCCCAATAGGCCTGGCATATTTTTCCTCCTAAAGTGTATATACCGAACTTTGGTACGTTTCAATGATCTGTATGTTCACTGACGAAGATGCAGTGCCCGTATATTAACGGGACTGAGTTATTTACGTATATGGAAAACGCTTGTACTTAAGTATAATACTAATTCAAAATCAATAATTTTGTAAGCCCCGTGGACAAGACAAACATTGAAGGCAAAGCCTTTAGTGCATCAGGACTAAAATTTTGACCATGAAAATTCGTTCTCAACTGTCATATCTGTTCTGTTATGCTGTCCACCCAAAGGTTGTGTACGACCGACCATTAGTTAGCAGTAATATCGTTTGTCCTCAAATACACATATTTTCTGTTATTTTGGTATAATATCTGGTGTGTTTCTTACGATTACTTAAATTGTAGAGAAAAAATAATAATATATTGCTTTAGTTAGTATAATATTATTTAAGTAACCATATCCGCTCGCAAACTTCACTGAACGTAAGAGAATTCTCTATTATCTTTTAATCTTCAATTAACACTACATCGGTCTCGTTTTCATAGTCTACAAGATTCACTCAACGGCCACATTTTGAATAACATTTACTAGCGCCATCTATTGTCAAATATCTGAACTATACGAAAGAACCATGAACTGATATATAGTATGCGAATATAAATATTATTGAAGGATAACACCAAAAGTCTAAAGCCCAAAAGTTTATGGAGTAGAATAAAAAATACAATGGAGATCAATGCATCGAAGATCTACAATTTCATTTATAGGTCGCTATGAAACCTTATGATTATTGTTTTAGAGTTGATTTTTTACAAAAGAATATTATCTAAGTCGATTCTTAATTATTGTTATCAATCTCCAAGTGTACTGAATTGTCAGTCGATAATATAATCAATATTTTATTTATGTTGAAAGCCAGAGAGAGATGGCAGGACACGTCAAGTTTTGCTTCTTTTGGTACTCAATGATAATGTTAGAGATACTTAAAAGGTACATAACCCGAAGAATTAAGGTATTGACGCTATCTCTGTATAATGTATTGGGAATATGGAGAGATATGTATGTGGATGAGACATATGTACAGGATGAGGATGAAGTATGATAGTTAAAACGTACGGTTTTATACAAATGGATTTATATAGAATGAATAGAATTTAAACTATATATAACGTAGTAAACTAATATGTTGAAAGCTGCGTTGGTGTTGTCGGATAAGGCTGGAATTGGGTTAGGATAAGAATGTATAGCAGATGATATATTAAGGGGTTAGTATACAGCATAATGGTAGAAGAAGAGGATAATAATTACACAACAATTACATGTGTGTGTTACACTTCCAAACGGCGCCCTAACATATTTAAAATCGTGTTTCAGGTAGACAGTTTTAAATTGAGGTAGCTTTTTATTGGCTCCAGGGTACAGTGCCTACTACTGCCAAGTAGTAAATTGGCTAAGTTCGAACACGGCTTACGTGGCATTGGATTCCATACAGTTAATTTAACAAGGAGTATACTTCGTTTCCTGTGGATATTTAAGGACCAAGAATGTTTGTATATATTACACACATGATATGCATAGAAATTTATTTACATTTTTTTCTTAACTATTTTAGTATTCAAAGAGGAGTGGGAATTGTTTATTATTGAGAATATCCTTTAAACTATTTATAAGGAAATAATAAATATAGGTATATTTTTGTGTTTCTCAATTGACGTTGTATAATATACGACGCAAAATATTTTTAGGGTATACCCATGTCCTTTACAAAATCTACAAATACCGACCAAATCAAATCATATTTTAGTATCGCAGAAAATTTGATGTATTAGACGTTCACAGACTCGAGCTATCCTAAAAGGACTTCGTTGCTTCGTTTTTTCACCGAATGTACCGAACCCTAAACGACTGGGACATTACAATTTCTACAAAATCCTCGCCCCGACCGACCATATAATTAAGGGCATTCCACATTACACGTATCGTCGCTGCAGACGCACTCGTTGGCTCATAAAACGGTTCTACTATCAGAGGGCGAGGTTTCCAATTTATTTTTTCCCCACCGTTGCAGGGCCGCTGCAGTAAAGTTGAAATCGTAAAGTTACGACGTCTGGCCCCCGCGACACCCCTACTATACAAATGAAAGGGCCTGTTGTACAAATACAGGGATCGATTTCGTTTTTTTTAAAAACGTTTAAAAATTAATGATTATTTCAAAATGTTAAACAAGTTTTTTAAACTTATTCATGAATTGGATTCTATTACAGTAATTTAATATTGGAAAGCATATTTTATACACTTAAAATAGTAACATTATATTAATTTTGACTAACGTGTAATCTCCACGATGCCAGGTTAAGTTGTTTAATGGCCTTTACATTCGCAAATGTCGAGGATAACCGCTTTACGAGTTTTATTACGCGGATTTACCTTTCGATAATCGGTCTCCCCACTACAGTGAACTTACGAACTGTTCTGTGAAATTTTGAACATGCAGAATTGCATTTTTGTGGAGCCTAAAGTAATATTAAGCAGTAATAGCTATTCATGGACATACGTAAAACCAAATTCATTATTGGCACGTTGTCGGCCAACTAGGAAGCGTAATGGCAGCTTTTACATGGCTCTCTTTTTCAGCTAGCCAAACAGAGCGTTGTAAGGCGATACATCAGTACCGTCAGGCTTAAATTAGGTGGTACAAAGCCTAGACACCTCAAACAGCAGTGGTTGGTTTGGACTTAAAGATAGATAAGTCTCTTATATCCCTAATAAAGTTTAGAACAGTAAATAAATTTCAATTACAATATTTTCAGCGCTCACAGAAAAATAAATAATTATAAATTATTTTTCAGGACTTACACAGTAAGAATGAAACTGAAATATAATTCTTATACACGTTTCCCATAGCATATTAGACAGCTTACTTTCAAATACAGTATAGCATAGAAAGTCGCTGTCATATTGACCGAAGAACACCACTGTAGACCACCCTATTAGCAAGAGCTAAGTCAATCAGTTCAAGCGGAAAACTGTTCAAGACTAACTGACACTACAGTTTGTAATAATTATACCGCTTATTTATTTAAATTAAGCGTTATTTAAACTTGAATATGACAACAAGATCGCGACAGATTATGGTAGTAAAGAGATCATTGATGTTTAATTGCGTTAATAAATTTGGTATTGATTTAGTGCACGAATTTTAATATTGGATTATCTTTTGAACATGTTTAATTTAATATGGCCAGTTATTTTGAATAGATATAAAAACAAAATATACCTGAAATCTAAAACCAAAAAATACTATTAACATCTGTGCAAAATAGTAAAAATTGAATATAATGTGTTATACACAATAATGTAACTAATTATTATTACGGTATTTAATTTTAAATCGACCTACCGGCCCGGCTCAACTTCTTTCTCGTTCAACAATTAATTACATATAAATAAATACCTGATATGTAACATAAGTCCATCCGGAATAATGTTCCTTTAAAGTGTATTTTTTTTACGTAGAATCCGTTAATGCTTGACAACAATCCCACCTGATGGTAAATGCTGATGAAGTCTCAAATGTTTAACGCACTAACTTATGTATGTTAAAAGAGTTGTTCAAATAGATGCAGTGGTTTCAAAAATTGAAGGGTAACTTCATACACACAACATTCGCACTGTATCTAGACATGAACACAGCCAGAAAATTTAACTCGATCTCGTGCTGAACTCACGTACGATAACCACGAACAGAAAAGGTGGTAGGGGATTCCTACAATAATTTACTAAGGATAATAAAGGTTCATTTTTCACTAGTTCAAATTGGACACGGTGGCTGGATACGTTCGTTTTTTTGCTGCATTTCTACAGCTCGATGAGGGGTTCGTTCGCACAAATTACACCTTCGGATAAAAAATGACATGCGCTCACTTGTGATGCGGTAAAGTGAATAGAATATCGAAGGTTACAAAGTGTATAGGGTACGTTGAAAATATACGTCCTATACATATATTTGTGCGCATGTAGTGTTTTGAAGGTTTTCCATTTGTATTCAAAAGCTTTTGGCCTGAGTTATCAAAGTTGTTTATAGTTGTAGATACAGGTTCGCAGCGAGTGGTAAGCGATCACATAGCTATGATAATCTTTATCGACGTACACTATATTTCAATATAATCGTTTAATCTTGTTTCGAGCTATAAATGCTATTTATCCATGTCGTTTGCAAAAATGAAGAGTCAGGTGAGAAGTGAAGAAGCGAATACGCGACGCCTCTGATGAATATTCACTGTAATTTATTAAGATACAAAAAATACACCTCGAAAATGACAAATGTTTATCCGTATTAACGCACACATTTATAACATACAATAATAAGTACATATGTAGACTAACATCCTCGCACTCTCGTACGTAGATTTCCTCTATAGGTGACATTCACTTGCTCTAATTACAAGCACTTACGAACCGAAAACAAACATTTAGCTGTCACATGTGCATGTTGCCCCGGTGGAGAATCAAACCCGGGAACTCGGTCTGCAGGTAAGATTAATAATCAATGGACTACAGGCTTCTTAAGTCGTAACAGTTTTTATCGCGTTAAATAATCGACAAAATAACTAATTACCATTCTGTAAACATAAAATCTAACCTTATCCATATATAGCAAGTAATTGCTACTACGGTTTTTAACCAAACTATAAATTTTTCATGGTATTCTGTATTTCCAATTTTTACCAAAATAATACCAGTATTATTTCGGTTTGGTTGTACCTAGAATATATATGTTTGACAAAAATCTGTAAATTTCTTCAGCGTATTCATTCAGTATCAACATCAACAGAATATTCCTCATGAATCGATATATTTCCTCAAAGTAAATTATGTTTAACCACACGCGTCAATACATCAACACGGCTTCAATTTGATTCATTCGCACCCCACCACAACCGCGGTGCCGCGCGGTACTTTGAATGAAATGGATCGTAAAACAACCCCAAGACGTAATACCTCCCCAAAGAGACTTATGTCCAAGTATACTCGGCCATCAATGCTTTATTAGTTGGGGAGCCGAAACGATGCAAGTTGTGCCTTTTTTCTCGTTTTCTTTATACAGAAGTTGGATATTTAATGAAATTTTGTTATTCAGCGTTTACCTCACTCCAGATGTACATTTTACCAAATTTTACACGTTTAGTTACGAACTGATTCTTACATTATAATTACATAGTACTCGGTATTTTTACTAAGATCAACAGGTTTAACTAGAGTTCGAAGGGCTCGTTAGTCCTCGCTACATTTTTATATAAGTTCCAACCATGCCAAGAATTCTTTGAATCTTTTCAGTAGTTGTAAGTGTTCAGACTTAGAGACAAACAGAAAGACGAAAATATCAAAAAAATACGAGTATTTAGTTGTCTTTAACAAATACAAAGTGTACCTATTTACATTAAAAAAATCTAAATATTCAACCCCGTTACATTTAGTACAATAAATATTAGTAGTATAAATCTATAGATATAAATAATAGATATGTGAACTAAACATCTGATAACAGATGTCGCTACTGTGCTTCTCCTTAAATAAAGGGATTATAGAGAAGACATCAATAAAAAATTATGATGTAAGACTTAACTACAAGTATGGTGTCATACGTCATGCGCTCGACATTGAATTTTGTCTTAATAAAATATTCAATTGCGACGAAAATATGACCAATTGCGTATTGATATATTGTAAGTCTCAGTCGAATAAAAATTCACAACTTGTATGTCATCTGTTCTTGTATCTTTAGTGTTAATGTTATATAAAGTTGTTTTAGTTTTCGTATAATAGATGGCGTCACTGCTACTCATGTACAGAGATTTTTATTTGCCGTCGTATAAATCAGTTCTATAATTGAGTTTGTATTAGTATTTTTTATATTATAATACATGTTGCGTTATAATATATGTTATATAATATATGTTATGTTATTAGTGCACAATTTAAGGTCTCATTATAGTTTTTTTTTTATTTAAGAACGTCATGAATTTTTAATAGACAACGATTAGTTCGGAGTGAATTTTGTTATTTTAAAAATCATCGAAACAAAAGCGATACTTTTGTCTGTTTGACTGTGCAGTTAAGGTGTATAACAATCAATGTAAAATTTAATTATAAAAAAAAATCCTACAGAAACTTATTTCTGAAAGAGAAATCTTCAATCGGTCAACCCAGTTAGTAATAGTTAAGGTCGAAAAATATAAGCAGATTTTTTTTAAAAAGAGAAAATTCATTGATTTATGAATCTAAGTACAAAGTAAATTTCTTACTGTGAAAACATCAAATTTTAGGCAGATTCTAAAAAAACTTACATAGCCTATTATTGATGGAATTTAATAAAATCAACTCTTTAACAATCTTACAAGTGAAAAAAAAATTTAAACATTTGTTTCGTGTTAATCATTTTATTCCGCCCGTGAAATAGGTTTATAATGTCTGCTAATAAAATTAGACGAGAAGTTAATTATTTCCTTGAACAAATTTCTATGCACAAATAAATCGCTTTTATCGTCTAAAATCGACAATTCTCAAAAAAAAAAATATTTATTTATATTTTTTATGGTCACCGTCGCCCGTGGGCATCAGTAAAACCAAAAGCATCACCTACGTGCTGTCGATCATAAACGAGCCGGGGGACCCGCATTACTACTGGCATTCACCCCTGCCACCGAAGCTAGCGAATTGGACCTAATACCCTATCACCATGCAATCTTCTTTCTTTTTCAAAAACCTTGCGATGTGAGGACACTAACTTTAAATTAATTAACAGAGGCCCCTTTTTGATTCACTCAACACAATCTTCACAAAAAGTACACACATTCGAAACATCTTCACTCATTTTCATGACGCGTTTTGCTGATTATCTTTCACTTAGGCATCGATCCTCCTGGTCCTACGAATGGGAAACAAATTTAATTTATTTATGTATATATTAATAACTACAGACATCTTTGCACTACTTTTTCTCCTCTTTTTATTAATCGATATTCTTTTATTTTATGATTAGGTTCGAATTTTAACCACAAGACGAACACTAGTTTTAAATAAATACAGAAATTACTTAATACATTATATTGTAGTCTCTTAACATGAACAAACACACACACACGCAAAAGAATTGAAATTGATACATTGTAATTTTTTTTATCATTGGCCTCATCTTGGCCGTTGGAAAAGAAATCTTAACTATTCTATTAAAAACATAAGATCAGCTCTTAAAATTACCCACCGGAGGCTATTTATTGAACAAATTTTTAATTTACTTTAAGCATCAAGCTCGGCTTCTTGTGCAAGAAACCGCCAAAAAGCGAAAAAATCTTAACACAAGCGCTCATTATCTTCAACATCTTATTCTGTCAGATCTGACATTTACCGAAGCTGGGCCTCAAAGGACAAGTTTTACCAATAACGTGAAGCTTAAAACGAGCTCCGGCGACTTCAATGCAACGACTTTTTAAATTATTCTCAGCAATCTTCGTATTTTGTTCGTATTCTTCGTGTTTTGACAGTCTTGGTGTTTGTACTTCAGCTGTGTAGCAGCTAATATAACAATGAAATTAAATGTACAGATAGAACCTAAAGATTTATAGAGTAGTATGTATAGAATATATAAAGTATCATTTGTACATTCACATATTCTTTATATTTCACTTTCATCAAGATCGATTAAGAAGCTTTTGAGTTATATACATATGTAGAAGAACAGGCAGACAGATTTTTTTTATAATCTGGGCCAGTGAGTCATAAAACTCATGCTGCAGTACACCTACGTTTTATTTTGAAACGAAGCTTTTAGTATCGTTCGTCACTTAACTGGCCCCGAGTTAAACTCAAAAAAAACTATCACCGCATCACTCACCGCTTAATTCTCCTTACACTTGTGCCCGACAACAACATCATGACTTTCAAATTTACACATACATCTTTGCTTTTGTGTGATTTTCCGCGCTTACTTCCTACTATGCGTGAGTGGGAAGTAAGTTCTCCAGAAAATGACAAACAAAGGGAATATCTATTAAAATAATTAAGATTAATTTAAACATAAACTAATTTTTTCAAACCTTCGATTATACTAGACGCTTGTGTTTTAAAATGGTTTTTGTTACTTATATTAATTTTAAACTTTATCCATATTAAAATTTGTTATATAATATTTTTAATGTCTCTGAATCGGGGTCCACAATGTTTTATTTCTATGTACCACCGCATTGCAGCTTCAATAGCATCGTATCGCATCTCGTGTAACGCTAACAGTGTTGCTACAATTAAGGCTGACAACTGGACCAGATTACGGTACATTGACAAATGAAATTGTACTCCTTTTGCTTTTTAAACCTAATTACCCGCTTCGGAATACTTTAGAGTTTCTCCACTTTTTGAAATATTAAATATAGTAATCAGGATATTAAAACAAAATGAAACATATTCACAAAAGACCACGATCAGAAAAATAAAATTTACGAGTCACTAAAATATCTCTCTAGATCTTTTGCTCTTTGTTCGGTTATCAGGGCCATTAATTGAGCTACATTGTCGTTATTTCATATTAATTAATTTATTTATTTGTAATTGTAAACTAAACCAACAGAAATTATTAAATGTCAAGACACGTTTAAAACGTGAAAACTAAATCAAAATTAATTCATCCGTTTGATACCTACAACAAATAACTTGAACTTCACGAGAATGGAAAACAGGACGTCTTGCGCTGCAGGTGCTGTGATCCTGTCACAGCCACCATAACTACATGGATTGGATATAACTTTCGACTATAGAGACCGCGTCATACAAACTCATACAGAAGATCTGAGTAGGTGTTTACAACAATCACTATTAGAATATAGATTTCTATACTCCCAATCAACAGACTGCACACCGATAAAAAGGTTAAATGCTTGAATTACAGAAATATGTGAAGAAAACCAATATTGGCATAATACGTCCAGCATAATAACAACATTAAATAATTACAAATTACACCTGCATATCTAACGATGAAAGCCAGCTGGCCGATAATGCAAAAAATATTCCTCAACACAGTTGGCGAGTTTCAAAAAAATCAGTGATTATTCCAAAAGCTTAAAAATAGTTACCACAGTGTGTAATTACGTTGAATGAAATTTTATTATGTACCTAAACATAAATTGAAATAATTAACATTTTCTTAAAGTATAACTTCTATTTCTAATTTCTAAAGAGTCGAAGGGAATATCGCCTCTCTTGGTTAAGAACAGAACATCGGATAAGGGGTAGCTCCTTCCTGTTGATGGTCACTTGGCTCTGTATCCACTGTTTATTCCTGCCTGGCTAGTTCCCACCCTCCTGCTTGAATCAGACGACTCATCGTATTCCGGCTGGGGGCTTGAGAGCCAATACTTTCCTTCTTTCTTGTCGATACCGCATTAATAATGCTATTAGTATTACTAAAGGGTATGGACTGCGGTGACCAATTACCATCGGATGGTACTTACATAAAAAACCAGAGTTAATTCCGGCTGTACTTGTGCATGGTGCATGTGTTTTTTATCTGTGTGGATACCAACCATCGTGCTACGTGAAACGTTTAACGCGTTTCAGTTTTAAATCAATAAACTACCACATTTTCAGTCCAAGAGATTATGCAAAAATAGAGCGTGGTAGACAGACCGACATACATAAGACACCCGACTCCTGGAGTCTCAATTTTGAAACAGATATACCCTAATAACAAGCAAGACAAAACTCAGGATAAACAATGTAAATGGCTCTCAAGTCTCTGTCGTTCTTAGAGTTAATAACTAAATTAACGAGGTTTCCATTTTGCTAAAAGGCTGTCTGACCGATCGCCTTCCGACTTGTTGATTGCGGACTTAGCTTCCTCCTAACGTTTGCATAGCTTTTCTATAAAATGTTTTGACATTTACAAACGCTTTTATGAACAACTAGTTTTGCCAGTTAATCTGCCCATAAAGATTTAGTAGGAACAGTTCGGCTTCCTTATTGTGTGACACCGTGATGCAATTGATACAGCTCCTGTCCTATTTTACAGATTTTGATGTAACATATGACAGTTTTTGATTTATCGACCTTTTAACAATGAAATACACGTCAAAATTGGTGCAGTATTATAGAGACTTGAAAAAATATGTAAATATGAAAGACTCCAAAAATATTTATGTAAGTCTGGTGACGCCTGTTTAGAGACGTTGATTGGTCATGATTCATTTATTCATATGGATAGATTTATCAACCTCCAATAATTTTTGAATTATCCTTAATGTGTAGATATAGTCAAATTACAATTTTATATGAGCAGTAGATGATGAAATCTGTAGGGAAAGTATTGTTACCGATATATTAGATGTTAGAGTTAGCTGTTTGAAATTTACGAAATATGATAAAACCGACAACTATCGATGAAAAATTTTTAAATAATGACCAGCTTGACAATAAGATCATAGGACGTCTTCTAAACATAAGACTCACGAACTGTAGAGGACATCAGATTCAGAAGAGAAGGTTTAAAAGGGATTTAGTAGCCGTCTGAGGGGCGCCAACAACACGACCCTGTAGTTTAGAATCCGACTCCCGGTCTATTACGTAAATAGAATAAGAGATTTATTTATTGAAAAAATATAGATATAACAAATGGTAATAGTATTGATAGGTCCAATATAAATTGTACGGCTAAGAGTGTGTTATAATTTCTCTAACCTAATAAGTAAGCGATAAATTTATATTCTCGTGTTCATTTCTTAGGAAAAACAAACATATCCGAACACATTTAATTATTATTTTATATTTGATCTCTTCTAACATGTAATTTATAGTAAATCCGTCATAACTATAGTCATAAACCGGTATTTTAACACGTTTTAATAAAACACGAGACGACATTTCAAATCATGCAAATGATTGAATTGATAATATGCAAATTATTCGATTTTGATCGTCAGTAACTCGTAAACGATCCGTTCAACGGTGATAACGAAACAATGTTTGTAAATTATAGTAATCTTTTAATTTGTGTACATACATCCTAATATAAAATATTAAGGGATAATTGTTAGAATTCGATAACTACTGTAATGTTGAATTCGGAATCTCATTTTACTAAGAGAGAGATTGAGTCAATGATTCACTGACCAGGCCTGATTCTTTCTTTGAGAATATTATGAAGAATTCTCATTTTTGTTGGTTCATTCACTACCTTATTTCATTAAACTAACATTAAAAACTAATTTTGACATTAAATGTTAAATATAATGTTATAGACTTTATTAGTGTATTAGTATACGACCAAAATGTATGTCCAACCTCCAATCAGTTGTACAGAATATCGTTCGATCGATGCTACCCTGTATGTCATTCGAGGGAAATTGTAGATAATAGGTACATTCTACAAACATACATCTAAATTAATTTACATTTAGTTTCTGAAACATCTTATATGAATTTAATCTATGTTATCTATATACATTGCGCTTCATATTGTTTGTACTTAGTGATGGAGGTCATGATTGACTGTAGTACAATGGAACATAATACAAACCTACTTAAAACATATTTATACAGCTTTTATGGATTTTTGGAAAAACACTTTTTATATTCATTATAAGAATTTTACTCAAATGATACAGATATATAAAATTAATATAAAAATACAAAGTTCAAAAATATTTATTTATCCCGAATGTAGACTCGAGAGTCTAAGAGGCAGTATTAGTAAAAGTATTACAAGAACTTCGGTCACATTAATGGAAAACAAAAATCTACGAATTATCCTTTTATTTTACAAGGAAACTACATCCATCAACATGTTGCTCTAATTATCCAAAGATCTAAGGACCGGTGCAACAAACTTGTTTCAAATTCAATTAGTCGACATCGACAAGCGACTAATTAGGCGAGCAGTGATTACAATTTGCCGGCTCCACTGGAATTTATTAGTACATATACTGAAGATAACAAGATCAGAGATTTACTACCAAATGCTCAATTCATTTCAGTTTATTTACATATAAGGTGGTTGCGCCAGTGATAGACAAATATCCGTTAGCTATCCCGTTCCACAAAACTCCCGACTCATATCATTTTTTGTCTTTTCGGTTCCAAAACAGCACGTGGCGGTTCATTGTTTCCTTGATGTTTCGCAACGCATCATTCACACCCAGCAATAGCTGATATCCCTGCAAGGTGGTTCCCCAGCTGTTACCATAAAAATCACATGCCATCATTCATTTATAATGTGATAAATCGTGCTTAGAGGATTTAATTATTTTGTATTTAACCTTAACGCGCCAAATTAGATTATATCGCTCCTGGTATTATCAATTACTTAATTGTCTTGTAAATAACAGCATACTTGACAGTACATGGATAGCAGTCATGCCCCACTAGGAATCCTAACTCTTACATTAATATCGATTGACATTTTCGCTCAACAGAACAGATATACTCCGAAACACTATTATTGTAATGCCGTCCTTTTAGCATTAAGGGCGTATCGGCAATTTAAATCTAACGTCAGTTCTAGTTGAGTAAATCGTGAGCACTCAAGAATGTACAGCTCGGTAAAGTAGGTTTAGGTTGTCGATATAAATAAATTCTAGTGTTATTTAGACATTTTCAACGGTAAAGTGCAGCGTCGTGGGGAAATGGAGAGGTTGACATTGTACTCGTAACTCTGTTACTGTTATCTGGCGGCACGGCGCCGGCGGCGCATTGGTAAGTTCTAATTTTATATTTCTTTGCGTTATAGGCAAGATAACCGAACGGTTTGTACGTCGATCAGTTAACGGGCGAGTTGAGTTTGCATTTTATACGTGTTTAATTTTTAAAAATGATGTACGTTTTAGAAATAAATTGGGTAGGTGAAAGAAAATGTTTCGGATATGCGTACCTGAAAGTTTTCTGGAATGGATGGCTTGATTTCGTTTAACTTGCCTCTAACTTTAAACTATGGGGGGAAAATATTATAAAAAATTAGATAAAACTTAAAAATACGTTGAACAAAAATGTACTTGAATTAAATGTAATTATATTTTTAATAATATAGAACATTTTCGATTATGCAAATTATTATATTTCGTAACATATGAAATAATTAATTTTTGAGAAATAAATATCTGAAACCATAATTTAATTCTATGAAGAAGAGAACAATTTCTTACTTCTTTTAACTGCTCGCAATGTCAGAATCATGACTAAGAAACACACTTGGCCGGTTTTAATTATTTAAAGGTCATTCAAATAGTGAAAACCGCGTCAATCTCTCTTCGGTAATTTTTATGTCCGCCGACTAATCAGCAAACAGAAACAGTCCGTTCAAAACCCCCCGACAATAAATTACAATAAATGTTTATTTTTATGTACAGACACAAACTACACTATTTTATAATAGCAATAGATAGATAGTTCAGACGTTTTGAAACCTGCGTAACGAGACAAAGTTCGGCAATACACAAATTAATTAACAGAAGGATTTAACACGACAGCGTTAAGTAAAGCTTCGTGAAACACGATATAGCGTTAACTACTAGTAAGTCTAAACAAATTTGAACTTTAAGTTCTACACGTTAAATGTTATATTCGGCGGAAATTGGTGAGATTTGTAACATTATTGCAAACAACCTTTTGTGCTTGTTGAAGCAATACGAAAGATTTTCATGAGAACTTTTTGATAATATTACCACATCCAGATATAATAAATCGGAGGCAGTCATGAAGAAAGACTGCAGACAGAAGTGAAAACATAAAACTAAATTTTGAATTATGAAACTGATTGTAGTATGTAAAATTGAAATTTAAATTTTTTTGAATTAAAATTATTAATATTAATCTGATTTTCACATCTGTCGGCACCCCGAGTAACAAGTACGTATATATTTATATGGTTTATTTATTAGTTAAAACATATTATGGCTTCATAAACCCGATACAAAATATAGATACAAGTAAATTAAAACAATAACTAACATGTATATTCTTATGTTATTTTTAATGAGTTTTTTATATTTATTTGTATAATGTTTATATTTTTATATAAATATATAAACAAATATAAATATAATATGTTTCTGACGCGAACCCATAAGATTTTCCCCTACCAAAAATCGTCTAACGCGCCTGTAGAAGTGGTCACTTCAAAAATAGCATGTTGTGCAATTGAAACTTTATTATTAAAACGCGACATTCATAACACATTGCGCGTAAAATACTAATGATTTAAAACACTGCTCAATTTTACATTTTCTTCCTACTTACGGATCCATCTTTAGTTTGTTTTTGACAAATTAAATCATCATAATATGTCCGAATCTGTTATTCTGTAGTTCTTTGTGCTTTGGCTTCGACTAATTTCGGCTTCGGCTAAGTTGCCGAATATAGACGAAGTTGTAAACAACAAATAAAAAACAAACAAACATATATATATATATATATATGTTTGTTTGTTATAATTAAAGATAAGAAATCTCAGTCTTCAACACAATCAGTATTGAAATACAATAAAATTACTTTAATGTAATTTAATAAAAAAAAATTGTTTTTTGATTAAATGGTAATAATATGATAATTAACAAGCTATATGAGTATATAATATAACTACATAACATACCTAAATAATTTATTACAATTGCATTTCAATTGCTGTGTTAGGTTAGGATACGTTGATTTTATTTATTACTGAAATAATTATGTGTAACTGAACTGTTATTATTGTATTAGCCAGTTTTATAGTATTTCCTTCTAAATTTAAAATTGCTTCGTCGATGATTACGACTTGGGTTGAACAACCGACTCCAACTTCATCCAAAATCTCACTTCAGTCTGACAGTATTTATGAACTATACGGAGGACGGTACCAGCAGCATATCCCCAGGCGTGTTCTGTTTAAATTGCAATGCCGTTGCAAGGTCAGGCTCGAACGATCAATATATAACGTGTTATAAATGAAGCAATAGAAGTAACACGAAACTGATCTTAAGGAATTGAAGTTCAAAGTTAAATGACCGTTTAGTACTTTAGCAATAGGTAATTTGAGAAATACGTTAATTTTTTATGACGATCATTACTTAATTCTTTTTTTATAGCTTTATAATATTTAAATTAAATTTACGAGGCAAATAAAACCTGCTGCCATTAAAAGTTTCTAAAATTGTCTTACTGTTTTTCAAAATAAAAAAAAATGGTACTATCAATACTCTTATATGAACAAAATAAATAAATATAATGTATCAATATGTGTGTACAAGCCAATTAATGTATTATAATTTACAACTTTTCTCGTTGACCTAAGTGACATTAACGCAAAATACTTCCGGCATACACTCGGATAAAATATAATCAAGACCTATTAAAACTGCTATAAAGCATCGTTTAAGTTGTAGATTTTGAACTTAGTGTTGGCGATAGTCAAGCATACATACACATACGCGCTTGTGTTCATAGTTATACTTGATATACTCATACACCGGCATCCAAGCTATGTAGGGTAATTCTGTATTCTCACAAATCATATACGTAGCTATGGTAAGATCATTATTATGGTAAATATTTTGGTTCACTATTATATATGTAACTAACGATTATGGTCAGGATTTTATCGATTTTCGTATTTTAATTCTCAATGCAGAAACTTTATAACATTTAAATTAAAAATATATTAAATATTTATTCGTTTGATTCCCAGAAAATCCAATTTCGACGCACCGTAAAACGTTCAAATCAAATATTACAGAGCCATGCAGTGAAATATTCGTTAGAAATATTTTGAAATGCTCAAGCAAAAAGGTGCAAATGGGCCCAGTGGTCACTTAACATCATACCATAGGGTCCAATTAACAACTCGGCCACAATAACGATATCACAATAGAGTTTTTTATTATATTTCCCGATTCATTATCGTGTTCATTTGAAATGCATTAAGAGTTATTTTTAAAGGAATTTTGAATAACAATACAGTAGTGTTAATTTTTTTTGTTTATTTTAGTGAAGATTAAATTAAGGAAAAGTTGGTATTATAATATAACAAAATTACTCCAAGTTGTACGTCAGCGATTGAAATGCATATTAACTGAATACTTTAATTTTAGGAACGGGTAAACGTTTATTTATTTATATATAAATATTTATTACTTAAAACAATTGTTACGTGTATAGCGAATTTAATTCTCAAAAGTCACATATATCTGAAACTCATTTATTTCACGTAAATATTTATCAAAATGCTTTTGAACTATTACTACTACGAAGCAAAAACAAAAAAAAATGCATGATACAAATTAATTAATCCACACGGGATTCAAAATGGCAACGCACCAATGCCAATGTTTTTACTACAAACATTCCCTAATTAAGCAGGTACAATATTTAACAGTTGGGACCACTTTAAGAATTTCACGAACGGCTCGAGGTTCGCATGACGTACGCATAGCGAACGTGCACGCACGCAAACAAAGCTAACCGCAAGAAATCTTTCGAGCCTTATGTTTCATTGATGAAGTCAAATTATCTGAACCATTTTTGAGCGGAAAAACGAACGCCTTGCATCGCACATTCCTTGACTACATTACACGACGGAGCTTTCGCAGAAGTAAACACCAATGTTCTAAACTTACTACTACGTTAAACCCACTAACAAACAGACTGTGCAGTTCGGACTGTACTGTTAATGGAAAATATTTAATATTCGTATGTATTGTATGTGACGAAAGTATTCATTTAGATTCTAATTTATGCAGATGTTAAAAGTTAAAATATTTTACTAGCTTATTAAACCCTGTAAATAATTGTGTTATATTTATAGCGTCTCATATAATTTATTGTTGTCACCAGTTACCTGGAAACTGGAGTAGTAAATTAGAAATAGTTTATCGAGCGATAATTGCTAATCTGTAATCTCCAGACAAAACTCACTGCTCCAGTAACATTATTACAATTACAAGTATTAAAGAGTATTTGTAGAATTTCACAAGTATAATACATAATTAAATTAAAATATAATAAATTGATTCATAGACCATAATATTTACAATTATAACAATCTCCCTAAATCAGCTGTGTTTAGATTTGAGATTATAAAATTTCGACGTTGGTGATTTAAAAGAATGAAAATACCCCTGAAATTGCCATTCTTTCATGAAATTGCTCAGAGTACGATCGTAACAAAACAAATAACATAATTATAATGTATAAGCTATTTTAAAACGAAGTATGAATATTACTTAACAAAGATTCAATTAGTTATCCTAACATGAATTTAAAATGTTACTTTAAATATTATGACAGTTTGCTTTCTTGATATTAGCATCAAAATAGCATCACAAAGAAGTCAAAACGTGTGAAGGGTAAAAAAAAAAGAATTTTATAACAAGCTATAAAGTTTAGGGATATCGGCTTTTATGGGTATTATTTATGTGATGCCCATCGTATCGTAACCGCTTAGATTAAACTATGCTAACCGTCTTAGCTTTACTTCTTATTTCCATAACGCTTTAGAGCTAAAGAAGTAAACTGTCATCTATTTATCTATATCTATACATTATAACAAAATTTTTACTGATCGCTTTATGTATATGAAGGACATATGAGAAAAACTGTTATTAGGTGCCTTTATTAACGCCATAGAACCCAAAACAATAGTTGTTAGGATTCATGTCTGTTCGTCTCTTTGTGTGTTTGTTGCGCTTGTGCGCATCGAATCGTTCATTCTAAGCTTAAGCGTTTGTGCTAATTCAGAAAAGGCTTAACTGATTTCGTTATGGTTTTCACTAATGTATTGCAGTAAGCATCACTTAATATCAAAAGTTACTTTATAAATCAATATATTTCTAATTCACAGAACGAGAAAAACCCAGCCCTAAAACAAATCAGGTGGTATTTCTAAGCGTATGGCCTAGTTTTTTTTACACAAAGCAAGGGCTGTTTAATAGTAACTCATAAAAAATAAAATACATTATATATTTTACAATATTCGTGTTGTAAATTGATAAGATTATTGGATGGTCCCATATCTTCCACTTTATTATTCTGCCGCGAAGCATGTTACTTTAAAAAACTGCATTGTGGTTTGAGGAATAAGGAACTGAACATTCTTGCATATAAGACGATTCATTGCAGACGTAAAAAACGAAGCGCCACCTAACAACGGATTCAATTTATTTTGAATAAAAATAGCCAACAAAAATAGATGGTAAATAATGACCGCCCATGAACGTCTCTGGAACCAAAGGCATCATTAACACTGACAACTAATAACAAAACAGGGAATCTGCTTTTGAGCTCACTAGCCAGATAGATCTTACCACCGTTGGGATCAAGCTGAATCGTACAGAGCTCAGGCACTAGCACCATAACCTCGTCCGTTGTTCAGCAGAAGGTTGTCTAAAAACTAAAGATTGATAAAACTCCTTACACTACAAACGAATATATTTCTAAATAATGTAATAAATAAATAATATACATGAGAAAATATGTTTTACAATCATTGACAGTGAAAGACCGTGGATGAGCATTGTAAAAACCGCATTTTTAAGAAATGTTAAAAAATTTAGATATTTACACTGCAGAATCTTAACTTGAATTTTCATTGATTAAATTGAAAATCATCTCATCTGATCAACTAAGAAGAAAGCCGTTTTTTATCATTAAATTAATCTCCAAATCTGTTATGGAATTTTTTTTTGTTCAAAACTTGAAATTAACCCAAATTTTTTTTTTATACAAGATTGAAAATGCTTAGGGAGTTAATAGAAAGGAAAGAAGATAAAGTTATGTTAATGTTAAAAGTGATAACTAGAGGTCGAAGGCCCTTTTATGTTGACAGTGAGGTCGGGAAACAATGGTATTGGTAATGCAGAATATCATCGACTCTAGTATTAGGTCCCAAGGCAGACGCGATATACGTAATCCATTAATAGAATTGATTAATAAATTAGATAACAATATGAGTTTCTAAGAGTTTTATACTTCAGGTGATAAAAGGAAACCATTATCGTCGTTTTACCCATTTTTTAAACTCCTTCAAAAGCTCTTCATTGGATGTAGAAGGATTTTCTCCTTTATGATCCACATTCATCCATCCAATTCTTTTTATATTTATTATTGGATGTCTAGAACAAGATAGATTGAGTGATTCTCATTTTGGTACTAATTTTAAAGTGATTAAATAGAAAAAATAATAATTATATTTTATGAACTCATAATCATGGGTAAAACAAACGCGTACCCTATATCCTTCTTTGTTACCAACACATCGATGATAAATTTGGTACAACAGACTTCTCTGGGTGGCAGTGACATACCATCATTACACCCGACTGCTGCTTTGCCAGCTATTTATATAAAATAAAAAGTTAGTTGATCTTTAATAAAATGACAATACACTTTTTTAACAATAAATTAAATATTATATTTCACAAAATTATTTTAAAACCTAGTTGAACCATGTCCAACTTGTATTTCCTGATATTAAGTAGCCATAGCATCTCATAGATATAAAACACATTATCACAAGAAACAGCTTCTGAGAATAACAAAATGCATTTTAGATATTCGTTGGCCTCAAAACCCTTAAACGGAAACACAAAGCGACATGCTTTGCAGCAGAATTAACACCTGTAGTTGTGGTCAAGCGAAACGTATCAGCCAGTCTGTTTAAAATCTACTTCTCATGACTTACGCCAAGCTGCTGTATGCGCAGTCACGACCCTCCAAGAGTCTGTATTTTAAATAGCCAACAAAACTATGTCGAGACAGCAACATATTATGTGTTCACATAGGCTCAACTTTAGAAGGAACGCGTTTACGGTATCACTTTAGGTAAACGGGTTAAGATACTACACACACTAAACGTATTCTCTTCGTGTAACATGCTGAAAAATGCAGAAAAATTAAGGATTACGCAGTACAATGCCTTTAGACACAATGTCTAGTTTAAAATGCATAAAAAGCTAAAATAATGGTCATATCATTAAAAGAACGTACAACGACCACTTCCCGTTCCTCTACCACAGTGTTTATTAACCTTTTCTGTATGCTTACTTGTAATATCTATCTAAGCAATGAATTTTACCGTCACGTACCACTGACATGTCATTTTATTTAATATATGATTTTTTTCCAAACCATCTTCTAGACCTGATGAGTTCCTGAAATCTAAACTAATAGATATTATAAAAAAAAAAGATTTACAAAAAACTACTGAACGAACCAATTATAAAAATTATCAACGAGCTTCTAACATGGGTTGTACTTCATTAAAAAAAAGGAAATTTAGGAAATCCCTACGATTATTGCAATTAAGTAACCCAATTTTTGAAATTTTATAACGAGACCCATTCCTGAAACAACACGGGTTTATTTAAAAACGAAAAGCGTAGGTTCTCTGAGGCGAAGCGAGGGCGGGTTACCAAAAGCTACAAGTTACGTGGCGACATTCCAAAGCACATATCCACGATACGTTAAAAGTGTCAAAACCTGAGACACTAAATTCCTTATTACAGCTATTAACACACGTGATCACTTTATTTTATGTTCGTTATGCGCACAGCAAAAAAACCCAAATAGCTTACCCGCGTCAGCATTCCCACCTACTTATAATGTGGCAGTCTTCGAGATGAGAGTGAATAGACTTTATAAGTTACTGCGTTCAACATCCTCTACTTCATCGTCACTTACCATCAGATCAGGTTGTCGTCAAGCATTAACTTATTTTACGTAAATATGTAGAAACCAGCACCCCGCCCCGATATCGTTTGCGTTACACTTTTATACATATACACAATGTACTGACTAGGTCATTCTGGAATAATGTACCTTTGAAATGGTAAAATCATCTGTCAAACAGTTGCCAAGATTCCGGAGATTACCTTCCGAATATACACATGTGCATTCACATCGCACTCTCTCTATATGATATTAATATAGAAACCTAAATGAAAACTTACACCTATAGTTATATAAAAAATTGCCTAACCTTTTTTGCATATAAAACATGAATTTTATAGGCAAAGACCTAAAATACCAGAATGTATAAAATTGACGACTCCTATAGGTTCGACTTTCAAACGACTACAATTTTAAGATAACATGGTAGGGAGGTTCCTAAATTAGTACATTTGAATAAAACCAAACTCTATTAACAGTACCATTTAGAATTAGTAGAATTCATGTCTAAACTCCAAACAATCTACTTTCGTATCCATCGGTCAGATCAGTGTTGCCCTCTACGTCATTGGAAGGAAAATAAAAGTCAATTTAACAACTAGTTATTAACGTAATAGTTTAGGGAAGCGAATATGGATTTAATAATTTTATTGATCTAACATTATATATGAATAATGACAATAACAATAAAAGCAATTACATGATTACTAAAATATCTCCAATTACACCTGTATCCAAATCACGTTCTAGTGAAATTCCTAACAACATGTTTATTGACTTTTTAGTCATAACAGCAAAAATTAATTGATTGGATTCAAAAGAATCGCGTTACGCTATTGTTTGAACGTGCTTAATTACTCAAGGATCCCTATTATAATAATTTGTGTGATAATTACACCGCTAAAGGGCATGGCGACCGCGCATGAATGTTAATATCATCGTATATGAAATCCGCAGGTCTTTTTCAAACTTGGTACTTAAAAAACTAAGACAATTCGAATACGCATTCTAAATGGCGCGTTTTAGATGGCAACAACATTGTTGTGTTTGTATGTAAATTTCTATAATATCGAATCTTTCGTCTTACTTATCCGAAATGATTGAACCGACTTGAATGCGTTCTTGCTGAGATACTTTTAAGAAACAGAGCTATCCAAACTGTTTGAATGTTACATTATAGTTTCTGCTTTCTCTTTCTCCCTAAAATAACTTTAAAATGACTTATGCACTCTTTCAATTTTACTATGGTTATTGTAAATGGTATGGTTATTGTGTTCACATATGTTGAGGAATTCCTTTCGTCGCTTCTTCTCATCGAAAAATAAGCTCCTTTTCGAAATAGTAATTGAAGCAAAATATGTCAATCTAAATAAATTCTATTGGCAAAATAGCTAAGTGATTAAATGATTATGTATTTGTGTATATTTCAAAGTGACTTGGTATATTGTGATTGTCATTAGAATTGGTCAAGTTTCTTTCTTACCTTCTTGTCATTTCCTGGCCGACAACGCGTCAGTAATATATTTGGTATTGCTGACGTCCATGGGCGAAGGTGAGCACTGACCATCAGGTAGCTCGTCTGATCTTTTTTTTTAAGTTAATAGCCGACAAACGAGCATTATTAGTCGTTTGTCGGATATTAACATTAAAAAAAGTGATTTTCGATTAACTTTAATATAGGCTACGAGTTTCTTCTATTACTTGAGCCTAATTTCATTTGGAGGTTTGGGGGAGGCTTACTCCTAGACAGCCACATATCTACACTCTTACTATATAACCATTTTTTTCAACACAAAAAACAAATTTAAATAACCAAAAATCTTAGGAGTTTTTAAAACGTAACTTAGTATATAATTACAACAGTTACATATTTAAAATAGGGTTCATTAAATTGATAATTTTGTAACCATCAAACAACCCTTTTGAATTTAATGGATACTGAGATTAAATTTCATTAATAACAGAAAGATATACCCATACATTTTTAACTAAGGACCAAGACACTAAAGTGTTTTAAAATAGTCTACCCTTTTGTCACCTTGGAAATCCTTGCTTTATCTTGTCAACACCTATAGAAAATGTCACCATTTATTCAAAACCACACTGTAACCCCATAGGATTTAGGTGTACTTTTGAAAGTGCACGAGTCACGTCTGTCCAATACATCAAACAGTTCCACATGTTTGATTTGTTTGGAAAAGGTGTAGACATTTCAACACAACACCAAGTTACAATGACCCCCATAAACGTACGAAGTGAATGACAGGAACCGTCTTGTTATTTCAGACGGCACTTGCATTGTGTATTTTGTCATTTGAACGTTAATGTCTAAACAGATAAAGAGCTCTTTTGAAGTGAAAGTAAATCATAAGAATGGAGTTAAAAACTTCAGAGCCAAGAGCCTCTCAGTTTTGCTTTTAAATTGATGAATAGACTTGATTGACCGACTCGGTGATAACTAGTGTTTTTAAAAATGTACAATTTATTCCTTGAGCAATAGATATGGTACTTTTTGTCATGTGACAAGGAACTCGTTGTTAATTGGCTCAGTTACACTGCATTTAAAATGCATAGAAATAGATGTTACATTAAAGAGGCAACAGATACCCTCATATGAAATTTCCGAGCCACTAAGTATCCGGCGAAGGACTACTAAAGAGAAATCCCTCTTAGTAACCGTACTTGGTGTTAACCTCGCAAAAACACAATCTATAAAGATCTCATTTTGCTCAAAACTTCTTTCTAAAAACAATTATATTTCAATTTAACGTTTAACTCCAAAAACCCAAAATTATTAACGAATAATTTGAAACTTTATCTTTCAAAACATTACAGAGAATTGTGTAATATACGATAAGGGACCTTAAAAAGATTTTCTTCTGCATCAAAACAGTTTTTTGCTTATTTTTTAATCTTTATTACATTATGTTCTATGTTTGATTGACAACATATGTATATAATACACTGGCTTCTTATTAAGCATGCGTAAGGATTCATACATTTAATTTTAAGGAACAGTGTTCCTATCCATTTGTAATGCCACGATCGTCTAAACTTCCATTGTGATTTAATTTTATTGTTGTGGTGATAATTAGAAATGCATTAAACACATTTTTATGCAACATATTTTCTTGATGTGCTCATTCACGTTCATAAAAAACTCAAGAGAAGAAACCAAATTGATTGTTGCATTAATAAATAATTAAATGATATTTGATAACACAGACGCCAGCATAAACAATTTGTTTTTCATTGTTATATTATCAATTTATTTAAGATTTTTCGTTTAACCTCAGATCCTGAAGACAAAGGGCAGTGCAATACATAATCTGAAACGGTTAGGTTACGGGAATTGATTATCTGGGATAGTAAAAAGAGAAAAAAAGAAAGACATAACAGAATGTTTCAAGTAGCAATGAATTGTATAAACAGCTTATGTCGTAATTGACGACACCTAGAGAATACTCAATACGCTCCTCCAGTGCGAGTAGGTTAAGGACTTAATCCGTCGAAGATCTTACACCCGACAGCTGCCGACATGGCTCAACGACTACTACGTTACGATAAGAATCGTACCAGCCGCAGCGTTCAAGCGCTTAAGACTTTTTGCCACTAAAATTCACCTATATTCATACAGACCCCGCTCGAAGTTGACTCACAGAGTCCAAATTAAACAGTTTGGCTTTGTTGTTTTTGGTTGTACGCGTTTCAGAAATTAATCTTTTGGTTCGGGGGACAAAACATATTGAAGTTTCATGTATGCAACATGATTTGATGACCCCGGAGCCCTGTTGGGAGTGACCCCGCTTGCCAAGCGACGGGCCCCGAGCTCAATCCCGGCCGAGGGCGACATTTACATGACAGATAAATGTTCCTTCTTACGTCATGGTTGTTTGTTGTATACGTCTATGTCACTCGCAACAAGGGGGAAACTTAGTGCGGGGGTTTGAGAGCGTTCTTTTTAATTCAAATAGCCGACAAAGAAGCAGACGAGCCTGCTGTAAAGGCGTAATACTGAGCTGTCGGCCAAGAAAGAAAAGGAGAAAGAAAATCAACATTTATCTTTTTATTTCCCATATTGTTCTCTGTGCGAACACAACAAACATGCAATTGCACATCTCGATGGTATACACACACACATTAAAAAAATAAATTTATAACGAATATATGTCGGTTCATTAAAGTTGCAACATGAGCTATTAAGCAAACCCAACAAACGATTACGTTTTAACGACAATGTTTGTCCATCTACGAATGACATCTGGCCGAGTGCGCATGCACGTGTGCTGTTTTGATAGCAACTGTCGTAACTATTGTTGAAGTATTAAGTCTATTTGTAATAAATGGTATATTATGTTTCGATTGTTATCTATACGTATAACAAAATTCTAACTAATCGCTTTCTGTACGTGAAGGACATGTGAGAAAAATTATAATTAGGGGCCTTTATTAACGCAATAGAATCCAAAACAATAGTTGTTAGAATTGTCTGTTAGTTTGTGCGTTAGTGCACGCTTAGGCCAGAAACGATTTACCGATTTCATCATCGTTTTCATTAATGAATCGCAGCAAGCCATCACTCAATGTTTACAGTTCGTTTCATTTCGATCCGTCCGTAAATAAAAAATTTATAAATTAATATATTTCTAATTCATAGTCGGAGAAAATCCAGTCTTAAAACAATGTAGGTGCTATTTCTAAGCGTAAAGCGTAGTTTTCCTGACGCGAAGCGAATCAAGGGCGATTTGTTAGTCATTGAATATAATTGTATAATATACAATATAATGCCTACCATATTTTACTTTTTCATATGAATTTAATACCTTAGCTGTAACGGTAATCAGCAACTTCAGTGAAATAGTTATTGCTTCGAGAATATTGCAGATAAAAAAATTATTCCATATCTAAATAATTTCAAACAGTTCGCGGTGAAACAGATAGAGTAAGATAAGGTGAGTTGTTCCCGAATTAATATGTTTATTAAGAAGTTATTCAGTCCCATATGGAGAAGCGCATTAGAGTGATCAAAAATAAAGTCCGAGTAAAATATCTCCAGGTTAACACTACACAAGACGCGTTAATTCTTCACTGAATATAGCGCTGACATATATTAGCGGTCGATCACGCAATAGGGTTGTCGTAACTTAAATTTGTACTGTAATCTTCAAACAAAATCTACACTTGCCGCTGCTGCGTCCGATTTTTAGAAACATTAGCTCGTCTATTTTTATGAATGATCAATAAAAGAATGGTTTTCGACTTTATTCAATGAAATGTCGAGTTCTTGCAATGTTTTTTTTTTATAGATGATTGTATTAATTATTTCAAAAAATATCGTCAAATATTTCTTTAGTTCGGGCGAAGGTGACCCTATTGATATTGGAAATCGTATTTTATATTTATATTTAATATTATTCTCTAGATAGGGAACTTAAATAAAACACATGTAAAAACCTAGTCACTACACTAACACTAATAGAACTAAACTAGATAACTAAACACTAATAGAATTTAGCATTTAAATATACTATAAAAGCTTGAAATAAAAATAATTCTTTAACTTGAATTATTTTATTACTTCTTTTGTCATGCACGTTTTTTTTTAATTCTGACGATGCCCATAAACACGCAAGAACATATTACTAGTGCCAACCCTTAAAATTCCCAAGTGGCAGCCCTATAAAATTACACGCGCTAACCCACTCTTCACCGTAAATCAGCCACTCTACAATGTGCTCGTTACGTCGAAAGCGCATCATGTTTTTATCTGTTTAGAAACAACGATCGAAACATAAGGATGGGCTGAAAATAAGGATTTATATAGACAATAAAAAATATTAATTACACCAATTTCTACAACAATAACGGAACTTTTGAAACGACGTAAGACGTAAACGCTGAACCTAATCTATTTATATATATAATAAACAGTAAACAGTAAACAATAGTTGTTAGAATTGTCTATTTGCCTGTGTTTGTGCGCTCTAATCTCAGAAACGGCTTATCTGATTTCGGTATGTTCTCACTAATGTATTGCAGTAAGCGTCTCTTAACATTTAAAGTTTCATTTCATTTCAATCCGTCCATAAATAAAAAGTTATGAATTAACATATGTATTTCTAATTCACAGAACGCGAAAAACCCAAACCTAAAACAATGCTGATGCTATCTCTATGCGTAATGTAGTTTTTCTGAAGCGTAGCGAGGACAGTTTACTAGTAATAAATAATCATATAAAACACCAAAGAGAGCTGCTAAATACATAAAAACCAATCCTATTAAATAAGTATCGTTACAGCCCAGCGAACAACTAGGAGAAAAATACAAAAAAGAATGTAAAAAAAATCACCAAGCCTCTTTTCAACAAAAACTCGTAGACGAGAATATCAACCGTACTGGTTAATGCTCCCGATACAATTCACGAAGTCGCCTTATGAGCGTTGCTAGATTAAGTTACAGAGTTGTTTAAAGTTACCGCGTGTTAAGTAGAATTATCAATGATACGACGCAACGATAGTCACACGCGCTGATATGACACGGTGAGTTTTTAACGGCGAGTGATACCAGGGTAATATGAGTTATGAGTGAAAAGGTGATCCGACTGACCAATAACTCTTTTATATTTTACTTAAAACCGGATTTTTCTTATGACTCACCACCGGGCGCCAAATTACTCTGGGGTCTTAAATTTAACCAGTTTATTTCAATTTATATTGATTATGTTTTGTCTTCTTGTATATGAGGTCTCCTCTCAACGAACTACGGATTCACAGACCTAAGAGAACAATTGTGGAAAATTCTCATGCAAGTTTCCACACGAGGTTTGTAATACGAAGATAATGTGAAAATTAAAAGTGGGTACAGCGATCCCGTGCTGGCAGAACAGGGTATTGTAAGAGGCGACAAAAGCCTGCTTCGTGGTAAGGATTATATTATTATTAAGTCATTCATATTATTATTGGTATTATTTTATTAGGTGAAACCTGCCTGGCTGAGTACCACCCTTCTGATTAAGTCGGCCGCTAAACGACTCGTGTTCCGGCAGGGGGCTTGAATGCCAGTACTTTCTTTCTTTCTTCACAGTTTCTGGTCAACAAAGCATCAGTGATACCTTTAGTCTTACTGATGTCCATGGTGACACTGACTATTTACCATCAGGTGGCTCATCTGTTCATTTGTTGGCTATTTACATAAAAAGGGATTGGAACTCCGGTTTCCCGTGCGTGAGACTGATATTCAAATCATTGACTACCACTGTCTTGTTTATCTTGGAATCACCAGGGTTACATGAGGTAAGAAGATAATAAATACATCACAAAAACCCTCATAGCGATAAGGTACAATGTTTCAGATTAAATTTTGTCACGTTTTATTTCAATCAAGAAATGACGTTTGACATATTTATTTCGGAAATTATGTATCAAAATGTCGACTGACAATAAAAGTAACCGACTACGACATATTGACTGACGTGCCAGCTGACGGCACAATATCTTAAGCACAGATTATCTAAGCAAATAAGACGCCATTTTGAATCAATTTAAATAATTTATAATTGATATTTTCAGTCGTATTGCAATATTTATCCTATATATAACAGGGAATTTTACATATAATTTTTATTGGTGTTAATTTAAAAAAATGGAAATGGTTTTATAGCACCTTTTGATCGTTTGAATCAGATTTGTTTAAGTGCACAAAAAACTTGTTTCTTTAGTTATTTTATTTTCATAAATATATTGAATTAAACCTTTATAGGTATATAAAATAGTTGAAGCGTCTGTGAATGTTATTGAACATCTCGATCGATTGAGATTACAGTCACATAATGCATTTTTTCGCCGAGACCATAATTCATAGTCTTTCAGGGTCCAATATCTAATGCTGAAAATAAAAAACAGGATTCTAAAGTCCTTCGTGTTGGATACCGACTTTAACCATTAAATAACTGACCAAAATACCTGCTTTTCATCAAGCATCCCAAAGATTATTCCATGCAAATCTGCAGACACAAACGGTGGCCAATATCTATATAGCGGAGACGCATCCTCCACACAATACGCCCATTTGGAATTGTCAACGTCACCTATTTTTAGCTATCGGCAAAAACTAAACGCACGTCTTTCGATATTAGTAGGGATGTTTAAAACAATTATTGATGCTTCAAAAATGGACCTATATGGTCGCTATTCGCTATTCAAATCAGTTAATTCAAATCAATAGTTTAATGATTTATTAATGCACATATAAAATGATATTATAGTTTGTTAAAAAATTCAAACTATTATATTAATAAATCAATATTAGATACTGTGTTTATGTCAATAGCTGGAAAAGAAGCAAAGAGGAAAATTATTATCGATTGTGGCCAGTGCAGCCGTACATTTTTATAATACTTCGGCTTCAATGATCCGTTTCCGACCGAGAAGGAAGCACTGATTTCGCTTAACTTGAATACATGAAGATTCCTTGTCTATTAACTATCATATCTTTTTTGGCAATATCGTTATCTTTTTATAAAGTCACGGTATAGATTAAAAATTACCTTCCTAACTTGATTTAATATAAATGGTCACAATTGGTAATATTAGTCACACTTATTTGAAACCTGTTTTAATAACTAAAAAGAAAATAAATTAATCGTGAGTATTTTTTAACATCCCTACGCAACGCTACACTGTTCTTTTTGCATTAGTTTTCACTCCAACTAGCGGTAAAGGCAGATATTGTCATTTTTCTTTTGTCCGTGTGCATTCTTAGGCTCCGTTATCTCTTAACTAATGAAAAAATTGTGAATAGGCCTTAGAAATATAAGGCATGATTACCGAAGTTATAGGATATAGCGTAAACTAGTCGTCTAAGTATTGTTTTGCTATATATTTATAGTCTTTAAAATAGTAAACAACATGTAAACGGTAATTATATAATCTTACAGATCCATAGCTTATAGAATAGAAAATTACAATAACTGTGCATCCTATGAAACACTAAAATGATTACACGATTGACCTCTTTCCGCGGTTCTTCTAATAGCTATCCGACAAGATGGCGGCCACCTGTGACAGCTGTCACTTAATACGTGATTAAATGTTTTATTCATTTATGAACAAAGATATGCGTTGTAACAACAATAATATTTTACAACTCTTTTACTCCAGCCGAAGTCAGATATTTTTTACTTTAATTTACATATGGCATATGTACCTAGATCTCAAAAAGTTTGGTTTTGATTATCATCTGCCTCTTATTGTACCAACTAAGTTCATTTATATCACGACTAGACGGACTATCGCTAAAATTTGAATGAAATCAACGGAATTTCTATTAGTTGGACATGCTGACGGTACACAAAGTCATTGCGTTATTGCGTTATTGAGTATCAAAACGTCCGAGTCATTGAAATTAAACCCGCGTCCGTTAGACATAACAGTAACTTCATACTCAATCGAGTACGTCGTGAACTCATTGATAATCTCATTAAAACTTGCGCCGGCGTTTATAATAACCAAACGGTATAACGTGGGGCGGTCATACCAAAGCCGCGTGGCAATAGTAACTCTATTCTATGCGGTGCTCGGGTTTCTTCTCATAACGAGAGGGGTTAAGGCCACAGTCCACCACTTTCCTTTTCACGTTTTCCGTCATTGAAACAAAGGATAATTTATTTGAAATACGCATATATAATTTGAAAAATTACTGGCGCGTGCAGGATTACAACTCGAGTCTCCCGTGCTGGTGACGGTCAAACCACTAGGCTATCACTGAGCTACCACTGCTGCAATCTATTATATACTAATAATAAAACGGTAACAGGGCCGAATCTGAAAAGTAAATATTTTTCTAATTTTAATGTTGGATTTGTTATCGAGATTAATAAGATAATATCGAGCATTGATATATTCAATGAAAATAGTTTAATTGTATTCATAGCCGTTATATGAAAATTAAAAAATATATGTATTTATAATGTTAATACTTATGTTAGGTACACTAGCAGCCCGTCCCGACATCGTTCGCGTTCAAAGTTTAATTATTATACATATACCTACATTTGAAACATGTCCATCCGGAATAATGTACCTTTCAAATGGTAAACGAATTTGTCAAATAAGTCCCGTCCTTCCGGAGTTTACCTTCCACATATCTAACTGAGGAACACAGAAAATTCGCACCCTCTCTTTATAATATTAGTATAGACTGCAGATATAGAGACCGAGAGAATGAATCCTTAAGTAGACATATTACGATGCGTATGATTCTACCGCAAAAAATCTTAAAACAAGCGGATTGAATGGCCAATTTCTATAACGAATCACATTTCTTCCCTCAGCTGAGAGGCGTGGCCTTCGAATTCAATTACACGTATACATTGTAATTGGTTTTATACATACATACGTACTTCATAAATTATTACAGTGTTTCTCAAACTATTAATTAAATTATTACGAATATTAAATTGTCATTAACAATATTTACGCTTAAACTACAACTGTTTACAATACGTAAGAAGTAGTTTATGCGTCTTTTATTTTTTATCTGTCTAATTCATTACCCAATAATTAATTATCAAAATCTATAATACAGCTTCACGTAAACATAAGTATTTACGGTACATATGTATTCAGGTTCCCTAGAGCGAACGATAACTATTTGATCACAGATGTCGCTAGAATTGATTTTTTTTTAATTGCAATTCATTTATATTGTAAGATTTAATCGAATAGCTTGCTGCAACCATTCAACAAATTTTATTTCTCATGCGACAGTCCCGTGCCTTTCAAGAATCTGACTAACTTTCTTCACTTGAGAATTTATATCGTTCTCTGCTAATCTCATCTTCTCTCCTCAACTCTATTACGCCACCATATCTCACCTCCCTTCATCACCACTTGCTGCTCTTTTGCGTTTCTTCATACTGCTGTAACTGCATATTTAAGGGACGTTTTGGAACTACAATAATTATTTACACTCTTTGCAATACTTGCCTAATTCAAAACGATTTACAAGCCTCTCAATTCATGATGTGGTCTCTCTAGGCCATGATGCGAGTCTGAAAACACTGTAGGCATTGCAAAACGGAATTCGACTGCACTGTATTCATATTGCTTGCGTACGTCGAGATTAATTCAAGAACTCAAAAAAGTATGTACGAATCGAATAATAATTACTGTGACCCCTTCTATGGGATGTAATCGACGTCCCAAAAAGGCTGTTAAACTTAAGACGAGCCCTTATTAACATGGCATTATGTATATTCATACACATAATGCCATGTTAATTGCTAAACAAGAACGATGTTAATGTGTTTGTCTTTTCGCTTTGTATTTGGTAAGTTGCAATACCAGGTTTTTATATGGAAATAAAAGAAGCAAACCATGTAATTTTCTTGTTTTATGTACAATTGCTATTGATAATGATATTTGCAACCTGTCTCGAATAAATTCACAGTTTTATCTGATATATTACAGACGTGTTTCTTAAGTATGGATGGAGCCTTTTTAAGAATTACTTGAAGGAACTTGTTTCACTTCAACATTAGCAAATCCGGTACTAGTTGTTCTTAATGACAAAATGAATAGAATGAATTGAAATCATCATTAACATTCTGCTATATTTAATCTATCAGATTTAGTAGAAGAGCTATATGATATGATTCTGGATCAATCATACATATGTCTAGCAGTTCTGATACTGAAATTAATACTGAAATCTTCAGAACCCGATATCTCCAGGTCATCAACTCACCTGGTTGGGAAACATCCTATACTCTTTATAAACTCTCTATTCGAAAACTTCCTTCCTAATGAAAACTGGTCATTATTCATAAGTTGGTTCTGCCCTCTTAACATTGTAAGCGGATTCAATTACTGTTTCTCAGTTGAGATAAAGCTCTCATCGCCAAATAATTTATACCAACGGACGTCGGTAATAACGACATTAAATTATTAAATAATTGAACTTCCTCGTTCGGCAACTTATTGAGTCTGCGAGATAATCTTCACAAATGCGAGGCTTATGTTTAAAATGTAATTAAACTTCGCCAATCAAGGTCTGACTCCAGCCCGCCAGTAGCTTTTGTTCTTAAAAGTATTTGCGCTAAAGTCGATTAAGGGTTTAGTTTCACTGCCACATGATCGCGAGTAGAGAAAGAACAATCCGTCATGTAATAGATATTCTTTTATAATAAAATAGACACCCTCTTCGTCATAACACTAATTTTGTCATGAGATAAATTGTCTTAGTCCGGAAACAGTCCATCTGCAGAGTGATTCTTGAATACCACAGATCTCAAACACTGCTCATTCCGCAATGAGAGAATTGCAATCATTGAGACCTTACACTTGTACGTATTGCGATTAATTTACACGTTTGTTATGATTAAAATTCACCGTAATAATAAAAATTTATTATATCTTAGTTATTTAACATGGCTTATCTAAGTAAATTAGTAGAAAACGAAATGAAAAACGTTGTTTAATTCAAATTTGACAATTTGTGCCCTATTAATAGCAATATTCATTTAACACTAAGTACGTTACATACATACACCAAGTGCTCTACATAAATTTAATCATGAAACAGTAAACAAAATTTTGTTACGCTTGAAACCAACATTTAGAATCTTACAAGCCTCAAGTTTAAAATTATTATTTATTAATTTTTGTCTTTATGAACTATTTAAAATAGGGGTTATAAGGGCAAAGTTAATACCTAATGGAATTCACTCCCAGTGGACCCTGAGTGATAGTTAAATTTATGGCATTTTATAAATTTCTTAAACTTGTACTTTCAACATAAATCATTTTCACAACTCCATCCATAACTGCATAATTTTAATAATCATTAACGCTTACTGCCCGTGGTGCGTCCGTTACTTCGTATTGAGGATTCAATTTATTTAACCTCGGTGGGGTTACGTCGTTAGCGAATTATGAGAGCTTGTGTCAAATAATGATAGGAACTGAACAATTGAACATCGCGAGTGTTTTTAATGAATCTCGAGTTAATCGAGCTCTTACACAGATTTCAGTGTACATAATATCAACTGAATTTTGTCCATAAAAGAATATAAAAGGTAAAAGTAAAGAAGCTCTTTTCATACCAAGAGTCGAAACCAATCTCCTCTGTTCGTGGTGCTGTTGAACAACAGACGAAGGTATGACGGTTGCAGGTCGCTGGGTTTTGTGCCACCCAGTTTAATCCTGACGGTGGCCACATGGTGGTAGGGTTCTCTACACGCTTGGTTGGGTAACTACTTTTCTAGAACCAGCCGTGAAATGTTTTAAAGGTGTTTCGATTGCAGTGCCAACCGGCATTAATAGGCGTGTCCCCATCTTGACCGGCAAGACATCGGTGATGCATTGATATCAATTTAGTGAATAAACATTGAATTTAACACGCAATAGTTTATTTTTATTAATCGCATATAGTAGTAGACTTAGTATAAATGACGGTGACCACTTATCATCAAGTGGTCTCTTTTGCTATTGTTACCATAAAAACATTTTGAAGTTATATTTTTATGAGACTGTAATTATAAAATAATTGCATTTTGATGTTTATGCTTATTTATATGACACCAGTCCCCAAACAACCCTTTTAAAATTTTAGTCTGTATATCGTTCTGTTTGTCCGGGGTGATTTTCCAAACGACTTAACAGATTTTAATGGGGCTTTCGTTGAAAGACAAATGAGTTTATGAAGTAACATTTAGAGTGCATTTAATTGACCTTTTGGGACTGAGTGTGTATAAGATTAGCCGATTTTGATAGGATCTCAATTAATTTGATACCAAAATATCTAGAAACGTCGCTAAGTAAGTGTTTGTCCTCACGCAATTAAAAAGTTTGAGTCCTGAAGTTCAGTCAACCATTCATAGTTGGTATAATAAAATTCAGCACTCTACGTAGGTATGTATATAATATCTGAAGGTCTGGAGTTTTGCATTTTTTCATTTGGTAGTATTGTGGTTTGACATGTACGTACTTATTCATTGCAATGCGGTAATAAGTTTGTAAACTATATTACCGAAGCGTCACGAGGGCGGGTTACTAGTATTAAAATAAATATTGAACATTTCAAAACTGATATATTGGTTTACAACATTTTATTATGTGAACCTACAATCAACACAGATTTTATAACGGAAGATTTACATTTAGAAAAATCGCTAGAAAGAAAACTAATGTTAACTTAAGCAGAGTTTGAAAGCTGCAGCATAGATGCGTAAATCACGAAAGTACTAATCTGATGTTCATCGTTCCTCTCACTCTTACATACATCTTCATCTTTGTCACCACGGAGAAGACTTATGTTCTATACTGAAAGACTGTCTCAAGTGAATTAATAAAAACAATGAGTATTTAGAGTATCGACTTATCAAGACATTAATCTCGGACGGAACTGGGTTGCGGAGTACGCGTACTTCGCATTCTTCGAGTTATTCTCGTTAACACCTCATTGTCAAGACATTAAGACGCCCCTCGTATAAGACTTAAGACATCCGCCGATAAACGTGTTAACAATTTATTGGTTTTTAAGTTTAATTGATTTGTCCGTAACTTTGAAAGTAAAAACATTGTGAAAGCGCGGATTTTGAAATGTGCAATATGGTTATCTAAAACCGTGAATTCTGGATACGCTTTTAATAACAATAGCCGATAGTTTTGACGCCTGACTAAATGGAAAGTGGTCGCCTTTGTCCAGTGACAACTACACTGTATGTTACAGTACCACAATCACCGATGCGTTGCCAACCAAAATGCCGTGGCTCCGGAAATTACAGAAAATTAAATAACGCTGCAATCAATTCTGCACAGATTAGAAACTTATATTATAATTATCTAGGTTTAAAAGATTCTTTCATTATTTCTTCCCCTCAGTGTTATACCACTGCTTCGAAGCGGTAGTGGAAGCATAAAATAACATTTATAAATATATTTACAGAATATCTAAATGGTTGAATGATTTTTAATTTGATTTTTACAAGAAAAATAATATTTATATAACATGTTACCCACAAATGTGTTAGTGTATGTTCATCGAACATTATTGATAAAGTAATATAAGGTCTAAAGTCTGATGGATTGAAAAGGAAGCACCTAAACTCTATTTTATCTTACACCTGTTAGGGGATTTCAAATCTCAATTTTCTTGAATGTTTAAATTTAAATTTTATTGAAATATCTCAATTTTGTGCATTAAACGTTTCTATAAAAACCTAATCATATTTTCATAGTGAATAAGAGGAACGTGAAACAAAGATTGAAGCATTCATATCCCAACGGGTGGTGTCGGTCATAAGTGATTAATCTTGTTATGCCACTACGAACACGGTCACTAGTTGAATGAGTGACGGCTGGTGGCAATTTTTATCTCTATGCCACCAATACTGATTCTTATCGTTAGATGTAAATCATTACTTATTCATCGCAGATACAAATTCTAAATAATAATTAAACTTTTCTAAGTTAGTACGCTTTACTAAGGCTACACCGCCACGAAGGTACCGTAAGATACAATTGTAAAGTTAATATTAACTTCAAGTAAAAAACAGCTCTGAAGACTCTTTCTCACTTCCACCTTTTCACTGACACTCACATACTTAAGACAACATTACAATATAATAAAGTACCTCTAAGAATAATTCGATTCAATTTCCTCTTAAAAGGTACACAAATATTATGCACCACGGTGAGAGTTCTCAGTACACATTAATTTCAATCCAAGGTACAATTGAATTGACATAAATCATATGCATTACCCACGCTGTTTCAATGTTTAATGTCTTAATCCGACATTCAGCATATATACATAGTATATCAGCTTCCACAAATACTATAATTTGAATATGAATATGAATAAAATGAAATATGAATTTTATTACGTTATTGTAACACTTTTGTGTTTGTATTACAAAATAAACGGTAATTATTATTTGCTGTTCCTCGACGTTAAGCTGGTTTTAATTAAGTATCATTCACGGGACTTAACAAAGCGAATATTAGTTTTATTATGGATTACTGTGGAGGCTGTTATTTATTTCAGTGCAAGGATTCAAGAATCGGCGAACTGTGAAGCAAGCTACATGGATCTTTGAAGCTTTATATATAGAGACTCGAATACGATGTATATGATATAAACTATGTATTTTTATTTCTTAATTTGTAATGCATTCAATATGCAAGCAATGTTGGGAATGGTATTTAACCTGCCTAGCCTTATAAGTTTTTATATAATGCTATATTTTGTACATTGTATTCTCTCCTCCGCACTGCGTCCGTTCACAGGAGATGTGAACATCAAGTCTTTTGTATTAAATAGAATTGACACATTAAGAGCTAGGAGCTACCCTTAGAGTACTTAGGCTTGGAAATGTTTTAATTATTCTAAGCATTTGGTGTTACCAACTTTGGTGTTTTTTTATTGTTAAATTTATAACGTCAGGCAATTAAGGAGTGAATGTTAATAAATAATTTGCATTTTAGTAGCATTCGAGCTTTCGAGCATATTGGAAAATAAGTAAAAGAAATTTGAAAGTGCCTTATCTGAGATACATTTTTTGAATAATTTTATAATGCGTACTAAACATAATATTAAAGATTTAAAGATCTATTAAAGATAAACATATTTATCTAAACTGACCATTCTCCTCATTAATATCTAAAATTAATCAGTCAAAATAAAGTATGGGAACATAAGCTCACGACGTATGAGCAGTCGTCCGAAATCGTAGGGTCGGAATGAAATTCAGAGCGGTAATGTCACAGCAATCGTTAAGCCCAATTGTTTTCGTTTCTTTGCCGCGGCTATAAAATTTTGTTTGAGGTTTTGATTTAGTTTTAATATTATTATTTATGATTTTTTTAATATTATTTATTATGTTTCCTTTTTTATTGTAATATTATTTTGAATTATAACTGTTGTTAAAATTTAATACATTAAGTTGATAAATTTTTCTTGCTTTCTTTAAAATTTTCAAAACTGTGAAATACTTAAATGTCCTCAATTTATAAGTTATTAATCCTTCAACTATAATAATATAGTTCGAATTAAACTTGGTCGGGTTTTTTTACAAAAGACTTGTTAAAACCAAAGGAATAAAACCAAAAACGTCTTGTTTTCCAATACAAGTACTAAACTAACGTATATTATCCGGCGGAGCGAGCCACCTGACTTAATGCTAAAAATACATGCGCATTCCGTTAATGTTACCATATGCTCTGGTTAAACCAACGTGATGCGGGTAACAATTATATTTGCATCAGTTACATAACGCACATGCTTCAGTATTATATCAATAGCTACTTATATCGGAAAACACATTAAACACCCTCACAAATAAATTAAAACCTGAAACAATCATTTCCCTGCAGGAATCGAACTAGGAACCCTTCGATAGATAGACTGACCTATTAAGCTACAAGCTTATCGATAAAAATAAATTAACGCCAGATTGTTCTGAGGTCTAAAATATCTGGTCGTTATTTACCTTACATTAAGTGAACTTTCAAATGGAGTAATTGTAAGTTGAAACCTTTTAAACTTTAACATCACTTTTGAACCTACTTTGATAACAATGACGCGTTTGATAGTGGTCAAAATTATTAATAAGCATTAAGTTTTACAGAATAACCATTACGGTGTAATAAATTTATATTATGGATATCGATCAAACTTTTGATTTTTATATTATTACACCAATAGGTAAAGACTACGGTTCAGTAACTCCTCTCCTCTGTGTGCTAGTTTATTTCGTACCTATTACGAGCTTTAATGTTATTATTAAAGAACATAAAAAAACGCTATTTAAAGATTATGGTTGAATTTCGACCACTAAATGAACAGTAGTGTAAAAAAATGACCATATCCATAAATTAATAAATTTAACTCCATAAGAATTATTAGGAGAATAATCGACTGTCAAGTTTACACATATACGTGAAATAACTTTTAAAATCTAAGACCTAAATATAACAGCATATTCAAGTGACAATGAATATGTAAACCGCTTCAGTATTCATCGATAAGCTCCAACTAATGAGTCGCTAGTCGCTTGTAATTCGTGCTGCTTTAACCGAGGTCTAACACACAAAGATTATCTTAGTGACATTACCAACATCCAAATAAAGTCTCATTATGAATAGATATTGAAGAAGGTTTAAATGGAGTTAAAATTAATAATTATTATGTAAGTATATTTTCTAGTGAGTATAATAAAAATATTTTTAACATTTAATGATTTAAGTATAAATAAATTAGAAATAACTAAGTTAATGTTTATCCGATTGATTTAGAAGTTACCAACACACACACAGGAACAGATCCATTTCCCCAGATGAAATGGTTCCTTGATCCACAATATAAGGTACAAATTTGCCAAGAAAAAGAGATTTAAACAGACAGACAAAAGTCCAAAAAATATGTTCAGGAATGTATGTATATCGATAACAATGAGTAGCTACATTACAATTTAAAAAATATTCAACGTACAGATACGGCTCATTTATAGTTTCACCATTAATATAGATCAGAAAATAGGAAAAATAATCTTAAAGATACCTAACCTCTTATAATACGCGTATCTGTAATTTTAGTTACTTCGAAAGAGGTCTACTGCAAGTATATAGGGTCTTACAACATGGACATAAAAATGTGATCTCAATCCACACATTTCAAAGCTTTTAATGACTTGTAATTAAAAATAACTGGAGAGTTTACGTTAAAATACTTAAATACGGTACAATTTCTTTGAGAAATTCAAAATGTATTCTCGTTGCATATAAACAATGTAAATTATTATCATTAAATTCTTAACCTGCGGTCGTTAAGTTTTAAACTAAGAATGATTATGATTAATTGAATAATTATGATTATGATTAATGCTAATATGTTATCTGTAGTGCTGAATAATTGTATGACTTTGATTTTCAAGGACCTATGATAAAAATATTCACGATAAACAAAAAGTGAGCAGGGAAAGAAATTGAATTTGAAAAAGCGAAATTACTACAAATTCCGCAACATTAGCAATCTTTGCTTTTTTAATAGTATTAGTATGAAATACAAATTAATTTTTCTCTTTACGACACGCACTTGGCACTTGTCTTTAATATTTTTATTTAAAAGTAATTTTGTGTATTTTTTATGTATATAACCGACAGACAAGCAAATTAGTCACACGATGGTAAATGGCAACCTCCATCCATAGATGGCATTACTGATGCGTTGTCGGCCACGAAAGAAGATAAAAGAAAGTACTCGCTATCAAGCTCCCAGCCGGAAAACGACGAGTTCTTGACTCAAGCAGGAGGATGGTAGCTAGCCAGGCAGGCTTCACGGAAGGATACCAGTAATAATATCAATGACTTAATAATAATATTCATAATATAATCCTTACGTGTATGGAGTCTTCCCTTACTTTTGTCCTTCCTGTTGGAGGTGTTTGAGCTCAATACCACTCAGTTTAATCAAACTTAATTGTGCATACTATGGTTATTAATCTACTATGCTACCACCCTTATTTAACCGTGAAATATCTTTAACATATTTTGATTTCGATGTCCGAGCACCAGTTAATAATCTGATTCCCAGGTTCCTCACTCGAGACTTTGATAGTGATGCAATTGATGATACGAATTTCGATGAGCAATGGCGATCATTTACAATCAGAAGACCTATCTGCTTTTTAGTCGGCTTTTGACATAAAAAAGTTAAACCGGGCTGACGAGCCGAGTATTTTTTTTACATAGAATAAGTTAATGCTTGATAAGAATTCCACCTGATAGGAAGTGGTGGAGGAACGGCGATGGGGGAATTAATTCTTCCAATTCTTGCGCACACTCTCTATCTGTCCAAGGACTCTGTAGATGTCCAAGAAGCAATCCTGCACCTGTACTCAAGGCTATGTAAATAAGTTTTGACCAGATCTGGGTCACCAATGAGCCTTGCACGCTTCCCAGTCCAAGGTTGATAGATGACTGATGACAGCGCCAGCCCAAATGTGACAAATGTACTCCACACATGTTCGAACCTGAGCTTTGTACGGAGTTAAAAGCTGTTTCGTTATGAAGAACGGTATAGAATTTCAGACATGCGCGGATAATAAAGCGATAGTTACATACTTATACGCCGTTTGAATATTCAGGATCGGATTTCCCATAATGAAGACCACACCGGACTGTCGGTCGTTTTATTACTGAACATAATTTTGTGCTACCGGTTGCTATAGCGGTTGTAAATGAGCATTTCTCAGGTAATATGCGGTTTAATGAGGTTGTAACTTTAATATCGAAGCTCAGTCGGATGCTAAAAGGTATAATTGGGAAATATATTAAAAAGATATTTGCAATTGGATATACGAAGAATATAAAAATTGGTATGTTAACAGGCGAGTGGTCGTGGTGCTCTCGGACCGAGGACCTGAGTGTGATTCTTGGATGTCTCGCTGATTTTAAATTTTTTTTATTATCAATATTTTCGATACAGGAGAACGTTATAACAAAATCTTCATACCTAAAAGTTACCTAATTTAACATGTGTGAAGTCTAGAAATCCTATTTGACAACCGTGGTGGTCTGTGACGTTTACTCCTAACATTGTCCGAGACCAGATCCCGTCAGAAAGCAATGGATTCTCACAACTATGATACATACGTAGAATTTATGGCTAATACATAATATATTAATGGGGATGGACATAAGCTGTATATCTATATAAATACATATTTTTTTAAATCACAAACGAAGTCGAGACGGGAAACTGGTATAAAAATAACTAAACTGCATTCAATGTTCAATACCGCGAAATCAATTACGATAAACTTAGTACATTAAAGAATTTTTTAAAATCAAATGCACCTGTTTTTAATTTAGTTTACAATGTTGAAGATACCCACTAATTAATTTAAATCGCCGATGTTCCTTAAAACACTTTAATCGATTCAAATCGATTTAAATGATAATTATTGTTGTTGTTTATTTGACTGCAACATGATTGTGACGTGATCTCAGCAGTAAATGGCTAATATTACTCGCTAAATATCTCTGTTGGTCATTTACATTGATGAACACGAATTTTTAATTGAATTCTGCTACAGTAAAAACTACTACTAAGAATTAGACCGCCTGATACGTAAACCCATGAAAGATTCAAGACTTGACGCTTGCATAATTGATTTAATTTTGGGGGATGTATTGTAAATCTTTAAATTAGACGCTATAATGCTGTTTGAAACGCTTTTTGTCAATGAAATGTCTGTATATTTTGTTTTTTATTTGATTCAGAACAATAAGGGAACAAGGCGGAATATTAATAGACTCATCTGTCAAGTATCAACTGTCAGAAGTTTTGCCCGCCAACGCAGTCCTGCCGTGACAGCACGGTCCATTCTAATTTCGATAAGTAGATCGAAATATCTCCGAATCGAAGTATCTTTGGTTTTCTTCGTATTTTGCGCGTTTAGGAAAGTATAATGATTGGCGGGAGACATGAATAAAAAAAGTGGACTGCAAATACTGAAATTATAATTCATCTTTTCATTTATATGAAAGCTTAATTTGCTTTAAGCCTTAAACAGTTCCAACTTCGTTGTCCTGATTTCAATAAATATTACCTGGGAAACCTCAATCTTAAATGGGGTATTAAAATTCACAACAGACCTGCGTTAATAGAGGATGTACAATAAATTGCGGCGAACGATGGTATCAGCTTAATAACTTCTTTGGTAGCCCGTTATAAAAACGATACAAAAACTTGATCGAACCTAAATTCTTGTGGACTGAATTTACGTCGCCTTGTAAAAAAATCCGTTAAGTCCGAATCGGACTCAGTTGAAACAGGGTTTGTACATGAGGAAATTAAAAAACCTATAAGCTATGTCTGGTGCCCCAAAAGCTATTATGCAAAAAATATTTAGAATAAGAAGAAAGTATGAATCATACATTTTCGTATATTTTCTTTAATAAAATGAAAAGTTTACTTTTTAAATAAAAAAAAAATATTGAAAATATATCTTTATATTTTATAAATACTCTGAAAGTAATTGATAATAACATAGTCAGTAATGAAGTTACTTAATTATATTCATATTTGTAGTAAATTTTAAAGTAACCGACTAGATTGATAGATCGATCCTTAGGCCGGTGGTGATGACTCACTTGTGATGTCATATTTTTATACGTCCATATCAGCCGTAATATTATAAAATAGTGCGATATGAGTGTGTGATCGTTTTATCGTTTTTTGAAAAGTAAGGTAAGCCAGAAACAATAATAGACAAGGGAGCGTTGCTATAAGAATTCCATATTTTTCTCGAATATACAAAACCCTTAAAGCTTTATAGGTCTAGTTATCATTTCATAAATCTCATTACCTGAAAGTTGGTAAATCCGGAATGCATATTGCATAATTAGCCCTACGGATGTAAGTAAAGAACAAAAACATAACCCATATCCGTAACCCAGTAGCGCATAATGTTCTGTTTTGTTTAGCTTCGCTATTGCCGCATTAAGATATATGAATAATGGTAATAGGTGAAGAACATGACATGACATTGTAAACTCATAGGGGTTGCTTCCTCCATCCTCGAATGCAAGATTGCCTCCAACTGTCAATGGACTGCGGTAGCCACTTTCTATCTATCTGTTTGCTTATTTGACGGTCGATGAAATGAAAAAAATATGTATATGTTCTGTCACCAATTAATTATTGTTTCCCACGAATTAGTAATAAAAATAGTGCTATGAGGTGTAATTGTTTAGTTACAAGTCCATACGCGTATGATGATCCTGTCTTGTTTTTTTCTTTATTTTGCTTTTATGTAACGTCAACTGTAACCACGCAATTATTTCATGGTCACCATTATTAAACCTCATATTGTCCCACTGCTGGGATCGGATCTCCTCTCACAATAAGAGAGGTAAAGTATATTAAGTTATTAAGTCTGTCACGCTGGCAAAGTGCGGGTTGGCACACCACGTTCCATTTAATTGGATCGAAAAAACAAAACTATGCATCATCCCGTTACAATATAACTAATGCTACAACGTGCGCACAGGAAAACTCAATAACATTAAAAACATAAATCTTCCCATATTATTATCACCAAAAAAAGATATGCAGGCCAAAACTGTTGACAACAGCTGACATCATTTAAAATTAATGGCGGTCGTACATTATTGGGCTACCAGGGTTTGTAGGGTTATTCTTTTTTGGTTTACATCTCAACAAATCTACATTGAAGCATCGTGGTTCACACAAAAAGCATTATGCTTAAAGACTTTTAACTACCTACTAATGTTCGCAGTAGACACATAAATATGTCTACAGATAATTATTGAAAAGCAAGTAATTAAATATACTAATGATCTTGTAGCCTAGTAACTTTGTCTGCCTGTTAGGTGTTCCAGGTTCGATCCCTGTCTGTATGTTTATTTACCTTCGACACCTAAACGCTTGTTCTTGAGTTAATTGCAATGTTCTGTAAATTTATATTAGCAGCATCATATTATGAATTTTGTAATGATTACATCATATAACAATAACACTTTTATACTAAATTTTATTTTCACTATTAATGTTAACGTTCGTTTTAAACCTCTTTTTACATCTTGTAAAACATTATTAATTGATTTATATTAAATATTTTACATAGATGAGTGTAATATAATTTGGAAATCTAAAGTTTTTATCCTTTTACACCACGTAAAATAAATTGAAGCTATCAGCTACTAAAAGGGTTCAAACATGTGAAAAGGAATTGCCCTAATCAGAGGTGGTCCACCCTTTTACGAGTTTTCGTTTACAAAATAATAATAAAAAACAAGCGTTCTCACTCATGATACGTCCTTTGAATATTTCACCTCGTGAAATATGTCAGCAATTAAAACTTGGAATTTACCTACAAGCACCTCCGGGTGGTGGGTTACGTGATTGCTATAGAACTTATAACAAAATAGAAGAGCCATACACAAAATCATATGAAATTATAGTATTATTATATATAAATCTATAGATGTCTTATATATTGTCCCTTCTATTTTTTCTTCTTAAGGCTTAACCGGTTACATTGGTGGAAATTGTAGAGTGCCGCTGAACTCAGTTTAACGCAGATGCGTCGCGGTAAAGTTCTTAGCTCAGTAGTAGAGTTTGGTCCCTTTCTAAAAGTCAATGGCTCTTTGCTTTTAAATTCGATTCTCCTGAAATTTTATGGAATCAGTTACCAAGCTGATTCATAGCTTTTTTGACATTATAAAAAAATCATTAAAAAATTGAATGCCAATGCACACATAGTTACGCTACTTTGTTTTACAGTACTGAAAAGTTTAATTAAGCATTTATTTTAAAACTGCTTGCGCTGAGTCCACTCAAAGACCTCTAACACAGTTAAACGACTGGAATCTAATTACAACATACGAGAACGGCACTACATGATCTCTCAGATATGGTACATTACATTACATTATTTCTTACATTACCTTCTTCTCATTTCCTGGCCGACAACGCATCAGTGACACCTTTGGTCTTGTTGATGTCCATGGGCGACGGTGACCACTTACCATTAGGTGGTTCGTCTGCTCGTTTGTCGGCTTTTAACATAAAAAAAATTAACGTAAAAAATGGAAATTCCAATGAAAGATTGCTTATATCGATATCGTATATAGTGATTTATTTGAATAGTTCAACATGTAGTAATATGTGCTAACAACTCTATTATTGTATTTAAAGAATAAACAGTGTACATAAAATCAACGTAAGCAGTTTGGAAATAGCAGGCTTGATAGATAGAGCTAACTGATAGAGCAAATAAAATCCTTGATACGGAAATAAATCTTGTTTTAATTACAAGGCCTTTTCCATTTTTAAATATGTACATTTTATTATTACTTTGTTAAATATATAAACCTACATAAACACATCCATACTATGATTTTCTGTGGCATGGACATGCACAACTGATCTATTAGAAAACAACGACCCAAGAACAAATATTTGTTTGTCACTTAAAGGCCTATCCTGACCGGAAGTCGAATCCCACGACTCGTGACTAGGCAGACAAATTCATATGCGGCTTGGCTCCAGAGTCATCGATATTATCATTATTATTTTTTAATTTTAAGTCATTTCTACTCCTATCTACTCTATGGTACTTGATACCTTTATAATGGGTTCGTTTTGTTAAATTAACAATCTTAAAATTATCGTGGCTCATCGTGGGAAGGGACATAACATTATTACATCTAACACATTGGTTACTGACCCGAGCTTCTTGTTTGCTGAAAACGTTAACAAAATTAGTAGAAACGAAATTAGCACTTGTGTGCTTAGAAAGTGGAAATCTAGGTGTTAAACATTGAAAGCTAAAACTAATTGTTTTAACGTAATAAATTCAAGCGAATTGCTAAGCGATACCAAAATACACAACGTTCAAACACAAGTTTTTGTTTCCCTCACAAATATTTTATAAAGGGCTTCTTGCGGTTACGCTTAAAAATAAAACTGGCGACTGATAATAAAAACTATAAACGTAAACAAAGGAGGCTTTAGATAAACTGCAATAATCCCTTTCCCTCGCACGCAGAAGAAAGCAGTTCATGCGTTATGCTTGCGTAGAAGCGAAACAAGAGTAATTAATTGTTTTGCCACTGACTACGTGCCATTTCATCAAGCAACATTACACAACTGTGGTTTTTATTTGATAAAACATTTACATCATGGAATAAAGAAAAAGCGTTAAAATGAAGGGAAGAAAGTAATCTAATCTTTCTCTATAAACACGCTATAATCTTTCATTTTACTATTGCTATTACTTGAATCTCTCAACATTATGTTTTAAACGTGAGCTCCTTCTTTACCCCACTGACTGTTTAACTGTTTTTTCTCCCCTTCCCTATGATGGCTGCAAGAAATCGCTTTGAGGCTGTGTGTTTTTTGCTTCTTTTGTTTTCTTTTCTTTTTTATGCGTTCTTTTGTAGTGCACAGACAATACGCGATGCTACCGACCTAGGGCTCTACTGATATCATTTTTGCTTTGTTGTTATCATTGTTATATGTGGTCCTAATAAATTTAAATTCCTAAACAAGTCGCACTTGATAATACAAATTTTACGAACAGATTGTTATGCTATTTATTTTTAACACTCTTAAGGGATAGTGAATCACGACGTTTACGTATATAGAGTAAACATGAAAAATTTATAAAACGCCTAATAAAATGTGTTACAATTTCGTCGGGTGCATTTACTTTTCGTAAATTAGAATTATGTTTAAGAAAACGAAGAGCGACAACAATATACCTTATCGAAACCTCCGGGAAACCTTCTTTCGTTTTGCCCGTCTCAAAACGAAATCATGGAAACTATTGACAATGGCAAACGAATTTATTCCATCTACGTGAAAATTTCGACCTGACATCAAACATTTTTATATCCTAAATACTAAAACCTTTAAATATTCATGATAAAACTTCTGAAGCTAATAATAACCTTGTAGCAGCTAACAGTAATACCCAAGTAAGGTTACCAAACGATAGGGATTCTTCGTGAAGTTGTTCCCTGACCGGGACATTTCATATTATGTCCAGACGCCCAACGTTTCTTCTACCCAAAATGATAGCTTGAAATTGAATTAATATCATTCCATGCACAATTAAATGGAACAGGTAAAATTAAAAACCTATTTCAATACAAAATGAAATTAAATTAAGATAAAATTAAATAGGTATAGACTAATCTTGTTAAAATAATGTCTTATTTGTTAATTGTCCATTTACAAATAAGTAAAAAAATTAAATTTTTACGATTTACAATCTTAGTTCTCTCGACCATTCGAAAATTATGCGTGTTCTAATCTGGCAACCCTAAACACAACACAGGTCCACAGACCACAGAACAACCACAGAGTATATATATATTAAACGTTCGGACACAAACGAACCCTCATCTTGTTTTATTTAGTTTAACCGCACTCTGGTAAACACGCGCTTAGTATAAAGTTGAAATGGTTAAACCACAACCAATATAAGTCCGACACTTCAAGAATTTTGAAAATTCTATGCATCCGGTAACATTGTCCTTATAAAAAGGCGATTCAGTTGTTATTTATTCTACTTTGTAACAATCAGCGACCACAGTGTATGTAGATATACCTTTTAACATATTTAACACCTTCCTCCCGTTCACAAAGAAAACATGCAACTATTTAAACTAATATTATACAGAGAGAGCGCGAATTTTGTCAGTTTCTGAGGTTGACATGTGGATGGTAATCTCCAGAACGACGGGACCTATTTGAAAAATTCGTTTACCATTTGAAAGGTACATTAATACGGATGGACATAGGCTATAATAACAAGTATATTTGTATAATAATAAATTATTGAGACCCAACGAAGGCAGGACGGGCCCCTAGTTAGTAATAAATAAATGTATATAATTGCAAAGTAGATTAATATTAATTTAATAAATAAATAAATAAATAAGTCGCTTGCGTAGCAGTCTGACCGCACATTTATTGATATATTCTTATTGGACACTGTCAAATATTACTTGTAACAAGCAATAGTAGCTTACTGGTTTAACGTTGTCAAATATTACTCGTAACAAGCAATAGTAGCTTACTGGTTTAACGTTGTCAAATATTACTTGTAACAAGCAATAGTAGCTTACTGGTTTAACGTTGTCAAATATTACTCGTAACAAGTAATAGTAGCTTACTGGTTTAACGTTGTCAAATATTACTCGTAACAAGCAATAGTAGCTTACTGGTTTAACGTTCTCAAATATTACTCGTAACAAGCAATAGTAGCTTACTGGTTTAACGTATCCGGAACTCAAGTTCAAACGTGTGATGGATGCAGTCTACCAATTTGCACTTGGCCAGCGTGGCGGACAGCAGCCTTAACCCCTTTTACTATTAAGAAGGTCCGAGCTGAACAGTAAAACAATTATAGGTTGTGTTGCAAAAAATTGTAATTTGCTTATAATATTTGTGATTACGGTCTATCTTTTTTAGGATTAGGAAAAGGTGTTTTACTAATATAATGGAACTCATCGATTATACTGCTGTGATTAAATAAACGCTCACAGGCATTCCCGAACTAGGATTCTGTGTTACGGGTGCCGTGAATGTACACGCTTAAGCATCGGAAACATACACGAGCCGAGAACATAGAGTCAGTAGATGAAGATCTGTCCCTTCGCTCAGTAGACAAATTCATTACCATCTGAGCTAATAAGTCGCCAGTAAGCGTCATCGCTATTTTCCAATACTGTACCACGATTGGCGTAAAATTATATTATTACATCGTATATTTATTATTATTTTTATGTATTATTTTTATATTGTTATTACATCGTGTCGTGTAAAGTAAAAATGTTGTGTGGTAGACAAGCAAAGTAACAAAAAATATGTTCTTTAAATTGATGACATTCTGATTGAATTGAGAAGCCTTATAAATAAAAATAATAATATCCTAATAAATAAATAGCTTAATAATAAGGACAGTGTAAAATCAGGTTTATTTCACACTCATTGAAGGTATCGAACTGGGTGATATATTATTTATTATGGTATTCTTGCAGCTTAAACATTTGTTTGCTCACGTTGTAAATTAACAAATAAATCAATTTAAGTAAATAATGTTTAATACTTTGACAGCCCTGTAGCCAAATTGGTAGTAACCCACTCAGCAGCTGGAAGTTTCGGATTCGATTCCCGGCGAGGACTGACATTTATGTGAAAAGTATGTTTTTTTCCGGCTGCGGGTGTTTGTGGTTTTTATTTATGTATTTTCAAGCCACCTTCATTATAGAAAATACTGTGTGAATGTTTATTTAATAATACATGCATAACTTTAAAAAATTAGAAGTGTGTGCAAAAATCGAACCCGACGTGGGCATGACACTGACGGTTTTCTTTTACCAACTACATATTACTGTTATCAACTAACACTTAACGATAAACGTCTATAAGCCTTAATACAGCAATTTTATTATTTACGTGAATGCTGTATAATTAGTATAATTTTATTTAGACGACACGAAAAACAATATTATACAAAAAACAGTTGAACAGTTTAAATATGGTATGTCTTTACAATATCATTAGCCTTTTACATCGCGAATGTATGTATGTATGAATACATCCATGAATACATATTCGTATGTACAAAGTGCCACGCCCAGAAGTAAGAGATAAAAAACTTTTATACCTGTGTCTACTGTCCAAATAAGAAACAATACATTGGGAACAAATTAAATATACAGCTTTTTGCCGAGATGTAGGCGCGGAATCTTATAGGTATTAATTAACGAGATCGAATGATAAATCGATTTTGGTATTGAAGTTATGTGGCTGTATTCGATTATTCGTTTTCTGCGTTTACTTTATTAAAATGAGTATTCAAGTAGGTCTATAGCAGGCTGTAGTGCATAAATAGTGTTGAGTTTTTCTGTTTATTAACAGTTCGGTTAGGTATTCAATGATATTGGTATTTATGTAATTTTTTTTTTTAATGCTTGGTTTTTCCCAGCCAATGGTAAATCTAATGATGTTCCAATTTCTTAAGTTTATCGACCTAATAGTACCCTAACATTTCTAACATAGTAATTGTGAATAATTTTGAGTTATTAGATATGACACAACTATACGCAACTAAAATATTTATACCCCGTAATTATGGTGTTGGGCTCACTTGCTTAGCAGCACTCCAAGCTCTTCCCGAGATGTCATAAAAAGCGATTAACTTATCAGTAGTGCCTGCCTACCTTTAATGGCTATAACATCCATGTAATTGGCACACGGGCGGGTAAGACACTCAAAATATGTACACTCCTCGGTGTTACATAAGTAGGTTCATAGACAGATGTTTTATTTATGGGTATTGAAAAGTATATTAAAATATCATTTTTTTGTTATCAATCATTAAACGTACCACATAATTCAAATTCAAAATGTAGTCGGTTGTACATTCAAACGCGCTCAGACCAATCAAAGATGCGAATAAGAACTTAACAGTTTGGCAAAGCTTGTAACTGTAGGTTTTTATAATATTTTGTACATACTTACTTTAAAAAGTTCTCGCTGAGATAATATTTATCTTTTATATAAAATATTTTTTAAGTTACATTTTTTAGATAAAATAAGTTTGTGAAGTCTAAAATGTTAAGGCACTATCTCATAAAAGCCTGTTCACTCTCCTCTTGAAGACTCCCACGTCTTTGGTACCTACTTCATCATAACAACAAATAATTCTGCCACTGCTGGGCCTTGCTTGCTGGGCTTGGGGGTCTCTCTCACAATACGAAATTAAGGATATAATTCACCACGCTGGCTAAGTGCTAGTTGGCACATTTCACACACCTTTGCGAACGTTATGTGGAAATCAGTTATGCAGATTTCCCCACAATGTTTTCCTTCACCGAAAACAAATTACAGTTATTATTTCAATAATATTAACCTATAATACATTATAATACGGTGTATAATAACAATATTATACACTTTTTAAATAATAACAACGATTTAATTTAAAAACATATGGACATTAATATAAATTTTAAAGTTTCCCTGAAATCTTAATATAGGTGGATTTCGTTTGCATGTTGGCGTACTTATTATCGGCTGAGTGATAACCAGAAGCGACCACAGTTCAAAAACATTCTAAATTTAAAATCAAAATCATTTCGGCGTTATCAGTGCAATAAAAATACTTTTAACGAAACGCCTTTCTTGGCAGCAAGTAACAAAAATGTAAAATTAAAAATAAATAATTATAAACAAGGTTCTTACGTTCTTTACTTCCGTGTAAAGAAACGTGACAAAGCTACACAACCGTACGGTTCTCAACGGTGTGTGTAATACAATAGGTAAACCGTGTTTGGCGGGCGAAGAGGAATACTTTTTTATTTCAATCGTCAGGAAAATTTAAAATAAATTCATTCGATCATTCATTCTTTTATATACTGTAGTGGTAAGTATACAAGTATACCTTGAAAATTTCAACTTATTCCGTATAAACAGGTTTGAAAAAAAAACTATGTTATTATCATCGTCATCAAAAACAATGATTGTCCCACTGCTAGTCGGATCTCCTCTAACAATGTGAGGGTTTTAAGGCTATATATCACACAACTTTGGCTAAGCGCAAGTTGGCAAACTTAACACATCCATGAGAACATTGTAGAAAACTCTCAAGTATGCATATTCCATTTATATGTTTTCCTTCGCCGAAGCAGTTACATATATGCATTATAATAAGACCAGCGGTTTACCTTTATCAACATGCGATCCAGAACTGCAACCTCACAAAGTAGATAAATACGTATGAAACAAAAACTTAATAACACTACTATTAATACAAGTAGTGCACTGCACCAGCGACTGAATTAATTCACTCATTAATATACATTGATTAATTTAAGTCAAGTCGAAAAAAAATCGGACGAATCTTACCTTTCGTAGTAATAACGTCTTTTTCCCGTGAACAGAATTCCAGAGTTTCTCAGAACGCCGTGAGAACGGGGATCTGGTATCGTATTACAGCAAAATACTTATATATAACCATTATTGTACATAAAGATAGATTCCCAACTAAAGCCAGCGTCTCAAGCGAACTATTCTTCGAATTTAGACAACCCACCTGCCATTATCAAAAGCGTCATTTCAAGCTAAAATTGTATCACATTTGAGCCTTAGATTCTCCCTTCACTGATCTTGCTGTTTCTACAACGGTAAAAGTAAGGATCTACTAATCCACCCTGCTCGTGTTGCCTACTGAATAAAGGACGAGACTTCTCCTGTTGGAAGTCCCTGGGGTTTGTGTTAACCTTACAAGGCACAATTGTTCCACTGCTTTCTTGTTTCATCTCTCACCATAATCCTTCATTAAGGCCATCACTCACCACACTTAACAATTGCAGATTGACAGACAACATACACATTTGAGAACCTCATGAAGAGCAGGTTTCCTCACTATGTTTCCCTTAACCGAAGCCTCTAGTAATAGTTATTTCGATACGCACATAATTTGAATAATTAAAGGTGCGTGCAGGGTTCCAACTCTATTCTCCCGTGTGAGAGACCCACGATCAATCCATTAGGCTAACACTGTTATTTCTCTCTCTCTCTTCAGGGCTCTGTATCATCTAGTTTAATCACAAAAATTGTCGTGCTTACTCGTGTCTAGCTCGATTTCACCATCTTACACCGATCTAAATAGAACGCCAGATAATAAGCAGATTTTCCACTTTCTTATTGGTCGGCAAAATGTCCGTGATATCTTTGATTATAGACGCGCATGTACAGCGATGATCACTTATCATCAGGTGCCTGTCTTCTCTTTTATTGATTTTAATTAAATAAAACGACTTCAACATATTTTTGCTGATTTTACGCACCCATGCTCATGCAGACGCATGCAGACGAGACAAAATTTTGATTGGCCTTGACCATGATCCATGCGGATGAAAAAAATATAATCGTGAGTACTATACAGGTACTTCAATAGTACGTAGTTAATAAGATAAAATTGTTGGAGACGTTAAAACTAGAATTTTAAAATTTTTAATAAATTTGTATTGAATAAAAACTATTTATTTACATCTAGTTTCTACAAGTCGATAGTATTTATAAAGTCATATAAACGTTTTGGTCGTTGTCTTGTCGTGATGTGACTACCCCTTACAGTTAAAATGTATTGTTCCAAATTTTAAACATGGCACTCTAATAAATTCTAAATTCTAACATTAAATATAAAAATACCTCATGGCTCGATTGTCATGTTTGGGACTATATTAAGTGACGACAATTTAGACATTACGCATCTTATCCCAAAATTCACCCAAAATCATTGAAATAAATATACTTGATCAATCATTGAAATATAATAATGTACAGAAAAAGTAATGTCAAAATCCAAAGTCCTTAAAGTTCCGTAATAAACAGTAACAAGCGTATCCGATTCACACTTGACCGCTTTTTAACTCTCTAAAGCTTCTGGGGTACACCTAAGTGAATCGTTACTAATTCCCTGCAAATAATAACAAAATCCTCTTTGTTGTACACCAAAAATAGTAAACACATAGAAAGGTTTACAACGTATCCAACATACTCGCGCGAATGACATCTCGACAAATAGAGCTGGTGAGCGACCGAAAATAAAATGATCAACTTCAAAGCAATATCAACATAAACAAATTTTACAGTTAAACTCCTTTGTGCTGTAACTTAGAGATCGTTAAAGTTATTTCCGTTACTCCCTCTGTCATTTTCCAGTGTTCGACATTAATTATGGCTTGTTATTTTATTAGTATAACGTATCAGTATCTAATGAGTTGCCTCGAAAATAATATTTGTAGATGTAGGATGATTTGGATGAAGTTTTGTTCTACCTCGCTACAGACTGACGTTGCCTATATTTATACCTTAATCAATTCCTAATCGTTTCAGGTCGCAGAGAGCTTCGAGTCTTATTTTCCTGCTTTTTTTATCTCACTCACCTTACCTACCTGATGGTACATGCGATGTACTCTCGCGTGGTGATTCTTGAATATCACCGATAATATTCACTGCTGATTTCACGTCATAATGTGTCCAATATTCGTTTAGTAAGAAAACTCTAAGACTATGAAGTTAGATTCACACGCATAATATCCGTGATTATATATTTAATTTTATCTATATATTTAATTACGTTTAAGATTTATACGCCATTCATTTATAATTTAAAACTTTTGTCATACATACATTATTGTTGTATTATCTGCATACAACGGGAACTTAGGAGTTTTGTATTTTTACCGATATTTCGATCGGGACTGCAGTAGATTTGACATGATTTGACACTTGACAGGCTGGTGACAGATAGGCCTGTCAACTGTACGTCTTGTTCGTTTCACGTAGTTGCGACTCCTTTAGCGTTAAAATAACAATGTTAATGTATTAAAAGTATTTAAACAACTGAAATTTCGCGTCACGACCACGCGTCAATAACTTCAGCTCAAATCTCAGCTTCACGCGTGCACTTACGGTAGATTTGAACACTGATGCATATTCATTGTACGTACTCACAGTCACCCCATCGACATTGAACAACAGCAATATGCAAATTCGCCCCCAGGCTATGAAATATACGGCCAATAAATAAACACCGTGCGAAGGGTGAAATTAAATATTCATTTCCGTAGTGGTGTCTGTTGTCATTACCGGGATATCGACATGTTACATGGCCGGCTTCTAAAATAATCTCGATTTGTTAGTGAAAATAGATGAATAAAGTTTAAATATGGAGTGTCATTAAAAATAATGCAGAATACCTTACTCTACCCCTATGTAAGAAATATTTGGCATAAAACGTATGCTGAGGTGTTCCATTCGCCGCTTCTTCTCCTTAATATTAAAGCACGTTTTTGAAACGACAGTAGAATTTACAAAAAATGAAGAGCATGAATGTATTTGCTAAATACCTAAAACTGTTAAATTTGAATGTGAAGTTTAAAGTGAATGGTTTTATGAGTTTATACGAATGATTATTGCTCACTTCTTCATTTATTTTGAATATAAACCACCAATAAAATAAGAGTTTCAAGTAAAGACCTATATTTATAAAACATATTTATTCTCAAGTATTTAATTTTGTCATAAAATACAGTCGAGAAAATAAAAATACTGATTTTATATGTATAGTATAACTATTGCTATCAACATATATTCAAATGCAATATGGTACATATTGGAAAAACTGCTATAAATATAATTTATTAATCACTATATCATTAAATCGTATTAATATTTTTAATATAAGTAATAATTATAGATCAGATAATGTGAATATCTACGGTATTAAGATGATATCAACCCACATTATTACGGTTGAAGATTTAATAGAACCTCATATTTCTCTCCTTCTCAATCGATTTTCCTAAATACATTTCGATTATTTCTCTCTAACTTATCTAAAAATTGATGTCGACAAAAAATAAAAAGACATCCCAATAACATACCAATATCGTAATAGGCAGGGCAAAGAGTTGAGCGACTTGTACAACATCACCAAATTAGTTGGCCGGTGTGTTCTAGCCCTTAGGCGTTAGGGTTGTCACGTCGCAGAAATCAAATAATTCAAATATCACTACAAATGCAAATGCTATTACTATTTCTACTTTACATACATAAATTAAATTATAAAGTTAATTTTCAACAGTCTGTGCAAAGTTATGATTTGGTTCTTATTGAAATTTTGCAATCAACTCAAATTTTTCAAATGTGCGTCAACAATTAAGTATCACTTGCTTCTATGAAGTAAAACATCACTGTATAAAGACTATGGATTTTAACATCATATTTGTGAATCGAGTTCTGTGCCAAGCCGTGAGCCATTCATAGGTTGTGATAGTTATATTCAGGAAACTAGGGAACAATATGTATGTACTTTTAACAAATTAAATAATATTAGGAAATGACCTTCCGTGTTCAATTGCTCCTAACAAATAGATGGTCTAGTTTGAATGATGTTGGAGACAAAAACACTTACTGCCCGTATGTTTATTGACATTTCATTATTGACCCTCGGGTATTTTATAATGGCTCTCGGCAACCTTCGATTATCTTCGTATTTACACTATCATCGTATAAATGACGTACAGAAATTTTCATACTAAAAACGCACACAAATGAAGTGTTCCAACTCATTTCCCTTTCAAATCAATATATAGGTTTTGAAATCTATTTCTAATCTCCCAAAATTATGAATATTATAAGATTAAATTTATTAAAATTATATTATAATAAAATTATTAAGAATTATATTTATAAAATGAAATATAAAATAAATAATTATTCGAAAGCCCTTAGAAAATTAAATTCTTCAAGGCAATGCGTAACACATGTGCTTTCTGAGCCCCGGTATAATACGGTGATTATACAAATTATTTGGGGTGGCGTTAGTCCAAACATTTGTCAAAGCTTTTGATGAGACGAGCTTTTTGTGTAATGGCGGGTCATACTCGCTTTATGTCATGGGGTTGTCTGTCAAAGGGGTTTGTTTAACCATGACCGAACTTCAGTTTACTGGTACGAATAACAATTTCCACACAAAGATTTGTAATTAAAAAGCAAAAAAGTAGTCCTTGGAGAATCTTTCTATGAATGTACAGTGAGATAGATAAACGTGATCTCTTAAGTGGATAAGAGGCAGACGCAGTATTTGAAACGAATTGCTTATATTTTTATCTCAAACGCTTTTTGACAACGCCGCTTTAGGATTTTGATTTGCGAAGATAGATTCATGGTTATTTAAAGAAGATGTTAAAATCACAAAATTGATATAAATAAATAAAAAAGTTATAGTAATAAATAAAGTTGGATTAGTGAACAATAATACAGTTTAAACTATACTTTTAATTTAAAATGGATGTGATAGGTGGAACAAAACAAAATTTACACTTAACAACAACACAACACAACACAACAAAGTTATTGTTAAATTTAAGACGCTTGATTTTAAATAATTAATGACATTTGACATGTATTTATTTCTATGAAGACAAATCTCCATTGATAGTAAAAGCTACTGTGTGTTACAGATTGACTGAAATGACAGCTGACGGTTCACTATCAATGTTTTTAAACATACAAAACGGTGACGAAGGTAAGTTATATCGGAGTAGCGAGGACGAACGGACAGAGTTTATTCGAACTACCCTAACTTTGGAACCAAACTGCTCCCACTTAAAGAACTAGAAAGATATACAGTCACTAAAATTACATTATGGATTTTAACAAACCTAAAAGTATCTACGCTTTTATGTACGGTTCGTTGTAGTATAGCTTCGACTTAACCTATATTTTTATCGAGACATTATCTACGGGAAGATCCGACAGGTGGCGCTGTTGTTAAATTAATTTTTTAACAATTTATATATTCATAACCAAACTCACGTCACATTGAACTATATATTGAAAAAATATCTTCTAGAGCAGCTTTACTCACCCTGCGGAAAGTCGGGCTTTTGTGGTTGGCCCAGCTGGTGTTACTTAACAATTAGAAACCATTTTGAATTTCGCGCCTATAAGAAAATTGTAAGCACGTTGAGTAAATAGGTTCTACATTACACTGCCATGCTGCGATTTTCAGTGCTATTATTGATACCATAGTTTACTGTTATATAAGAAATTTATTCATTATTTTTTTAATTTTAAAGCAGACGTCTGACTGTATAACGGCAACATGTCATTTTACTATTTGCGTAAATAAGACAGATCTGATTAGCGATTAGCGATGTTTTGCATTGGGTGTTTTTAATTCATTCAGGATTCCCCTTTCGTTGGCTTCTATACTGCTTCCTACTTTTTTGCGGTCCGCGACATCACTACTACCACGTGTTTGGGGCCCCTATGAAAAAAAGGTTGATTACCGCTGCACAAGAGCATCTAGTACTATAACTGCACTACCGGAAAAGTCCACATTTCGAAACAACAAAAAAAAAACTGAATTCAATACCATAAGTCCGTAAAATTTAAAAGTAAAAAAAATACTTTTACTCTTAAAATTTTGAGAATATTCGCCTCCGCTCATAATAGAGTCAGTTCCGTCATAACCAACTTTCATTTACGTAAGTGTCCTTTAGAGCGCCTTTGATAACTGGCCGCATCTGTGTAATAAATTACTTTTAAAAGCCCTGGAGTGATGTCTCACTGTCTTGAAGACAGATTCGGTCTTTAGCGCGTGATATAGTTGGGCAGTAAACTTAGTGAAACACTATGTCATCGTATCATTCCTCGAGCTCAGTTCTACTATATATATTATTCTAGAAATTTCCAGTATGTATGAATAGCATTTAATTTTTGCGGATTTTTTACACGCTTTATTTTAATTCGCCTTTATATATGTTTGGAGTAATCGAGTGAAATCTTGTAATTAAATTGTAACGTATTTCCTAACGGCATCATTTTTAAATTCTTGCACACCTAAAAAATTGATAATTATAATATTACAATATAGTTTAAAAGTATCGATATCTCCATGTGAACATGATAAACTCAAAAAATAATGCCCTAATATACATAGAATAAACGTAAGAAATTTACAAAACGCCCAATGAAAACCAGTAACAATTGTTTCGGTGCATTTACTGTTTGTGAATCTAAAGACCATAATATCCGCTAAGCGAAGCTACGGCGCGTTACCGCTAATAAAATGATCACATTGCTACTACCTGGTATTCTCACTAAGATCATTTAAATTTTAAGAATTAGTACATTTAAACAACACCCACCACGATTGCTCACGGTTGCAATTCACTTATGAAGAAATAAGATGCGTTTAGCAAAAAATATTAAACACGTTGATTTATAACATATTTCTGTTCCCAGCGGTATACATTGTGATTTGCTTGTCTGTCAGCCGGTTACATTGAGAATTTATTTATCTGACCTTATCGTTTATTGAACAGAACTGTCAAAGTTAACGATATATTTATTTATTTAAATTTTCATACACAATACTATTACTGTTTCGCCTTTGCAGTCGATTTTCAAAAAATCTTATTTTTTTACCTTGTCTTGACGATTGCAAACACAACAAAAAGCAGCCAAATCAAACTCTAATCGTACTATAATATATACGGTAACATATTTTATATACAGATTGATAGCTTTATAGTTCATACAAAGTGATTATAGCGTAGTAGTCTGAACTTTGGTTTGCCTAGAATCGAATCCTAGACACTTTTATTAATGAAGCGTTTTGAAATTAACTGTCACTAGCTTCGTTGAAGGAAAACGTTATGAAGAAATCTTCATATCTGACAACACCATAATTACAAAACTGCTTTGATATCAATATCACTTATTCATATCATTAATTAATATTTTTTTTCTCCATACAAAATATTTTTTTTAACAATTTCATTTTGTTTTAAAACATTTCAAATCTACGTTACGGACAACTATTTCTTGTAACCTTTAACTAACTAAAATAAAACCAAGCAAGAATGACTCGTAAGACCTACCCAGTTCTAAACGGATAAAATACTAACATGTTTGTAATGTTCTTACATGTTTCGGTTTTGAAATTCCAAGAAGTTTAATAACCGAATCCTCCAAAAGAACTGAGGCAAGGATACAATAAAAGCCGTCGAATTCCTAGTAACATGACACGGTATTCGTCTCCATTCGCTCCACTCCGTTTGATGTGTATAGACCGTTTATGAACATCTGTAGTCCGTAACCGATGTTAATGTTAAGAATATGTTTCACTATGAACCATTAACGGCCGGTTTCTATAACCCATCTATCCCTTACTGCTGGTTAAAATAATATACTAAAGGAGCTGTTACTCAAATGAAATAAACAAAGGTGTATTTCATTATTTGTACCCATGAGATCGATCAGTTCTATCGGGTACCAACGACAACTCCATCCGCAACCAAGTTCGTCGCGTCCAAGCGCTAAGACGTGAGTGGGTGGAACATTTATTTATTTACGGAGTAATATAAGATTGCGTTTATATCGCCTACTGAATTTGTAAATATTTTATTCGGATGATTACATATATTTTTATATCAATAATATACCGAGTAGATGGAGATGTTCCACCTGATTGTGAGGGGTAGGGTAAAAATCGTAGACTCTTTCTAGCTGTCAGCCTGTTGTCGCAAATTCACCGTCTATCATTTTCTGTTGAAGCTTGTTATTGCTCCGTTCTATGATTACATAATAAATTTGACGACCCGTAGCCCAGTTGGCAGTGACCCTGTCTGCCGAGCGTGGGGTCCCGGGTTCGATTCCCGGCCGGGGCAGATATGTGTGTGACAGATAAATGTTTGTTCCCGGGACATGGGTGTTTGTGATGTGATAATTGTGTATATCCATGCCACTCGCAACACAGGGAATCCTAGTGGGGGGGTGTGAGTGTGTAATCGTTTATAAAAAAAAATATTAACCCATTGACATTTGAACACGAATAATCCATATCAGTTCTGCTAAATGAATTTGGATAAAAGATAATTTCAAGAGGGTTTATTCCTCTGGACTAATAAGACTTAAAATGACATGAAATAATAATACAAGGTTACTACATACGTTCAGTTCATGCTATGAATGAATGAGTGCATAATAGTATGTAAATTAATGTTCCTGTATATTATTAAGCTTACTGAGCACCCTAGCAAAGTAACACAAAAAATGAATTCAACATACATAGCTACTTAAAACAGAACCGAGCTCTGAAACTGGGTTACATATTGTGTTATGATTAAAACTGCGGTGAATACCGCGATATCTTCAGAGTTGTGGTTAATACCGTAACATACAATATCTTTATACTTGTAATACTTTCATCTTTATGTTTATAAAGTATTTACTATATAATGTACTAATAATACATTTATATATAATTTTTTTTTGAAAATCTAATGGCGCCCTCTATAAATTGTTAAAGTAGATCTGGACCAATAAGCGCCAGGCATCTCCGCCAATTAGCTTCGAGTATTCCCCACCAAACAAAAGACTAACCCGGCAAGGCGCGTTAGAGCATTAATAAGAAAACAGATGTTGAAGTAAGACAGTCCGACTCTGCTCTCGTAGCAGACGGACGCCCCGACATACTCCCGAGTAAGTCATCTCATTTTTCGACTGCATTTCCTGTGTCGTCGATACCGCATCGACCGCGACTTAATTGTTGCCTTTTAGTGTTATTTTGTGTTGGCATCAACTAAGTATTCGTTTCGCGTTTGAGTTGGTGGATACCTAACGGTGACAACGAAGCCAGCTAGCGTTGACCCGGTGCGCTTCTCAGTCCTCTCGGACTGAGAGAAACCGGAGACCCGATCCCACTGCACTGGGCCTTCCAGGGTGACGGTTAGTGACTATTTCCGCTAGGGATAGTCACTGTTCTCGTAGTCTCGCTCGTTCCATCTTCGTTTCTAGATTCCGTTTTTTCGTTCTCGCTTCTCTCCCTGCCGCGGCAGGGAGGATTGTTAGGAGGATGAATCCATCCGAACTAGGGTTCCTCCGTCGCATCCTCGAAGCCCTGTCTCCGTTCATGAAAACGCCTCTCGACGAGAAAGCAGTTATCCAAGCCCTCGCAAAGACAAACCCACAGACAGACTCACCCGCGTCCCCTGACGCCTCAGCCCACAATGACATAGAATTCTCCGACGCGAACTCGGTCTCGTCGCGCAAACGTCCAATCGAGTCCGATGGCTCGCTAGAAGTATCCGACGACGGTACCGTCACGCCGTCGCAGTCCGATGACCAGGCCTTCCAGCCGGTCGAAACCAAGCACACTAAGCGCCTAACCAAGCGTATCGCGAAGGCGTCCGCAGAGGGAAAACCTTCCCTTCCCACCCAGCCCGTCCCACTCATGTCCATCGACACCAGCGCCCCGTCCTCCTCCAGACAACTCCCTCCCATCAAACCAGCATCCCGTTGCTCACCCGTCCCTCCCCAGGTCAAGGCCCCGCCACCGGTATTTGTCCGGGATAAATCTAAGTGGCTTCTAGTCACCCAGCTGTGCGCCGACAGCAAAGTCTTTAAACTCACGCCAAAGTAACTGGCGAAACAGTCAAAGTGACTTCTCCGAACACCGATGTTTTCCTTGCCCTTACGAGGCTTCTCACCCTTAACAAAATCGCATTCCACACCTACGCTCTTCCGGAAGAGCGCAAGGTGCGAGCCGTACTCCGCGGAGTCCCTTTCGAGCTTCCTAACGAAGCTATCCTCGCCGACTTAGTCGCCCAAGGACATCCAGTAGAAGCTGTACACAAGATGTACAGCTACACGGGTAGACAATACCCGCTGGCTCTAGCCATCCTATCTAATACGCCCGAGTCCCGGAACATTTTCCGAGCCGACATGACCATCTGTGGTCTATCCTTCATCAAAGTAGAGCCCCCGCATAGAACACAGCCATTTATTAACATCATTATAATGGCCCAAGCACTCAGTGCGCCATCCAATCACACCGGTCGTATCAAACCCAAGGGCATCTCGCTCGTCTCGTTCAACACGCGCGGCCTCCGCTCCAACATCCCTGAATTAAAGGAATTCGTTCGCAACAACGCCACGGACCTACTACTAGTTCAAGAAGCTTTCTTAAAACCCGCCCACACCAAGGGCCTATCAATTCCCTCGTACAACCTCATACGTAACGACAGACAAGACAGAACCGACAGACGCCCCGGCGGCACCTCAAACTGCGTAAGCGGTGGCACCGCTATTTACTTTAGAAAGTCGCTCCACTGTTCCCCTATTGAGACTCCAATACTCACTAACTTAGAAGCCACTATTTGCAAGCTAGGCATGACTGGGCATCCGTCCCTGATCATAGCGTCAGTATATAAACCGGCGGGAGCTCCGCTCTTAAACTCGGACTTAGAGGCCCTACTCTCACTAGGAGATTCGGTTATTTTATTCGGAGATCTCAACTCCAAACACACGGATTGGGAGTGCCGATCGACCAACGCGAACGGAGTCAAACTTAGACAATTCGTAGAAACACGGGATGTCGATGTCCTTTGTCCTTCCTCCCCTACTCATTACCCGGATCACGCACTCAACTCTCTGGACATTATCGATCTCGCGTTAGTTAAAGGAGTCGCGCTTAATTTAAGAGCGATCGAAACGCTCAACGACTTAGGTTCCGACCACTGGCCGGTCTCTCTCAAATTCGGGCCTTATGCCACCGATCCAACCACTTCTACTAAAACCTTCACCAACTGGGAAGGCTATAAAAAATCACTAGTAACAGGTCTCGATGCCGCCGGCTCACCGCTGGCTACCATCAACTCAGATTACTTCGTCAATACGGAAAAGATAGACTCAGCGGTCAACTCTCTAACTCATTTAGTACAAACATCTCTCCGTGACAACGAGCGTGTAGTCGAGGTGCCAAACCGAAAATTACCAATCGATGTTAGGAATCTTATTCAAGCCAAGAATGCAGCCCTTAGAAGGGCCGCACTCTACCCCACTCCAACGTATAGGAAGCGAGCCAACGCTCTCCAGCGATGTGTTCGCTCTCGTCTTGCCGAAGTGAGGAACTCCAATTGGCACTCCCTCATGGAGGGGATCAAACCCTCCCATCAGGCGTTCTACAAGGTGGCGAAAGCCTTCCGAGTAGGCGCCCAACCTCTTACCCCGCCTTTATCACGCCCCGATGGCAGTATCGCCTTCGAAGACGTCGATAAAGCCGAATGTTTCGCTGACAGCATAGCTTCTCAATGCTCACCCAGTTCGCAACCATGCGCTCCCTCACACATAGAATCAGTAGAGGATGAGGTCCGTAAAAAGAACTCACTCCCCGTCACCGCTGAGCCCATCGTCGTCTCCGTTGACGAAGTCCAAGATATCATCCGGGGTCTTAAACCCCGCAAAGCACCAGGAGGCGACGGCATCTCTAACGTCGCCCTTAAACACTTCTCCGAGCAGGTTCTCTCTCTCTTAGTTCTCATTTTTAATGCCTGCTTGCATCACTGCTTCTTTCCAACCGCTTGGAAGGAAGCAATCGTTATAGGAATTCCCAAGCCCGGTAAACCTCTTAACATACCGTCAAACCACCGCCCCATCAGTCTCTTCAAGGCTATGGGGAAAGTATTCGAACGAATCATACTGACAAGACTAAGGAACCTTATTTTCCCAGTAGGCGGTCAACCTTTAATCATCCCACAACAGTTCGATTTTCGTGCCAAGCACTCGTGCCCTCAGCAAATCCATCGTATAGTGGAATATATTCTAAGCGGTTTTTATCCCAAACGCAAAACGTACAGTCGCGGTTTTCTTCGACGTTGCCAAAGCTTTCGACAAAGTTTGGCACGGAGGACTCCTTCTTAAACTTCATTACCTAGGTCTGCCAGATCGCGTTGTTCGATTGGTCGCTTCCTACCTACAAAACCGCTCCTTTCGTTTCAAACACGAAGGAGTACTTTCTTCCCCACGCCCGCTAGCGGCTGGGGTACCACAGGGCTCGGTACTAGCTCCCTTGTTATTTTTAACGTACGTGAATGACATTCTCATCCCGAAAAACGGCGTATAACTATCACTATTCACAGACGACGCCGCCCTATATTATCAATCACAGAAATTAGATTCGGTCCTCTTCAGACTCCAACACTCAGTTGACGAGGTAGGAAAATGGTTCGCCAAATGGCGAATCGAAGTCAACGCGGAGAAAAGCTCCGCGGTATGCTTTCACCACAAGACCAGACACAGACAAGACGAACCCAACATCCGGTTGCTAGGCACCCCTGTTCCGTGGAAAACCACAACCAAATACTTAGGAGTAACACTCGACTCCAGACTGACATTCAGACCACACATTCGAAAAGTCACCAACTCCGCCAGATTTTATATGGGCCGACTCAACAGTCTGTTGGGAAGGCATAGTAAGATGTCCCTCAGAAGCAAGCGAACGCTCTATAAGGTTTGCATACGGCGGTGATGTCATACGCCGCCCCTGTCTTCGCACACGCCGATCCCAAAATCCTATATCCCATCCAAACCGTCCAGAACATTTTTTGCAGGAAAGCAACCAACGCTCACTGGTGCGTGAGGAACGCCGACCTGCACTTCGATCTGCAACTTCCGACCATCCAAAAATCTTTTAAAGACTATTGTACAGCATTTTTTAAATCCTCAGAGGAACATTTCAATCCACTTATCAGACAGGCAGCGGACTACACCGCCCCTAGTCTTACAGGCCACCAAATCCGAAGGCCAAGAAACGTTCTCACAGATCCCCCCGACAAGATATCTTCTGACTTGGACCGCCGCCTGGCAGCCATAGTCAGGAACTCAAATAGTAACAGTTAGTTAATATTTGAGTCCTTAAGATGCCACATAGTCTCACCATTCGACAACACTTTCAGTGTTAACAACAAGCGTATGCTCCCTCGGGAGTGCCGCTAGCACCCTTTCCTTCTCTAAGGATGGGTCGCTTCAGATGAAGGCTTAGAGGCCACAAGGCCAAAGCCAACTCGGGTGGTGTTTAGTGGGTAGGCCCCTAGGTTTCTCGGGAGTCCCACATAACCAGCGCAGCCGGCTGCGTTGGTATGCTAGGAGCATTCACCACCCCCCTCCCACGCTTTTCCGGAGGGTAGCCCATTTTCCATCTTCTGGGCGTAAAAAAAAAAAAGAAGTAAGACGTCATCGCTGCAGTCTAATATTTTTTATTGTGCAGGGATTTTTTAATGTGCTATCTAAGAAGTACGCTGAGCTGAAAAAATAGTAATCCATCTAATTTTATTGTTTTACTTATAGGGGTTAATTAACATTTGTTCCTTATAATATGATGCTGTGATTTTTGTAGAAATTAATCGTATCAATTGAACTACCAAGACAGAGCAATAAAGAAAATGTAATTCTGATCGCGAAATAACAAAAATGACAGTTACATATCCCGTTTTCTAGATATTAGATTTAATTTAAAATAACGTCAGATCGACATAGTAATAAAAAGCATTATGATAAGTACCAATTGCAGATTGCATTTAACTATTTCAGCAGTTCGAAGTCTAACGGTTTTTGTTCATCGTCGATAGTAGGATGGTAGATCGCTAGTGGTAGTGGACTGTAGTAGAGTCTGGGGCTGGCTAATGAGTTGTCATTATATGTTATATTTATATATTATCAGGCATTCATGAATAAAACAAATAATATATTCATTAATAAATAAAAAAAATCGCGATAGTCCAATAGTTTCAATGTTGGTTTCTCAATCTAAAAAGATAATAAATAATTAAAAATTATATGATGGCAAAAAACATTTCTCTTTATTTCATTTAAGAATAATAGTGTTCGCCTATTGATCGAATTTAGACCATAATCAAAAATGACGTTTCATCCCTATTTTTTTACTGGTTACACTTAACTTACACTTGAGCTTTTCAGTAGCTACCAAACGAAACTAAGAAAAAGCTATTCAGTAGACAAATGGAGGAGAAAATGATAATGAACTGTGTTGGTTATGCCTATGTATTTATAAGTTAGTCTAATAAACGTTATTAAAAAAAATTGTTATTTTTTAAATATAGTTTTTTTTTAGTTTTACTTATGTAAAAATCCAGAATCCCGAATTGTTTAATGTTATTCCCGCTTTACAGATTTTTTGATCGGACCCACTCTTGAACTTGAGACATCACTTCGAATAAGCATAGCTCGTTGGACTGTGAAAATTTTGTTTGTACAACAACATAATTCTTAACTTTAACTAAAATTAAATTATAACATTGCGAGCAATTCACAATGAGCTCTACAATATTGAGGATATATTTTTTAATCCGCAAAATAGCTTACTCAAATCCGTGAGTAGTCGAGAGATCATAAACAATTCTCATCACTATCGTATCTGAGATCGTTTATTTTGCAACAAGCGAACTTTGTGACCAGATTATGGAATTGAAAATAGGGTTGCCACTCGCACAGTATTATTGGTAAGGCCCGTTCCGGCTCCGCACTAATGCGGTGTCATTGTGGAACGATTACCGCGCACGGCATTGATATTGCAAATACAGATTTTTAGTAGATTTAAATCTGTGATATCTTCTAAAACATTGATGATAATGGTTTGTTAATTGATGATAACTAACAATTGTATTTAATATTTATTAAATACAGTTTAATATAACATTAATCAAAATAAGTTCGAAATTCGATTCGGAATCGAAATTCGGAACATGCCGTAATTATTGTTGTAAAGACAATGTCGAAATACTGTATTACTAGAGATACTAAAAATATGAAAATTATAAGTATGTTCTGATTTATGACGTATATGTATTATGATTAAAGAATTATAAAACTAAACAATGGTTGAATGTTTACCTAAAATCGTTTTAGGATATCTAGTAAATTGGTTAGGTTAGGAAAATCGAAATCGGGTTCAAAAAACATTTTCTACTTTTGATTTATTAACGAGTTTATGTTAAATAAAAAAAATTTAAAAAGATTGTGCAATGATTGTTTATAGTGTGAAGATAATATTGGAAAATTTCATTTAATAAGGCATTTATTGCATTAGGAAATTATTGGATAAAGCGTGGAAACTATTATATTACTATAATAATTAAAATTTTATTAATAATTAATTAATAATATTATATTACTAATATAAATATATAATTAATGATCAAAATATATCAAATGGATCCGTAGCTTACAATAATTTAACACGTCATAATTATAATTGTTATTGTAATATATTTTATTACACCTATACTTTATTGACGACCCCATAGTCTGGTTAGTAGTGACCCTACGTACCAAGCGCGGGGTCCCGGGTTCAAACTCTGGCCGAGGCAGACATTTTTATGACAGATAAATGTTTGTTCTCGGGTCATGGGTATATGTGATGTCATATTTGTGTATGTCCATACTACCCGCAACACAGGGAACCCTAGTGCGGGAGTATAAATGTGTGAGCGTTTATTTATTTAATTACTAATTTTAATTTATTGGCAACCCTAATACGAACGAAGTAAATAGTATTTATATGGACAAACAAAGTCGTACGTTAGTATTAATAAGGTGATATGTAATTTAGTGATCATGTGCGGAGGAATAGCGATAAAGTCTGCTTTTTAATTATGCTGCGAAGAGACTGCATTATTAAAATTAAGTTTTGGTCTGATGGAGAAACACAAACCGGACACTGAATTTTAATGTGACATTTAACTTGTAACATACTACTAATTAGGGTTAAGGGATTTTGATTCAATACTTTGTCACTAACGGCTGTTAAATTATTTATAATACGATTTTGTGTCGTACGCATAAAAATTTCGATGTAGATATAATGTTTATTGTTACAGCTTGATTTTATTTTTAGTTCCCCAGAAATTTTTTCTAGGGACAAAAGATAACGTCGTCAGAGACCAACGTGTCTTTAACAAAAGTTCCTAAGTTTTTTCCTTAACCCCCTCCGACCAATAGTGAAATAAAAAATAAACAAAAATGCATTTTTTTCTAATTTTCCAATCGAATTCTTGCTGTATGGAAACAAACAATTTATCGGTCATACAATAAAAGCTCCGATCGGGACTTTTCGGTACACAGGCAATTACCGACTGAGTAACAGGGTTGTCAACCACTTCTCGTAAAGAATAAATATTATATATTATCCGGATTATGTCTGTTGTAAGTAATGTTAGGCACATCATAAGTTGTTTGCAAAATAGTGCAACAAAAGGCGGGGAAAGATATTCCCTACAGCACTACTCGCACTGAGTTATAAATAATTTTACTCCGAGAAATATATGCGGATATTACCGGATCCCGCATCAAAGCGCTTGACAAATTCTTCTGCGTATCGTGCAAAAATTTACTTCTGTGCTGGTGAAAAATTGTGACGTTTTGAAATTTTTGGCACCCTAACGACACTCGTTATATGAAGTTGGGTTGTCAATCATTAAAAAAAAATGAAGTGAAATGTACAGCCAGTAAATAGTCGTTTTGCATTTATCATCGGTCTTAGATCGTTAATGTGTGTGTATTGGTTACTTTCGTTTGAGGCAACAAGTGAGTGAGTGAGTATGTGAGCGTTTGATCATTTATTATTTCGTCATTATCATTGCTGTCAAATTACACAACTGCCAGAATTTTAGCAACCGCTATAACTTAGCATACTCTGCTGTTGTAAAAATTGTAAGAGCATTGTAGAATATAATATTTAGGTAATATTTTCGTGAATTTTTTTATAATTACCATTCTAATGTCAACAGCTTCAATCATTAACATACATATGTATAACTGGTTGGGTTGCCGTCGACTCAACACTAACTTATTTAAAGTCTTTTGAAACTAATCGAAGCTAAATATTTTACCAGGTTTGTTTTATATTGGATGTTACATTTCTCGACATATATTTATCTAACTACCGACCGACTTTTAAAGGAGGAATTTCTTTCGCAGTTTCTCTCACCTTTTCTAAATAGTAGAAAAAGAAAAAATTACGCGCAAACGTGTATTTACAGAATACCTAAATGATTAAATGATTTTGAATTTGATTTGACCGAGCTGAAAACAACCATCTTGGACCCTGGTTATCTTATGGATGTAATTATCAATATAGTTATATTATCAATATATTCATTAATTATGAAATGTACCTGAAATATGAAATAAAAACTTAGTGTCTTTGTATGCAATACACCTACAAAAAATTATTAACCACATAAGATAAGGGAGTTGCAAAAAATACGTCATTATCGAAGTAAAAGGTCGATAGTAACAAGTCATCGACTTATAAATTGACCACTTAACATCAGATGCATTGCACGCCTGTATGTTGTTTCAATATCAATAAAAAAGTACATAAAAAATCAAAGACATTCCCCAAGCTCGGTGTACGGTTGAAGATGGGTTATAAATAATTTTAGTGCAAGAGGTACGCGCGGAAATTACCGGAAACATGGACATCAAAGGTTGGTTGACAAACCTGACGGGGCTCGGGCGTGATACAACATGTTTAACGGCGTTTGTCCAATGCTGCATTCACTGACATCATCACAAGCCGTCATTGTCCAATTGTTGATTGGTCTTTCAGAATAAAAAGTGTTTCAGCAGGATTATGGTCGGATATTCGGTAAAGTATGGAGCAGAATTTTGTGATAAAAGCTGGGTAACAGCAGAAAGTTCACGTGATTGTCCACGTAGATTGTCTTCACGAAGAAACCATTAATGCATTCCCAACTAAAAAGGCAGTAGTAAGTACACTTGCAGTAGGCTCTCCAGCGCTACAACCAAAAATATATATGAAGTATATTTCAAGGATAATTCTTAGGAGAATCGTAACATATTATTTTGGTGAAAAAGCCACCATCTAGTATAAATACCGTCAGGATTCAGCTGGTGTGGATAACTCGACGGCCTTCAAAAGAACAGAACCGAACTTCATTTTTGTCCGTTATTCAGTGACATACACCACGAGTCGTTTGGGTTGGACTCAAATATGGAGAAACCTTAAATACGTTTGAAACTATTCTATTGAAGTTCAAGGTATTCAGGTTTCTTCACAATTGTTAAACGCATGTAAAATTTAAACGAACCTAACCTCTCATAACTCAAGAATTGAGTGCAGGATTCAAACAGATATGGTTTTAAAAAACAATAATCTATTATTTATTTTACCTTGTGTATATGGCTTTTGTATTATTATTTTTTTAATTGTTTTCTATATTTGGGAATCGTAAATTTGTTTTGGTATGTTGGAGAAAATTGATAAAATTGAAAGATAGCAGAGTTCAGATGACTCTTTCTTTCATACGGCAATTCGATGTGAAAGAACGAGATAGATATATCACTCAACTATAATTATTCTACGCTACATATTTTTCATTTGTATATCCACACACTGGACGTTATTCTATTGTTTATGCTAACCAACTGTCCATGAGTGTCTACGACTATTTGTAAAATATATTTAGCAAGATTAACTTTCAACATATAATAATGCTCACGTACGTCGGTCTGTTTGCACGATGCACACATTTTACAAAACGTTCCTCAAAGCCGTTTCCTTTGTTTCGAGCTTTCCCAAAGCTTTCGAAAGCTTTCCTGTTCGTGCCGATGGCATAGATGTTTTATAGATCTCTAGGTACTTAACGTTTAGACTAAATCTTCGAAATTGATTCAGAAAATTTTTCACATGCAGAGATTTAGTTTCATAAATATATTAATTCTCGCACCTCGTCACGAACCTCCTCACAAATTTAATGTTTCTACTAAAATTTATGAAAATAACTATTTTTTAAGGATAACAATCCTATACTATTAAGAGACGGTTCAATACTGCGGATGCATAAAAAGCTTGCTGTATATTGAGATTATTATATTGTGATGTCTATCTATTAGCTTTTCATAGATCACTGCTGAACATAGACCTCTCTTACTGGTGCCACTCCGACCGGTCCTGGCTCCCGCCGCTATCTTCAGGTCATTAATCCACCTGGTCGCGGGGCGACCTGTGATTCATTTGCATTAGAAGATTTTTCTTCCCCTTCTATTATGAATCCCACGAACACCATCACGTTCACATTTAAACTTCGTTGGGGTTAAACAAATACAAATAGTTATAGAATAGGAGATATTACGCGGGTATAATCTATACGAATCTCCAAGTAGCATGAAACAATGTGAATATCATCTGTATCTAGTTAATTTATGTGTATATACATGATATGTATGATGAACAAGGGCATCCGGAAACATGTAACTTTCGAATACTAAAAGAATTATTTAAATAAGTGCTGTGCTACAGGAGAAAACCGTAAACACACAAACTCACAAAATTCGCACTCTTTCTTTATAATATTAGTATAGTTGTGAACGAACCTTAACGCACTTACTTATGAAATCCTATTACTCTCCTCTTGAAGACTCCCACTATATAAAATAAAGTAGGAAGGGGGTCCTTCTATAGACGTTTCATACATATTTTTTTCCTGTAATTTTGTTGCGTCTACAAAATAAATAAATTAATACTTAGTCAACCAATACGACTTAAAGAAATATGTTTGATACATGAAAGCAATAATCTTTAAAACTACTGTACAGATTCATCTGAAATATGTATAGTTACGAAACATCTGATTAAAACGCGTAACAATTTGTTTTGAATGCGCTTACTAGATGAGAACGTAAACATAACTTTTCTCGAAGAGACAACAACAGGATAATATAATATGTTAATTTTACATATCTCATTTAATTTTGAATCATTCGAACCGAAAAGTGCTGCAAGACTACTTAAGGTTTCAATTTATTTTCGCTGCAAGTGGACTTAAAGTTTGCAGCTATGGGACCAATGGAACATTTTTTAAAATGAAAATGTATGAAGTATGTAACATTAAAATTTCTACTCGTAATTAAGCATGCAATATTTAAGTGCTAACCTCTCAACAAACTATTGTTCCAGCGGATGCAGTATAAGAAACCATGTGATGCGTCAGTCCTAAGATTGAGCAAAAACCTATCATTTGAGTGTATTACTCATCATAGGCTAAAATTCGCGGTCTTGTTGCAAATATAGCTATATAACAATGAAAAATAAAAAAAAACATGACATACTCAAATCCCCGTACCTATTAGTATTATGTGTCGGTAGCCATGGACATACACAGTCAAGATAGTAATTATAACATATGTGTCACATCAAAGTCTGCTACGGGATCCTTCGCTCAACAAATATGTTCAGTTCAACAGTTACTATATACATACTAGCGGCTCCCCCCCGACTTCGTTCAGATTAAACAATTAATTATATATACATGATTATGCAAAATTTTATATTTTTTGCCTTTATTAAACATTATTAGGTTTACTGATCGTGTTCTCACTATTTACCAATCCAATTCCAATTTCATTAAGATCGGTTAAGCCGTTCTTGAGTTATATGGGACAGACGGACAGACAAATAAAAATTTTCAAAATGGTCAAATTGATGTCAGTGACTCTTAAAACGAATATTTATCATGTAATTTCACAAAGAGATGGAATGTATACAGTCACTACGGATTTATATAGTAGTATTGATATACCATACAGTACAAGGCCCTATTTTGAACTTAAAATAAGCTCCCTACCTGGGATTAACCACAATTAATATACTTGTGAACCATTTGGACTGTTGGCAAGCTTTACATTGCGTAGGAGATGCATGCGAGCCAGGAATTACCGTAAGAACTAATTAACAAATGCTTTGGGTGCAAATTTTAGTTCCCTGGTTAATTATAGCGCGCACAATGCACACTTCCGTTAGTTTAAGACGAGAGATAATATACGCACTACTAGAATTTCTAGAATATTCCCTTTGATTTGGTACACAATTCACATTTCTCTTTTTACCTCTCATATTGAGAGGAGTTAAGATCATAGTTCACCAAGCTGCTCTAATACTTATTGGCAGACTTCACACTCCCGTGACAACTTTATTTAGAACTGTCAGTTATGGCTGTTTGCGTTCTCACGATGTTTTTCTTCACCGATTTGATAATAAAATTCTATTGCGCGCCATAACTTTAAAAAACGGATTTATACAGAGTTAGAATTCAATTATAATTGCAACACCTAAACTTTACCTTGCTACACGAGCAGAGGATTCCCTTCGCCGTTTCTCCGTTGGTTTTAGTGGCTGTTGGGAATATAATCATCGCCTATCAAATAAATAACATGACACCTGTACTGAAAACAGAATCAACCTTTGATCGTTGCAAATGAATACACGACTCACGCATCAGAAATCAGTTATGGATAGTGGTATGAGAAAAATATTAGCCTATACCATTATTTACAGACAGTACATCCTTAAGGTACTACTATATTATGGAATTTATAACTTTTAACTGCCCCAACGAATTGTTTAGGTCTTAGGTGTTAAAGTGACAGCAATTCTTCCATCTCCTTCAAGCTATTTGACATCACACCGCACAGTGTACATTCATCTATGCCGCTTTATCGTTCTGGTTGCAGTTTTGACCATAAGGTTGAGACAATTTCTCTCGTGATCATAACACAAGCAAAAAGCTGGAATTGTTTGCGTGCGTCAGTATTCCCGATTATAAGTGAGCGTCTTGAATGCAAGTAAATAGGATCGAAGTTAGTGTGCTTGACAATCTTGGCTGCAACTGTTTAAGCACTTAACTATAAGAAATAAACTTTGTAGTATATCTAGTAAATTAGAAATAGACATGTTTCTAAAATCAAAATGGAAGACTGAATCACGGCAGAGTTATAATAAGACATATGCTATGAAACTAGCGGAACCACCTATCTGATGGTAAGTCTTTAACGCTGTACATGGACGAATTGAATGCCAGGAGTATTAACGTTGCAGAGCGAAATGGAAGAATTGAAATCGCTGGAGAATAACAAGTTCTCTATTGCAACTTAAACACTAAAACCTAATCATTGACTGCGTACCTATGAACATATGAAAATTTATTAGTAGAATAATATTTTGCTTATCACTTGATTCCTATTCCGGAGCCTTCCTGTTTCTCGCCAGATGGATGTCGAAAGGGTTTTAGTAACTGGGAATCCACATTATCTGGAACCTTTGGTCTTGGACCTTTGATTTCTCAGAGTGTCCTTTGAAGACTAATCTCGACCCTAAAAAGGATTTTCGATGACCGCCAAAGCTTATGCGAAATTTCGCATATTCTTGTGATTTACATACATCGAGGAACATTCTGTATCTATGTTTTCTTTTATCCTTTGTTATCTTTCGTGTTGGTCTAGTTCTGACTGTCTTAGCATTGTTGTATGGACAGATTTCAGGAGAGGTGCATACCACTTTACAAATTTGAAACATGTATACTATATGTAACAAAAATGTAGCATCTGGGAATAAAATTGATTGAAAAGTACCCACATTTTGACGTCATCTATGCTCGCAAGCTGCCAAATAAATATTATTAACGGATTTAACTTTGTTCTGCCGTCCCATGCTAATACCATTATAGTATAAAAGTAAAGTATGTTTGTCAATGTAATCATTTCAACACTACAGCTGGGATTTGTGTGCGTTTTTAATAACATACAGACTGACTTGCGTCAAAATTTCAAGTGCATCAAATAAACAAGTTTTATAAGATGCCTAATAAAAACCAAGCGCGGTTCTAAGGAGGGGTCACAGAGAGCATGACC
>PDGT01000087.1:586655-772313 GCA_003671415.1 Megathymus violae
CCCCCCCTCGCCCATTGTTATTGTCAAAATGCAAAACCTTCAAAAAATTGTTCATTCATCCAAAGATAACTCCAGATGCCCAAAATATTATTACTCGTTTTGCCAATAAAAAGAGAAGACTTCCATTTGCTTTATAATGCCATTCACATTATTATACTAAGTAATTTTTCGAAGTGTTTTGTATAATAAAATCAAATTTACTCGACATATTTTATTATTAGTATGACCATCCCCCAAAATTTGATTCTGCGACCGCGCCTGATAAAAACAAATAACAATTGTTGTGAATGTAATTAAGAGTTGGATTAAATAGTCAACATTACCAAATATGATTAGGCTTACTCGAATGAATAGTTAAAACTCATAAAAATTTACAAAAGTATCATGCAATTCCATCCATGTTACAACACTATTTGTATGAGATACAATCACGGTTATTAGAATAATTAACTGTTGATTTTATTGCCGGTTCTTCTCTGCGAATAACTTTTCGACCCGGTTTGAGCAATAGATAGTAACTGTCGACTGCACATAGATATGTTAAATACCGGATATTCCCATTACAGAACCGGTTTTTTAATTAACAATGAACTGAATCTTTCATGCATTTAATACTCAAATAGAATCACATAGCATAGTTGCGTATCAATTTTAATTTGTACCGGGAAATTACTCTTGATATGTATAAACCATTCAAAATTTTAACAACGATGGTCTACTAGAAGACTAACTACATTAGTCAATTTTAACTTCCATTCAAAAATATGGTGGACTTATTACAACTTATAAAAAATTTTGTTCTAGATCACAAAGTTGATATCTGTTTTACCCAAAAGTTGACTAGTAGAAAATGCTTTTAGCATTAAGTCCGCTTTTTATACTACCAGATCTCGTGGTTTAATAATAAATATATAAATAAATAAAACAATATCAATTTACCGATAATCCACTTTTCACAAGAACAAGTATTTTCAAAATAGTTATAACAACACTTAACTCATATGAACTAAGTAAATAAATGTTAAATTGTAAAAAAAAATATTAAAGAATTAAAAGAAAACTCGATCAACCGGGGTAAGAAAACTTTGTTTAAACAGTGGATTATCTGCTTTAGTAATCTAATTGTTTTGTCTTACTCATGAAAGCCTTCTGAGTTCATATTGTCAATCTTCTAATAATTCTACAATATTTTCAATGCAAGTTTGTTGTGCAAAGAGCATAAAACCGTGTTTAGTTTTAAAACCCCGTGTCCAAAGGCGTAAACACAACTCGAAATGTAAACAATTTATTATTTATATTAAGGAAACTATTTATAGATAACCCAAAAAGTTGGTAGTTTATTTTTGTTACCATACAATCCCTTGCATTTTTTTCTAGACGTTTATTTTCATAAGAGAATCAGGTAACCGAGAATTTGCTTCTGTACACCAGAGGCAATGGTAATAAAAAAAGTAATATTTGGTGCATATAAAAAAGTAGAATACTAACAAATCTTTCAACACACAATAACTGTTAAGCAATCTTTTAAAATTGTTTAAGTAATTAATCACTTACCACCAGTTCCCCATTACGGCCTGGGCGAGGAAAAAGAAACACGTAACTTTCCAACACAGCTTCATATCGTCCAAACAATATTTACAAACCACGTAAAAATCTCCAAAAACACTTAATTAAGTTAAATACACTTCACAAAATCACCGCATAATCAAACCGTAACTATTACATTTCGCTTAACAAAACTCAAAACTCAAGACAATATTCACAACATAACACAAAACAATTTTTCGAAAACGAAAACCGAAAAAATTATAAAAAGCGCAAAACTTTAAAACAAACTTTCTTTGTCAGTTTTAATCGCACAAAAAACAAAACTGGCTGCGTATAGAAAATTTCAATAGCTGGATTTATTAAAAAGGTAGTTATGTTCTTTTTATTAAATTCGAAAACAGATTTTAATAATCGGTTACGGGCGGACCGGGCCGACGCGCTTGCGTTCCGCGCGCATGGAAATACAAAACCAGACTGGCTGCCTTGCTTTTAAGTCTGTTGTAAGTATTCCATAGGATTCGCCGTAAGGGGAAGGGTCGTACTAGAGGGCGTGTAAATGCAATACAACACTGCATGAGTTCATCCTTTGAAGCCCTTACCACGAGCACCGAGCACCTTTGGTTACTTAAATGTCAAACCCCGAACGTTTTCGCAACCACGCGGTCTGAGAAAGAAATTTTCGAATGAGAACTTGTAGTAGCGAACTTGAACTTTACAGAAAAATACTTAAGCTACAATCAATTTAAAGCTTAAGCTGTCGTTGTGGATAATACGCAAAAATATTACAGATCTTCATATTGATTACTTGATCGAAATAAGGCTTAGGGCTGCAGCTATAAATATTTGCATAATTTTATTTACTAAAACCAGTAAATAGGCACTTAAAGGGCTGAATTGTGTCGTATATTATAATTAAGTGAATAAATATGGTAGGATATTCTAGCAGTAGCGAATATTATAGATAAGCCACGGAAAGATTTATTAAATCAGGAGATAAGATTGACTTTAACAAGTTTCCGCATTTAAAGTAGCATGTAGTTTCCTTTGGTTCAGACACTGTGTGTATCTGCTACTATATAATGTTGCCACGACAGCTTAAAAGCTCTTCAAACGTTACTTACGGTCGCCGTCTTGGTATAAATTGTTAAATAAAATTTAATAATTTACTTACTTAAGCGATCTTGGTTTTATTTTGACGTATTTCAAGGTAAAAAGTTGCATAAGCTTCAAGGTGAGATAGATAAAGATACTTAACTTTTGTTTTTGAAAAATATTTGCTTAAGCCACGAGTTATTGAATATTTTTATGTTTTCAATCACAAAGATTTAATTAAGATCATTGAAAACTCTGGTTAGTAATATGAAAACATTCTCTTATGAAAAGTGATTGCTCAATTTTTGAATACAGAGTACTGCGTACTGCTTAATGTTTATTTTTAAATACTGAATACTTTACACTTGGATTCTATATGGCCTGTTTGATATAATTGTTCTTACTATGTAGTACATTGATAGATGTGTTCTTGTTGAACTCTTTTCTCTTAGTAACTGTTGCCTTCTTCCTATTCTTCTATCTTTCTCTGTGAATCCCTGAAGTTGACTAGACACGACAACTGCTCTCAAACCACAAAAAAATTATGTGTTTTACTTAAACAAACTCACAATATTAATTAAACTTTCAGTGCTTTCGTTTTCAATCCAATTTGAGCCAAAACAAAATATTTCACAATTCATATTTTATACTAGCAACTAAGTACTTCTTACGCTTAGAAATAACACCTGTATTGTTTTAAATTAAATTATAACTTTTTTATTTATGAACGGATTACAGTGAAATGAACTTTAAATACTAAGTGATGCTTACTGCAATACAATAGTGAAAACCATAACGAAATCGGTTAAGCGGTTTCTGAGATCAGCGCGCACAAACGCACAAACAAACTAATAAATAAACATATAATAATAAACAACTATTTTCTTTGGGTTCTATGGCATTAATAAAGGCCCGTAATAATAGTTTTTCTCATATATCTTTCATGTATATAAAGCGATCGGTTAGAATTTTATTAAATGTATAGATATCAAGGTAAAGCACTATCAATATAAATATATATATTGATGGTTAACTAGTATTTTAGCTAACATTACTTTTTTATTTCGCATTCAGAAAATATCAAATTTTCTAGCATTATTCCATTCCGCTTGTTAATAAAGTAAGCAGTATTTATCGCTGAGAACTCATATTTATAAACAAATTCCTGTGCTGTTCAGTAAATATCAAAACAATGTTGGTACTCGCTTACAAAATCGCGCATCGCGAGGCAATATTACATATAGTAAGTCAGTAGATATGCATAAGTATAAAAAGTTACTTTAGCTAGCTTCACTTCAGTAAATGTAATCCTTGCAAATAGCAATCGCACTCGAAGCGATTGACAGTCGTTTTTATCTTGCATTTTATATATTTACCCGACATTTTATTCATAAATCAGCATCGCTAGTTGTAAGATTTTGTAACATGTCATACGCAAGTCTTACTTCGTCTTCATCTTCATCTCCTGTTCCAAGAGTGGAAGATAAATTTCCAAAGATTAAAAGTGTCAGTTTAATTGACCCGCAGAATTTAACCTAATAGACTATTTTTTCAGTTTCACAGAGCGATAGTCAAACTGAAAAACATCCATCATGTTTTAGCATATGTTAAATCTTTAGATATAAAATTCTTCTGGATGTGTATATGTCACTGAACTCCTCATAAATGGGTGGACCAATATTGATGAAGTTTCTTGTGGATCATTAGAGATTTACATTTGGAACTGGTAGATAATAGTTGGTGCTGCGATCAGCACCGGGAATTTTTTTCTTTTTAATGCCGTACAAAGTCTGGCGGGTCCACTAATATTACAATAATATCATCACGGAATCAGCTCACAGTTAATCTGTGACATGAAGACGCTGTTAGAATTAACAACTGTTTATATTACTCCTACTTTGTATATGTATAACACAAGAGATGCGTTCGATCTTAGTTTCTGTCTCATCTCCAGTTTTATTTGACGTCGATTACCGATTTCCAAGAACTGGTGTCGCCACTCGACACTGAATTAACTACATAACCTTTTAAATTATAAAGGGTACTCACGATTTTTGTATTTTATACCGACATTTGGAACCAATTATTATTGCATCATATTTTTTCACATAAAATCATTATAAAATGCACTTTCAAAGAAGGACTGATTTAGAATCAAGGATGGAAGCCCCTATCTGTCTGTCCTTATAAAACACTTAATCTCTATAAAACCTCTATAATAAACTTGAATAGTTGATCGATCAACTAATATAGAATAATTCTACATCTGTTTAAAACTGGTATGAGGGGTTATTTGTCAAACAATCCGACGCACTACACAAGCTCAAACGAATCAGTCGTTCACACATCACTAATAAGCTTCGGGTTATTTGAAAAGTTGCAAAAACTTGAGGCAAAAAATAACAATAGAACTTTTACCTGGCTAATTCCTGGGCATGTTTACGATGGCAGTAAAACTGTAATTGGTTGAGATCAAACGCGGCGGCCGGCAGATGTAAAAGGGAATGTAGACTGGCCGAATGATTTATCTTTATATATACATATGTAGAGAATATTTATGTATAACGATTTTTCTAAATTATTAAACACTTCAGTAAAGTATCTTTATTAGTTATTACAATCTAACATAATCGATACATTTTTTTTATTTTTCATTTCAAACATCAAATCCTAAATAATTTATCATTTATGTATTTTGTCGATATTCTTACGTACGTCATTCTTTGCTTCTAATACCGTGTCCAAAAGGTTATTTATGAAAATAAACTTAGCAGCATATTACATATACATCTAATTACATAGCTCATCGATCACAAGGTAATGTATTATAAATAATTAATTGCAGAAAACAATACTTAAAACAAACATAAAGAGCTCATTACATGCTTGTGTCAAGACCGATAACCATATGGTTCATCGAATTACATTGGAACAATACAGTGTATAAAGAAAGCACGAATTCACCAGAAAACGGCAAGATACAAAAAATACTAGTCGATACCATTATCGACAGAAAAAACGTTTCGCCGAATATTGCAGTTGGTTGGTACCGTAACAGCAATGACTTCGTCAAATCCTAATTTATGGTCACAAATAAAAAGCATTTTACCGATGGATTATTCGAGAAATACCGATTAGAGTCATGGATTTGGTAAGTCATTCAATCCTCCAATCCAATATTTTTCAACGAAGCTTGCTTTTTGTAAATAAAGGAACATGTTCATATTATTTACAAAATACGTTTTTATGCGATTCTTGCATTCTAAGTACAATATTCTTCAAGAGTAAGCTCTATACATGTGAAACTTGTAAATCTACAGAAGGCAAATCACTAATTTCGCTTCTCGTCCATTATACAATTCCATCTGTGTTCCGTCTATGAAATGAGCTTATTTGTTGCAATAAATAATACAACAAAATTTTAAGACTTATGAAGATATTGGATTGAATAAATGTAGACATAAAAATAAGTTATTTATAGCAAAAAAGGGGCTAAAGCTATTTAAAACGAATGCATACTATATGGCTGTAAGAGTTTATAATCATTTTCCATTTTCTTATTGCCTTATTTTTCTGTATAACTATTATTCGTGATATTAATCAATATTATTATTACTAAATTTATAATTAACACATTAACATTGACATTTAAACATTGACATTGTAATTTTCAATTAAATGTAATGATGATGCATATTTGATAATTTCAGTAATTCTTCAGATTATAAGTGTAGCTTATTTAATAATAAATATTTGTACACTGGTGTAACCTGAAAAGTGTGTTGAAAATGTATTAGAATACATAAAATATGACCACATGCTTGAACAAATAAATAAATTAATTCATTCATAGCCTTGTCTACTAACTAGGCTCCAAAATTCGCCAATATACGTAATGATATTTCTTAAACACCGATCAAAAGTTTTAACAATCAGACAAAAATCAGTTTACAGCACTGTAAGAAATACAGATAATCTAGTTTACCTTTCTTCATATGAATGCCTTTGACATGAGTTTTTTTTTATACATCTACCCATTAAAGAGCCACCAGTTTTTCTAAATTTAAAATTTAGTTCAATCAATATGATTGAATTTACCTCATTCCTAGTTGTCAACTCTTCAAAAAAAAACTATCAGAATATTTTTGACACATCAGTTTATATATTGATTGTTAACTGAATTTCTTAACTTTATCAATTACTTACGATTGACAATTACTGTTATTCTAAGAACGCTTGATTTTGTTATATAAATGAAAGTATTTTATTATAGGCTTTATAAATTGTCATGTATTATTATCAAACCTATTCTAATTTATTTTAAATGACAGCCAATCCCGAACAGCATTCAACAAGTTAAAATTCTCAGATTAGTACGTGTCGTTATGTCTGCGGTCACCTCGGAGATAAAAAGATTATTTCACAAGATAATTAAAAAACCATTAAGATCGTTAAAAAATACATTATACTTTGCTGAACTTAATTATATTGTCCCTTTAAAGAACGGGAACGCATCCGACTGCAATTAACTTAGGATCCCATTTTGCCCATTCCTGGACACGGAACTTAGCTTCAAAATGAGGAATGAAGCGTCCTCTACTACGCAGCTTCAGCTAATAAAGGAATTAGTGGACAGCCCAGACACCAGAAATTTTTATTCTTTGTTTGTACTGTTACCCAGGTTGGAATTTTCAAAAGGTCTTCCAGTTATGGATTACATACAATTTCTATCCACTAAACCTTCCTGCTTTGCAACACGCAGTAGACTGCGCCAATGGCAAACTGCCATCTTCCCGGGTTACGAAGATTACCAGGAGAAGCTGGAAGCCCAAAACATTGACCGGAATAAAATATAATCTATACGTCGAAAATATTGGTATTACGATATAAAAGGTAATTTCGTTCTTGTATCATCACATCGAAAAAAAAACTTAATGGTGTGTATATCTCTATCACTCTTTTTTTACAAACTAACAGTCAACCTTGGCTTCGTTCGGGCTGAACAATTGTATATATACGTGACAATTAGCCCGTGTCCATCCACAGTAATGTACCTTTCAAAAGGTAAAAGTTTTTTTTCAAATACATGCTGTGATTCCGGAGCTTACCTTCCGCATATAGCGACATAAATTTACAAAATTCACAGACTCTTTTTTATAATATTAGCATAGAAAAGAGAGACGAAAGACGGCTACTTCACATCTCTTTATTTAATATATCAAGACGTTAAGTCATATATGGTTTAATATTGTGAAATAATGTGAATACTCTCCTTGCGCATAGTTGCAATGTCTTACATTGTAAACCAAATTCACTTTCACTTGACCATGCTTCGAAAACAAACATTTATTTGTCACATAAATTTCTATCCCGGCCGGAATCGAACCCGAGACCCTCACTCGGCAAGAAGGGTCAAAATGTATACAAAGTATTTTGTTAAAAGTAAAAATATTGTTTTTTTACTTTATCAAACAGTCTATTTTCAAAATTTCTCAAATCACAGATGAAAGAGAGGGGACACATTTATTATGACTATAGAATCAAAATTCGTACTATTGAAATGAAATAAAAAAAAATATTTATTCGAAGTTGGTTTTCACAAACACTTTTTCAAAGTCAAACTATGGCATCGCTTCGACAAATCGCTACCGTGAGTGGTACTGGAACAAGAAGTGACAAGAAACACCTAAGTAGTTTTATTCTCCTTCTCAGTTACAGAAAGAACTTATACCTATATATAAAAATCATGTCCAAGCAGTCCTCTATTTAAATATTTATAAACTATTGACATCAATGCAAACATTATATTGAAATTGTTCTACCTTTTCAAAGACCTACTCATAAATACTTCATATGACTATAAAACTTTGAGTACACACACATACATTATATTGTATAAAACAGTCAGATACGCAGGTTTCTTCACGATATTTTTCTTCACCGAAGCGATTGATAAGTAATATATATATACGTACATTGTTACGTACCTTGTTTGAAAAAACAGATGCGTCCAGGATTCGAACTCAAGTCTACTGTGCAAGAAACCTACGTCCAAACCACTATGCTGACACTGCTAGATATAATAGTCTATAGTTTCTAAGTAAAACAACAATAACCTCAGAGATGAGGAATTAAAAAGGTCCCGCTTTGCCATTCGGCCACGAGCTATAATCAAAAGGCAATTAGTTGTAAAACAAACGCAGTCGGACGTAAAGAGAACAGCCATTTCAATTGTAGCGATTGTGTTCAATTCTAGAGTTGAACGTTACAACGAGGATTTTAAATTGTTTGCACATTATTTCATTAGGGTCACAGACACGGTTGTCAACGGCTTAGACTAGCTATTTAATGGCTTTGATATTTCCTGCCTTATTAGCAGCTATACTAATCTAATAGTACTCTGCTCGGGGAGGCCGCGGTCAATACCTGCACGCATCCCTGAATTTTCAAATAAGGTATAATATAATCGTTATAGGTGCCTAAAATCCAGTTGATTGTGACTCTACCAGCCTAAAAATGGAATGCCCCGGGTTCAGGTCCTGACCGTTGCAGACATTTATGTTTGTAACAGTTACATTGTTTGCGGGTTTAGAAAGCAATCCCAAATATCCCGAATAAGGATTCTGGTGCAGGGAAGTGAGTGTATGAACGTTTTTTAACATATCTACAGATATAGTCATACTATATCATATCTTGGAGTTGATAACCCTGAAATGAGAGATTCATTTGCGAAGGAATGTTACAGTATCAAGAGGTCATCATGGTCATGGTTCCATGTGATATTGATACTGACATTGATTTCATCTACACCCATCTCGCAGAACAATATCAATTAAGAAAATATATCATCTATTTTTAATACACGAAAGAGAAACCTTTGTATCCCTTTCACTACTGTGTTTGTCAACAGTTCTTATTTTTTTTTTTTTTAGTTAGCTATTAATGAAATTTAATGAAACTGAGGAAGAAAACTCCTCGAATGGTATCCAGTCCTCGGTAAAAGTAGCACAAGTCGCTCCTCAACTAGGTGGACTGATAAAAATGAAACATTTATTTATTTATTTTACCTGGCGTTTAAAATTATTACGTTTACCTAGCATACTTAAACCTTCCTTATCGATTTATCTATAGGTCAAGACGCACAAGAACCCTAAAGTAGTTACTGAGATTATCGTATTCAGAACCGATAGACAGAGACTTTGTTATTAAGTATTATTTATTGTAATTAAATTATGTTTTAAACGTTTACAACTTGCGCGGTTGCTACGTTAAACAAATAACGAAATAAAATATTATTATTTCAAAGTAAGTAACTTAGTTGACCAGATGTAACTTACTAGGTAATAACCGAAAGGAAGAATAAGAGAAGTGCATTTAGCAATAAAAATTAAACATCTTTTTTTATAACATACCTTTCGCTCCAGTGACTTAGGCTGTGCGTTAGCGACCAGTATCTCACTCACTTTTTCGAAAAGACGAAAGATAGACGAACATTATTCGATATTATGATGAGATTGGCAAACTGAACTTCACATTTTATCGTTTAGATATTTTCATACAAAAATAACATTCTAATTTATGACCTTTCTAGTAAATTTTGCAAAACCATTATTTCATTTATACTTTAATAACCTTGTGATAACAATTATGAATATATCAAAAAACAACCAGTAAAATCGTTCGAGCCGTTCTCAAGTGATGATCTTTCATACACTTGGCAATTGCTTTTTAATTATATAGATTGTATCTTACTATGAAGTTAATGCACTCACCTGGTATACGAAACACGATGTCATTTGCTTCGATATACAGTTACCTCGAATAACCCCATCAAGATCGCGATTACGTTCCAACAACACAAATGTCAGTGAAATAGGCATTCATAATATATAGCAGTATAATTTCGGCTGTAACAATTAATAGGTCATATCCGTACAGATAAAGCAATCGTGGCCAATCTCCAGACGATCACATCCGTGCCCGCATGTCCCTTAAGACTATCGTGACCATAAAGGATGACTTAAGTGGATATTTTTATGACTTTTTATACTGGCGATATTTCACGTCATTGTTTGGCCAAGGATGTTGAGTAAAAGGATACTTTATGATAAAGATGCGGCAAGAAGAAGTTTCAAAGGTTCAAAACGCTATTATTTAAATATATGCTTAACGTTAAATAATATGTCGAAATATATGTTTATTTTTTATTATTCGAGGAAGGTAGCTTTTAATAATTTTAGTAGAAAGTATTTTTTTCTTTTATTTCTTAATTTTCAAAAATTGAATTGAAATTGTAACCATGTTCAATCTGAAGTCATATATTATTTAATGTCACATATAATTTCCTAATGATGCCGCGTAAGGTGTATCATTACTGCATTGCTATGTATTATAATTAATATTTGATTATTACCATAATCGGAAAATTACAACGCCAATTCCAATGCTTTGATTCATAAAAATCATGCATATGAATAGTTATTAAAGAAAAAATAAATAAAAAGAAAATTAGTTGACACACAAAAGATTAAATGACTGAACTGTTTTATCTTCGCATATTTATACATATATATTAAGCAATAAAACCTGTCACTTGTGGAATGAGAATAGACGCTTGGAAATCAATTAATTGGTCACAATGCAAGAGCGTGGGGTTGCAATACACGTCAATTAAATCGTCTCGACTCGCATTCTTATGTAACAATAAATAAATTTCATTGCAATCGACATTTTTAAGCTTGATCTGAATTTCACTTTTATTCTCGGCCCAGTGCTAGAGACCTGAACATCTTTTGAGATAACAAAGAATTTTTTTGGGCGACGCCTTTCTGGTGTCACATTTCTGATGTCAATTTTCATGTGCAACTTTCAATAATAATTTTCAGCAAATTATCACAGAAAAGCAACGTGATAGTCAACATAAACTTGGCTAATAGGTGTCGATAGCTCCTGGAGTATAAAAGACGCATTGCAAGACAAGAAGAAGCGATGGCGCAGCTTCTGCCGACTAATCAGTCGATTTGGTGGTGACCTGGAGATTAACTCTCTTAGAAGTTTATAAATATATGTTGCAGTCAGTGCACTGAGGAGGCTTACAACTTACTCTCTAGGTCTGGTACATTTTAGTGGCGGGGTTAATGTCAAACTCTCCAATAATCTTAACGATTGCTATATAAAGATAACAACGAATTCCGACAACATGACGTGGCCTTTAAAGCACAGCAGCACTCAAGAGATTTTATTATATGCTCCCAGCAACACATTCAACTGATCGTAGCAAAGTAGATGAACTCCGTTAATCAGTTTTGATTGATATAAAAAGTTCTAATTAAACAATAACAAGTCATAGGTGATAATAGGTGGTAAGACCGTTGTTTCTTTAAAATATAATATCTTTAATAGAATCTAAAATTTCGTGAGAAAATGGCATGAGACTACGAGATAAGTTTGAAAATAACACACTGTTTCTAGAGTTACATAGACGAGAATCACTGTTGTTTGCGCGATGAATATTGTGGTTCTTTCAATAGGATATTAAAATAACAAAATTAAAAGTTTATTTATCAATTAAAAAACATTAAATTAATATTAATGTGCTTCGCAACAATCCACGAGCATAATATATGACGGAATGTTCCTTTAGTTATGCGTAGCATCTTCCTTCCTCCTACAAAGGTAACATATACTTGTAATTCATAAAAGTATACACAAACGTATATACTATGACCAACACGAATTTCGCCCCGAAACGAAGAATCATCATGTTAAGTAGACTCTACGAGTGCAGCGACTGCGGCTAACACGCGTGCAGTAGTACATTTTAATCATCATACGTTGTGCTCTCCGATTGTTGCAAAATAACAATAAAATTCCACAAAGCACCGTCTGATTAACCATCTGAAAATCAATTCCAAATAGATCGTGGCAGAGTGCCACGCTCTACTTTGGTTTGTAATAAAAAAAAGGATATTTATGACGACATCAACTTGCAGTGGCGAGTTCGGGCTCGGGATAAACAAAAGAATAAAGATCGTGGCCTATGAATAAAATAAAAATAGCATTAGATTATATCGTTGAAACGGCTGAGTATGGAATATGCCGACTTATTATACCCACTCCTAATAACAGGACAAGATCGTATAAACTCCGAGTGTAGAGATAATATTTTATAGAAAGAACAGAAGGATCTCCTATAAATATTCTAAAAAAAGCTTTGCTTAATTCTAATAACGTTGACGAGTTGTACGTAATTACATTTAACTCCGTTTTAGAAAACAGTAATAGGTTTTCTTTTATGAGGAAACTCGGAGAAGATATATAAAAAAAAAATCCTAATTATTGTTATTCCAAAATTCTGATTTTAATAGATTAATAAAAATTATTTCATAAAATTTCTAATAGGTTTCAAATTATCAATTTTTTTTAATGTTGTTTGGAGAAGGAAATAGCCAATCCATTTATTATTTCATTAATTGAGATTACACTTTTTTTGTTATATGTTATTTTGTTGTATTCTTCATCGATCCCACCTGATGGTAAGTGATGATGCAGCCTTAAATGGTAAACTGCATTGACCTAAAAATAGCGTACTCTATTCCCTTGTATTCAACACACTTCAGTTCTGATCCGATATTAGTCAAAACTTACAGACAAACAAGTGTAAAATATTTTTATATTGTTGTATTATAAACAAATACTTTATAAGCTTTTCATATATTGACAATAAACGAAGTGGTAAATAAGGACGGCAACCAAGGAATTATTAAAAAAATGAAGAGAAAAATTCCAGTTGTAAATTCAGTAACAATGGAGCTCTGTTAGAAAAAAAGTATGCTTAGTCAAGAAACCGTGAGTACTAACTTGGAACTAATTAGTTGTATGAGAGTACTTATACCTTACGAGTCTAAGTGTGCCTGCACTCAAGCCTATCGCAACATGCCTAAGGGTCGCTAGTGTTGCTACTCAACCCGCGGCCCGCGAGCCAGTGAACTTAACGTACCGTGATTGTTAAGTATTGCGACCCGCGGCCGCGCCCCGGTAATGTTGGTTTTGAAACTTTTATATATATTTTTTAATTATTTTAATATCAGTAAAATTTTTACTTTGGATTTGCATGTTGTTTTAATAGTTAATAATATCAGGCGTCACTTTGTGGAAATGTATTACTGTACTTTACAACAATCCGCAACCCACTGGATGATAAAACAGTTGTAGGTTCTACTTACCCTGATGATGTTGCGTTGGTGCTGGTATGTATGTTCGTACTTTTATATATTATAAGTGTATGTTTCTCTTGTTTCTTGTAGAAGAAAGGTAGGTGCTACATCACCACAATGCTTTTGTCCGGAAGGATGGAAAAGAGGATAGCTTAATCTAATCGGTTAACTTTTCGATGTCATTGATACCGGCCTCCGATATGGCACAACAACTCTTATGTGACGATCCCATAGCCCAGTTGATACTGACCCTGCTTGCGGAGCGGGGGATTCCGGCTTCGATTCCCGGCTAAGGCAGACATTTATGAGAGTGACAGATAAATGTTTGTTCTCGGGTCATGGGTGTTCGTTATTTATGTATGTCCATGCCACCCGCAACACAGGGAATCCTAGTTAAGGGTGTGAGTATATAAACGTTCAAAAAAATCCGGACCGAGCGATGGAAATTTTGCAACAGGCGGTCACACAATCAACTACCGACGGCGTCTGTTTTTGCTGAACTCAGCCGATAACGATCAAACTAATAACGTCTCCGTATAATGTATTTAAAACAAATACATATATCAATTATTATTTTTAGTACCCATCTCATACAAAAAAGTTGAACACAGCTGACTTACGAGAGAGGCAATCTGGGTGAAGTACCACATAACTTGCTCATTAGTGTACAATTTTATATTATAACAAAGTAGGTAATTCTTCAAGCGGCTTTCCTAAAAGATAACTCTCCGCTCCGCTCCAATTAACAATTATAAAGAAAAAACCTTATAGTAATAATATTAATTATATACATAGTTAAATTATAGTTTGTAGCACCTTGAATTACATTATTTTTCAGCTAACACATCACTTTAATAAGACTATGTAAGTTTGGGTAGCTGCGATGCTAATCTGAAATGACACGCCTACTTTATGACATAGGATTTTATTTATGACATTAATTTTTTTTTTCTGATACTGAAATGATATGTCATAATACTATTATAATATTCAATACTAGCAAACCACGCTCGATTCGCTTCAAAACACTACGTTTTACGCTTAGAAATAACACCTGCATTGTATTAGATTAATTTATAACTTTTTTATTTATAGACGGATTGCAATGAAACGAACTTTAAATATTTAGTGAGGCTTACTGCAGTACATTAGTGAACATCAAAACGAAATCGATTAAGGCATTTCTGAGATTAGCGCGCTCAAATTCGTATTAATAAATAATAAAATAAAGTATCTTACAATTGTGTTAATAATGTCGCCATATTTATTTGTTCACTCCTTTCTATAACACTATACATTGTTGCACTTGCCATCGTTTGTTTTATTTGCAGTGTATCTCAAAGGATAATCAAATTGCAACGTCAATATACATCATGACAACCTTAAATAATCGAACGAATTTAGCAATTTCGCACAAGGTCGATCATTTAACGGGTGACAAACAATCTTGAGCGCTTGCGTGCTTCGGAGGGCACGTTATGCCATCGATGGAATATAAATTTGTGACACTTGAGTTTGCCACAAATCACGTCACGAATCTGCACGGCAATTGCATGGTTGAATGTGCTTCAAGAATTCAATTACGATGTTACTCGGTTACCTAATAACAGTTATTAAATTGGTGAATTGAAAGCAAGTGTATTTTGTTTAAAATACGCATATTCACGGGATCAAATGAACTAAGCTAACGAGCAGAAGCCATTGTAGACGCAACTCAGTAAGAGGTAAGTGTCGCCCTCTCCAAGTCTTACTTCCTTTTACTAGATATTTTTATATTTTATTTTATTCACATGGTATTCCCAGCATAAGCAATTTAAAAATTGTTATGGCAGGTACGCTTTCTATTAATTAAATAGGATTTTTCTGCGCTCTTTTTACTATATTTTATATAATAACTCCTTCAAAATTCTTCTTTCATTGCTCAACAGTATTGTAGAATGTAGAATTATTAAAAAAAAATTTATATATCGACAAAAGAGCAGACGAACCACCTGATGGTAATTGGTCACTGTCGGCCATGGACATTGGTAACACCAAAGGCGTCACTAATATGTTGTCGGCCAAGAAAGAAGAAGAAAGAAAGAACTGGCTCTCAAACCAGCCGGAACACAACGAGACATTTGGCGGCTGACTCAAGCAGAAGGGTGGTAGCACGCCTGGCAGGCTCCATGGAAACATAATAATAACAGTAATAATATTAATAACTTAATATTAATATTGATAATTCATTACGCGAAACCCTACCACCAAGCAGGCCGGATTCTGCCGCCTCTTACGATAGCCTGTTCTGCATTCATGGAATTGGGGTCAGTATTCTAGGCCGCTCCAATAAGGCAAAAAATGATTGAAATGATATATGATGTTTTTAAAGAAATATCAATATTTTTTCCCCTTACATTAACCCCTTTTTAAACTAAGAGGAAATTTGACTACAGCTGTGTAAGAAACAAATACGTGCGTCAGCCAATCACGCCAGCTCTATGAGATTTCGGTGTCTCGATATCAATGTCTTTAAGGCATTTATAGATTATTCATTTGTATCTCACGGTATCGATTCTTTTATGTTATAGTTTGGCTGTCGTTTTGTCTAGTCCAGGGACATGAAACGTAATTGGTATCGACTTATTACCAACCGTGACGTTCGCTAATATCAGCTCTAATCACGAAAACATTAAGGAACATTTTGGTGCGCCAAAATGTCTGAGCAGACGTTTGTTTATGCAATTTGCTCATTGCATTAACTTTGTAATGGCTTCGTGTTTTATTAGGATTTTATTTTACGGCTATTTTATCAATAACGTTAGAAAAATAGCCATTAGGGAATATTTAAGTTTGTGTACTCGTTAAAGCTTTATAGCAACAGGACGTTTACTATTTTAATTATGAACTTCTTTACGTTATTGTTACACGTTTACATTCGGCACCCTGTTAGATTTAATAATCCATTTATTATAGAATAGCGGTCCGCACCGATTGTTGAACAACATATATATATATCCTATGTCCATCCGACAGAATGTACCTTTCAAATGTAAATCAGTCACATAATTCTCACTCTCTTTATAATATTAGTATGGATATATATAAGTTACATTTATTATGTTTATTAATACAAAAAGTAGAATCATTCAAATTATTTAAAATGTACCGATAAATTCTATCTTATAGTGCATGAAATATTATGATAATAGAACTGAGAATACATAACATATCAAATGCGTTAGTTAGCGTTTCCAAATATACACTTCGTTCTTCTCCACTCCAAACTAACAGACGTAGCACATGATGGCCAGTGGTCACTGTCGTCTGTGGACGTCCGTAATACCATAGGCATCACCGACGAGTGGCCGACCAAGATGCAAACGGGAAACCCACTTATACCTGGTTCCCGGTCGCTGTAACCGACGCTCGTTAAAAACGGTTGAATCTTGTCAAATCTAGTCATGCAGCCGAATAGAACATTTTTAAAGCAGTAAAATAAAATTGGTACTTTTTTCGAAAGGAAGAGAAATTTAAGTCATTTCTTTTAGATTTAAATGCTAATCTATCTTAAATGTGAGATACGTTTATTTCATCATTTGACTATTTGATCGAAGACCGGCTTCTATAGAAAATCGCCTTAAAAATAGCCACGGACCAATGTTATTACTGAAGGTTCGTACGACGTACGTTGATGAGATCATGCCAGTCGTAAATTTGTTTCTGCAAATTGTTAAAGTATTTTCTACATTCAATGAACATGCATTTATCCTTATTTATGATGGTATTGTTGTAAGGGAACATCGCTTTAAATGAAGGTTTCAATCGATGGAGATAAGATTCTGTTGGGAGGATGTCAGTTGGAATACTATTTAAATCTAAAGTGAAACGAATTAAAATGTATTTGCTTCGAAAATGATAGAAATCATAGCTTTGTTTTACGACGTATTTTCATTAAAATGCGATACGCGAATGCTTTATTGTTATTTTGACTGAATGCAAACCGTATAATGCATCAATATAGCTTTAGAAATAATTCAAGCTATAAAAATAAAGACACAAGACACTTAAAAAAATCCGATTATAAACATAAATTTTTGGTCCGACTGGGAATTGAATCTGGGACTACGAAATGGACTACAGGGTGAACATGGTAGATGACGCCATAAGATATAAAATTTGCTCATTTTATAGATTTCAGTAAGAACTCCCAATAAACAAATTATATATTCTTCGTTCGAAACACACTGCACTAGCTCACTGTTTTAACCAAACAGTTCTCAACTCAGGAAATGAATTCGATACATAAACATCTAATGCAAACATAAAATAACCGATGAAAAATTTTATGCAAATACTTCTTTCAATAGATCGTACACAAATCGGGCATTCCTTCATCAAGTGCTGTTAGTTCGTTAATATCACAAGCGCTAGATTCCAGAAAAGTTATCCTATACTAGACATTATTTGAAATTTAGACATCAATTGTTTGAAAGTGTAATATTTTTAAAATTGTTTCTGTAAAGCGTGTACGTAGCGTGAAATGGAGCGTTACTAAAATACAGATAACTTAGAGTATATGAATATATTTATTCAGCGAAAAATATCTTGGTGGTAAAAAAATTGCAGTAAAAATTATTACTGATCTCCAGCCAATCATTACTTTTTCATCTTCATTAAAATATTACTTAGTTATTAACTTATTTGTTAAATCTAAAACACTGCGTTCCCAATAAGAAATTACTACATTTTCTTATTCTTCAATGAAAAGTTGCCGTTATTAATAAACAAGTTTAAAACAATCAAGAAATCTGCAATGTGCAATGGGCTATTTAAAATAAACGCTTGTATCGATAAAAGTCAGAAGCGTCGAAACTTTGAGTGGAATGGAACGGAACGCGGCCGGCGGAAACGCCATTACGAGTTTTTATACTTTTTAAATTGATCACTCGGTGGCCTGGCGCGAACGTCAGCGCCCCTTGAGGCAACCTGAATAAAAACACTGGCTTTAGGTAAACGCTCAAGTTTACTTTGAACTGATTTGCTATGATAGGTACGGTGATGTGTCGATATCGATAAAAATTTAACTAATCTATTTCCCTTAAAACGCTACTAACTTTGTAAACTACGATTATATTTAATTCAAATTATACTGTAATGTACTTCAAATCGCATGTGTGTAACTCATTATGTAGTGTCTATATACGAATATGTAACTTTAAAATTATATTTCCTATGCGTGTTATAAAAGTGTTTTTAAGATGCGCCTGTACGTTTTAATATCAAAATCAACCATTATGAAATTAGAAATAGTATGTCTGGATGAACATACACACACATAAACCCACTCTAATATACCTTGTATTCCGATTGGCATGCACACTAGGACATTAGAAACAGCCAAAATCCGAGTACAAACATTTATATATCCTATATATATTTATATACCTTGGCTATAAGCTAATAGCACTTTTTTGTTTCTGTTACAATTTCGAAAAGGTGCTTTATCCTCAAGCAGAAGAATCGACTTTAAATAATATAATAACATAGAAAATTTCTAATCCAACGAAGAGTAACTCTACTTTATTACTAACAAATAGGCCACAGAATCGTATTCTTAAACTAATGCAAGTACAGTCATTGATTCCTCATTCAATTCGGTTTGGGCCAGCGTAGTAGAAACCGGTAGGCATCCTTAATTATGAAGGAAAACTAATACGGTAACCAGACACTGATTGATACATGTACAGTTAACTTGTAATTGAACTTTACATCGATATCGACATTAGCTCACTTCACACACTATACACCTTTATTTATTTATCAAAATACTGGCTTGTATCAGCTCTCAATCATCACAGTGTTTTCAAATCAATCACCGGCGCGCAACCAGGTCCATCCGTCTTTATAAAACGCAGTGTAAACTTCTATGTCTATATTGTAAATTTTAACTGCGTATTAATTTGTTTATCTCTATTAACCGCTACTGATTTACGATCGCAATAAAATTGCCGAGTTTTTGGCGTATCTTCGCTGCTCTGTTTTTTCGCGGTGACTGTACCAATTTTACTTTGCATTAGTCCGATAATTTTTTGAAGGTTCAGTTTTGCAGCTATAAAAAAAATGAAAAGTAATAATATTTTATTCGAAGTTAGTTTTTACAAACACTTTTCGAACGTCAAACTACACCATCGCTTCAACAAATCCCTAAGAAGCGGTAAAAAACTCCTAAGGAGTTTTTTTTCCGACTCACACACACAGAACACACTTAAACTGGCTTAATATGAAACTCATGTCCAAGCAGTCCTATCCTGATATATCAGTAGTATGCGGTCGATCAACGCAACTGACATGGCAACGCGGTGGTCGGGAGTTGGATAGATGGCCGTCAGTGGCACAAAAACTGTAAGTGCACCGTGATTGCAAGGTAATAGTATGAAATGATTCAGTATTGTTAGACGCAATAAGCGACGTAATAATTTTGAACATTTTGCTAGCAATCAAGTTTTTTTAAAACTTTTTAACTCCACAATCCACACTCCCGCAGCGTGGTGAAATATGGAGCACGATTTTTGAGCTACGAGGAGTTATTCTAACTTTGCTGAGTTCACAGCACCAAACCAACTATTGCATTTTATAAAAACATAGAATTATTTCAAGGTACATCTATCTGTGTATCAAGGTATTTATGTAAAATACCTACATAAGGATCAATATAATTCATATCAAAATATTCAAGCAGCCCTTTTGTAACAGGAATAGAATAATCACTGCGATCTTGAGCATCCAGTATACAGTCCCCACAAGCGTTCTATACCAGATCCTTATTCTAGGGACTGGTCTTTAGCGGATATATTTGGCAAAAAATATTTATTAATAAAAAAATATACCGAATATTTAAAATTGAAATTACGATCGAAATATATAGTTTGCTTTATTGAAAGTGGTGGTATAGAAACATTGTTCCGTTCGTCTGAAGCAGAACCACCACCACATCTGCAGAGATCTACATCATCACCTCGCTCGGGCACTTTGAACTCCTCTAACATTAAATCATGCTGGCGGAATATTGGTGGGCCCACAATATCTTGGTATAAAAGATAAGTCAATAATTCTAATTTAACTACTCAACTGGGACACAGAATAAACAATTGTGACAGCTATGTAGTTAGACTATAAGAAATATAGAGAACGCAAAATGAAAACATACAAGTTTATCTGACGTATGTTAGTTTGAAACTGAATATGATATAGAAAACTCAGGAATAACAGTACATATGATGACATGTTTCTCGTCCAGAAATTGAGGAAAAGTAATAGATTTATCCATGCTTTTGAACTCCCATATTGTTAATGGAATATAATCGCAAATACGGAATCAAACTAATAAAAAATCAAGATGCTATAAGTAAACGTTATCAAATTTTTCCCTCTGACATTCCTTCCTAATCGCTCATTATTCAGGGTAATAACAATCAATATACTCTTCACATATCCATTTACACCCATTGTATGGAAACTGGAGCTCCTTTGTTCTGATGTTCGAAACGCAACCCGATGCAATATGGCGGCGTAACGTCATCAAAAACAACATGGCGGCCGGCCGTTATTGTTCGAAACGTCGAGATTGTCTTGTGGGTTGTATAATAATAATTATTTCATTATTCACTTTCCTAATAACCACATTGAAATTTACTAACGATATTTTCAGTATAACTAAAATCCAATCTTTGCTCTTGCCAAATCTATTCCCTACCATTAAAGGAACTTGCACCGAGTTCAATATAGAAAATATATGATTTGATCTCTTAATATCTCTCTAAGCAGCAAAGTTCAAAGTTTACAGACGGTTATATACTAAACCGTGTATTATATTGGAGGAGAGCGAATGTAAACGAGCGTGCTATCTGCGTCGCCCAGTCCAAAATATCCATTTGTTCTTTGCTTTTATTACGTCAATATCAGACGATAGTCAAATATGAGCACGTACAACGATGCTTGTATATTGTTAGAGAAAAGCGCTCGTTGTTTGTGAGCAGCAATGTATACAAAGTCGTCTAGTTATTGTGCTATCGCAGGCGTCGGCTGCTGTAGAATAATAGAGGCAGCTGCTATCCACCGGTGGACGATCCCGGTGCCGTGCGGTAATAAGAAGTCAATATTAGCGTGCTAGGCGGGCGGATTCGAGGTGGCTGTGCTGGCATGGAGACGGTTTCGTTAATCATTATTATAATCATAAATAATGGGCTCGGTTATCATCTAAATATCATATGAGTTGAGGCCACAGCCTATCACGCTGGTTAAGTAAACATTAATAATTCAATCATTTTTAAACGTGTGTGTAACCTGTTAATGTGATAGCTGAGAATTGTCTCAGTAACAATTGTCAGGTGTGCAAATTTCTTCACGAGAAAGTGCCTTGTGAGTAGTGTCATATTTATAGGATAATAGGCAAATAATGTAAAAAAGTTAGCCATGCGTGGGACGACTTGAAAACAGTAACTATCAATATTTATACGCTATTTATTTTCGAAAAGAACACAAATAAGAGATGGTAAGAGGAAATCTTCCTGTTCTTTCAAGCTATTTTATTTCTATCCAATCTTTGTTTTTGAAAAGTTAATTTTCTAACAACCTTCACGAGTTTGAATAAAACTATATATGTACATTTGAACCGCACTCGTATGAACTTGAACGACTACACGTTCAAGAACCTTTTTTTGTTATTGTATTTGAAACTCTCCTGGCAAATCATACGCAAATTATACGATAAGGAAAGATCAAATGCATTTGAAAATATTTGTATTATTTGACATTAAAAGCGTTCGAACTCTGACAGCTCTGGCTTATAATAATGGCTAACCACAGTCGGTTTTTTTATTTGTCCGTAACAACTTCAGATTTTAGTAGAGAAAGGTAGAAAAAGCCCACTCCACACCACGGGCGATACCACTCGGGGCGCCCCGATAACAGGGTGGGTTTACACAACGCCAATTAGAGGCGGCCCGCGGCGGTCGCACTGGTTCCACATGCTAATTGTATCTGCGATAGTTTGTTCACAGATATCGGCTTCAAGAGATAAATATATAACTTCAAGGAACACTTCAAATATAGCGGATGTCAAAATATTAAAAAGAATAAAGTGTGGCTCATTCATTGATTTCTGTTAGCATTCTTTACATGTCCCTAAATGACATCAAGCAAAATACAAAGGTAAAAGAAGTTTGCTGTAAGGTATGACTAAGGTATGTTAATGTCAAAAAACCTTATTTAACGGTCTTAATCTTCTAATTTTATTTTATTTGAAGTTGAAAATGGTCTCTCTGCTTCTCAATATTGACATACAATATAACGGTAAAACTACCCTTTCACAACAATAGTACATGACAAATGAATTTTTTATTCGAAGTTAGTTTTTAAGCAAAACTCTTAAAAATCAAACTACCTCGTCGCTTCAGAGAACCTCTGATATGTATAATTATATTAAAATAAACATTTACAATAGAATCAATCTTGTTATAATTATCCATTTTGTTTTGATTTAAATCTTCTATCATAAAAATGCTTTTGATAAAATTTGCAACATGCAATTTCCATAATTCCTGTTTAAATTTTTATCATATTTTTTTATTCGTTTCTCCTTACAGGTTCGACAAATTATCAGCCTTCTGCAGAGCGTGAGTTTCCTCGTCATTAAAGAAGTTCAGAGCTTACTGCACCAGTTCCAGAGTGGGTTGGTGATGGATTAGTTGCCAACTCAAATGCCGAAAGTTCTTATGGCGCCCGAAAGCTTCCGATATGGCTTCAAGATGTTTCAAGATAACAACCAGGAACTCTACGGATTACGTGCCATACAAAGCACGAAATCACTCAAGATTTTTTTACCATATTATCACTCGCAGACCGTTTTAAGCTAATAGTTGATCTGATAATGGTCCCCACAAGAACCGCAAATTACGTTTATTAAGGAACTTTGTTCATAATACCCGTAGTCAGGATACGTTTACACGGAGCCAATTAGAGGCAGCCTCTGGCGTTTTGTCTCTAACAATACGCCGTTTATATGTCTTACCTGTGCCAATATTCACTATTTATCTTGGATTTAATGATTCATACGTGTATTAATATATCGTAATATAGTGTAAAAACGATTTGAATATACCGTTCGGCAGCCCTATAATATATTCCAACAAATTTTAAAAATTCTAAAAAGATTTATTGAATTGTTAAACTGCGTAACTTAAGATTTTAAAGTACCTTTTGTTTAATTTACAATTATATAAAAAAACAGATATCAATAAGTTACATATAATCAACTTACAGTTAAAAAAAATTCCAATAAAAGTTTACATTTACGCGTAACTTTGTAAAAAACTTACGATGTAACCAATTTTTATATTTATAATATTTGGCATTATGGTTAAGTTACATGACAATAACTTTCCGTTTCATAAAAGTTGCAAATATTTAATAAGAAACAGACAACGAGAAGTTACAAATAGACAACTTACAATTAAAAATGTACAAACCAGTTGCATACAATTCCGTGCCGTTCTTGAAATTCAACTTCCTACATGTAGTAAGCATAGCTATTTGTTAAAATTTAGTCATTGCCTCCTATACACCGGTAGAGAGGGTAGTTGTGGAGAGTCTTATAAAGTACAAAATCAGTCTTGTGACGGACAAGTTACGGATCGGACGTGTGCCTGTGACCGTAGCTGTCTGTAATACTGAGGCTGTGAATAGTTCCCGTGTCCCTAACGCAAATACATAAAAAACGGCTGGATATAACACTATACATTTATGTTTTTATGCATCTTACCCACCAACTTCGTCCCTCACTTAAGATTTTAATGTTGTTAATTAATCTTGTTAATCTTTTATTGCAAACTAATTTTGTTATCCTACCTATGTATAATTCTGTAATTCTATCGACGGTCCAGTTAATAAAATAAACTATTAACATAGTTAAGTAGTAAATAGGTTACATGTAATTTCGCAATTTTCAATTCGAAGTTACAACTGTACCCTGAAAATAAGTAAAAGTTGTGAACACAATATCAATTTCAACGTATAACTTACACTTTATGATATGACTACAATTTTCAGATATCCCTTGACTGAGGTTATTGTCAAAATGGAACTGTAGTCGATACTTGCTGATATTATGATTGGAGTTTAAAATATAGATTTTATAGCTTTCTCTTGACAATAATCGCAAGATGGCATCCTATTGTCTGGTTCAATATTATTAACTAGAAAATGTACGCGACTCCGTCAGCGCGCGGAGTGGCAATACAATGCAGATATGAATATAAACAGTTTAGTGTATTATCTTCAATTATTTAAGTTACATAGATCACACTAAAAGTTTCCGGAATAGGCCCCTTATATAAACAATATTTAAATAGTTACTACTACATTTAAAAATGGAACTCTTTAGCCGTAGAATAAAAATTATTTAATCAGATTGTCAATTGTTTTCACAGTTTGGCGTCATTTAAAAAAATGCGTGATTAAAAATAATATGGATTTAACACGGGAAAATGTTCGTTGCATGCTTTTTTACGACTTTAAGTGTAATTTAACAGCTCAGCAGGGCCTCGTTCGATTTCAGTCTGCTCTTGACGAAGAAGCAGCATGCAAGACAACTATTTATAGCTGGTTTGCAGAATTCAAACGCGGTCGTGTCAATTTCCATGATGAAATTCGTGAAGGTCGCCCGTGCACCGCTGTGAACTACAAAAACATTGATGCTGTGCGCCGCATGATCTAAACAGACAGGCATGTGACCTACCATGAGATCCGAACATCTTTGGACATAGGAATGAGTCAAATACAGTCAACCCTACACAAACATTTGGGTGTAAAACATACTGTAAGGGTGTAAGAAAAAAACGGACCGCATCACTTGATACCATGCTATGCTTGCCAGATACAACAAAGAGGCTTCAAATTCGGTGTGGGACATAGTAACAGATGAGAAAACATGGATTTATAGCTACAATCCCAAAACAAAGCAGCAATCGAGCGTATGGGTCTTCCGAGACGAGCCGAAATCACCCAATGTAGCGCGCGTGAAAAGTGCCTCGAAGCGGATGATGTCTTCTTTTTTTAATAAAACTGGACACGTGGCGACTGTTGATTTAGAAAATCGTCGTACTGTAAATAGTGACTGGTACTCGACCATTTGTTTACAAGAAATTATTGACAAACTCCGTGAAAATAACGGTAAGCGCCGTATCATCTTGCACCACGATAATGCAAGTTCCCACACGGCCAGTCAGACATGTGAATTGTTGAAGGCGAAAAACGTACAACTTATGAGTCATACACCACACAGTACTGACCTGGCACCGTGTGACTTTTTTTTTGTTCCCAAAAATCAAGAACTAATTACGCGATCAACGGGTTTCCTTAACCAGAAGAGGCTGTCGAACTGACTAACTTTTCATACTGAAAAACATGTATCTGACGTCACCACCACCACGGAGGAGTGGCACAAATGTTTTCACAATTGATTCAATCGTATGAAAAAGTACATTGAAGCAAAGGGAGAATATTTTGAGAAACAATAAATTCATTTTTGACCATTAATAGGAGGTATTTTTTTATCATTGGTTCCGGAAACTTTTAGTGCGCCCCACGTAAAAGATTTTTTAAACAATCCGAAATTATGAAAGTCCTCGCAATAAAGGAAATTTAGACTCCGAAACATTATTTGTTGTATAGGTGAGGCTTATATTCTGGCAAGTCTGATCCTGTGTAGCCCCATGTTTGAGTGTGTCGCGCCATAATACACCAGTGAGGAATGTTCGTCAATGAGAGGCTAATGAAAGTTGTTTTGATGCCAAAAAGCTTCTGACAAGAATATTATATCGAATATTGGAACAACATAATGTCAGGGCTAAGGGGATTATATTCATCACTGCAAACTAACACCGTGCCTATTGGACCCGGGTCTTTACTCACAATACGATGGTATTTTGCGCATGTATGAATGTATGTATGTATGATGCAGATTTCCTCGCGATACTTTCTTTTTAAATTTAAATTTTTACATACACACGACTTTAAAATGTAATATTTAATACATAAAAAACAGGGTTCTTTATCCGTATGACTAGCTACCACCCTGCTTGTAGAATCAATAATAAATGTATTTGACAGAGTTCAGCTTAGGAGAACCGGTTAAAAACGCGTTGTCGATGTCTTTGATGTCATGGACATCCTTGGATCGCTGTCTTCACGTATCATCGGGTGGTCTCTTCGTTTATTGGCTGGTGACGTAAATAAGTATATTTCGTCTACGTCATATACGGTCCAACATAAGTTAACTGATCAAATGCTTCCCAATTTCCTTCTTTTGCTTTCGGGATAATTTTGTTTTTCTGCCAAAATAAGTATTTTAGTCAACTGCGATCAGATTTCATAGAAAGGTAACAAATGCGAAAATACCTCGAAGGCGTTATTAGGTAGATACTACGAGCCATGTCTTTCATGTTTTTGTTTTTCTCTTTTCCGTATTCTTACATTATATTCCTTCATTACGATAAGTTAGACGTAAAGTCCGAATAAAATTCATTGTCAATGGCCGTCTCTCATTCCAGAAAGAATTATTGTTGTGAAAGACAATACCAGGAATCTATACTTTTCTTATGAGTCGCAAAATCAACTGAACAGTAAATATTTCTTTGCCTAATCAGTTATTCCCTATTAGCAGTAGGTATTTTCTGCTTTTTACTTGCTTTTAGCACCTTTAGTACTGACTAAAGTATTCGTAAAGTAGCAAGCGTAAAATATTTGATAATTCATCTAAAACAACAAAACCTTTAAGACAATGATTGCGCTGTATCAAATTATCTACACTCTTACATAATTTCTACATGTAGATCTATGCTTATACGAAAGTAATGGAATTAGTATTTGAATTTTTTTTCTTCATTTGAACATATTAAATTAGGTATAAATTGACATGTGCACATTGAAACCTGATTACGATACGGTACTTTTTCGTTATCCGGGTTCCAGCAAAAATCGACAAATAATAGATATAGAATACCACCGGGTTAAGTATAGATATCCGGTACTCGCGTTTATAGACAGGAGTGAAGCTAATGAGGAAAGAGAGTTCAGTAATTCCTCCTCCCAGTAATTTCACATCTAAAAAAGCGAATTCTTTTTTTATCGAATTTTACAATCCTGTTCTTAACAATACTAAAACTTGACATAACGTCAAAAATGTCGACAGAACAGAGGTTCCTATTCTCCGTTTTATCTAAAAAATCCTAACAGAACCTAATCCTAATCCTAATAATAGGTTCGTAAGCTTGTGTTGTTTTTAAAGATAACAGGAAAGAACACATTCGCGAGTCGACAAAAGAAACGGAATGACGTTTTATCAAAGATACAATTGGCATTTATCATTGATAGATGCCAACAATTTGCGCCCGGTTAAAAGAAATGTACCTACGATACTGTAATTTCATAACTACGGCCCGGTGTACAAATAAGAGCATTATCTTTTTTAATAAATTGTATAAAAGATAAATAATGATACTGATAACCAGCGGATAACAGATAGCACTATGGTACTTACTTCATATTATATTAAAATTTAACTTTTAACTTTATTGTGTTCCAAAAACGTATATTTCAAGTTTGTTTATACGTCTTCCATCAGTCGACAGCAACAAAAGAATCTTCTATACATATAATAAAAATTTAACTAATCGCTTTCTATACATGAAGGATATATGAGAAAAGCTATTATTAGGGGACTTTGTTAATGCTATAGAACACAAAACAATAGTTAGAATTCGTGTCTGATTTCACCGATTTCGTTATGATTTCACATATGCATTGCAATAAGCATCACTTAATATTTAAAGTTCAATCTATCCATAAATAAAAGGGTTAGAAATTAATATGTTTCTAATTCACAGAACGAGAAAACACAGTTCTAAAACAATGCACGTGCTATTTCTAAGTGTAAGGCGTAATTTTTCTCAAGCGAAGCGAGGGCGGTTTGCTAGTACTAAATAAACTAAATAAATTGTCATTACGATTCAAAATATATATAACTCGTCGTGATTATTTGTAATCTATTTGATTTATTTTGTCAAGTCAAGCGGATCGCGTGAATCAACAACGTTATTAGTTCAAATAAGTAAATATTCCTATCACACATTCTTAAAAGCCTAAAAAAATCATTGATCTATAGATAGTAAAATATGAATAGCAAAGATATTTATGGATGTATATTCCATTCCAAATCACTTTTTAGCCATTTGATAAATATTTTAGTACGCACAAAAGTTTTATTATTGAGGAGAGGAATTTTCTGTAAAATGGTACACTGAAGCACTGTGGCCCTTTTGGTCGTTGCACATTAGATAGGCGATATAAAAACGTAACGAAATTATGCTTATTTGTTGTTTGACGATTTTCCGCTTGTACTCGTGTAAACCAAAGTTTTTGATATGAATACCAACTATAAATATATCGAGAGCCCACAATAAATACACCTATTAACGAATAACACATATGATGTATACAATACACATACGACATGTTTTTACTTTATAATTTTATTTGACCCAATCCAATATGCATATTTAATACCGGCCAACGGTCCTCGCTTTGCTTCAGAAAAACTAGGCCTTACGCTTAGAACTAACACCTGCATTGTTTTAGGATCAGGTTTTACTCGTTCTATTAATCAAAAATTACAATATTACTTTATAACTTTTTTTATTTAGGGACGGATTGCAATGAAACAAAGTTTAAGTATTTAGTGATGCTTACTGCAATACATTACGGTTCAGCCGTTTCTGAGATTAGCGCGAACAAACTCACAGAAAATAGACAAAAATTCTACGTTCAATTGAGTTAATAAAGGCCCCTTATGATAGTTTTTCTCATATATCGTTCATGTACAGAAAGCGATCAGTTAGAACTTTATAATATGTATAGATAACATCGAACCAGAATATTTTTCAGACTCTTCAGTCAGGACATAACATGAAATACCTGCAGCGAGACCTTGTCAAACTTACACGATTATCTGTTATAATAGTAATTGACAACTACGATTATTTCTTTTACTCGTGCTAAGACACTGCGAAATAGACAGAGATAACAACACTTCATTTTAAATAATAATAACGCGAAGCGACTCATCGTATCTATGTAAATTTAATGTCTATGGTTGCCGCTTTTCCCCAGAATTTTAAAAATTCATATAACTCAGACTAATATTAATGTATAAAAATACATTTGCTTCTAATGAATAATTAACCAATAAAAAAAATTGATGTTTGAAATTAAATTATTCTCATAAGAATTATATTTACTAACGTTAGAATTATTAATGCTAGTTATACAATAGCTTTAATTGACTTATCGCAGAAGCTAAACAAAGAAACCAATTCATTTTCGTTCATAATTGACAGTCGTTGCACAAACTCAACATTTAACACTGTAAACCCCAAACGCAAGAATCGATAAGTTTTAAATACCTACCCACCTAGCTCCTTTTGCGTGCCGCTAAAGAATAAGTGCATTTCCAATCGGGTTCCAAGCGCCAGATATTGTCGTTCGTGATGGCACGCAAACAAACCCACCAAGCGTGTACGCGTCGCATTATTTGTCATACCTTAGTACCTCTGTCGGCGCTTCACATGTTATCTCTCTGTAAATATTTGATATTTGTTCGACGGGTCCGAGAGCCATGAGATCAATGGATAAAGAACGTACTTTGAGCTGTACAAACTAGTTTGTACCCAAGCTTCACGTGGTTACACTAAATGGTGAACCATTTAGAGAACAATAATGCCTGTTGCACAATAATAACCGTTCTCTCTTGTGCATAACATGACCATTTAGGAGTTTGAAATGAATTAAAAGTGATATTACGAGCGTACCAATCCAACGATTTATGTTGAAATTTAACGATAGCTCTGTCATATGATGTAATTATAAATTATTTTTTTATTTAAATTTGACACATGTTTTATAAACATTACATTGGCAGTTTTGTAAAATATAGTGTATTGTTCGATTTAACATCGGCGAAACGATAACGGCGTAGTGATTTCAGATTGTAACTATTCAGTGGCGTCTTGATTTTCTTCTCAAGTTATATAAGTATTAGTACTTAATTATCCTGACTGCATGCTATTAGTGAATCACATGAAATTCTTCTTGCGCATGGACTAAGATAATACAATTATAATCGGAACGTATACCATAGTGCTCCAGTTTAATAGTGAGATTATTGACCAACAAGGGTGTCTACAGTTTAAGTCACAGAATATTTATAAGGCTATCTAACCATTAAATACAACCGTGACCTCCTGTTTAATATTGAACGTCATTCAATTTTAACTAAATTTACCTGCCCCCGAAACACAAAAGCGCTTATATATATTATTAACAAGCTACTTTTACCTAAAATCTATCCAACACAATATTCTCAAATGTAAAATGTTGAAATCTATAATAATGTAACAGTATATATTTAGACGTATTATTTCACCTAAGATTGACGAGGAGCTCCTCGCCATCTTAAATCCGAGCCAACCTCCCTTACTCATGGTCCTACTGAGCAACGGAGGAGGCAATGGGGCAGGCTCTTCTGTTGGTGGTTTTCGACATTCCTCCTTCCTATAATCAGCCATGAAATGTTTTTTAGTGTTTCCTTGTTACGTGAGGTGACTACTTATCATCAGATCAGTGTTCTTAATGATCGACTGTTAATATAAAAAAAAGGAAATTCGGATGAGGGACATAGTGCAATAGACGCCAAATTGAAGAATATACCAAAAAAATTTAGTTCTTTATTCGCTAGAACTCGCTTTAATATAAAAAAAATATGTAACACTTCCCCGTTGTCCTGTCTTGCCTCTCGTTTTATATTACCTATTATAAAAAGGATACAAAACTATGTCTCATAAGATGAAGTACATTCCAACAAAAATGTCATACAGTAAGGTACAATGTTATAGAGAAATAGCTTTATCAAAGAATATTAATTTTATTGGTCACGTGACACTACTCTTTATGGCGTAAATGGTTCTACTTAGTACTTAGTTATTGTCAATATTTCATTGAAATCAAAAACGTATATGTTTGCGACACAAATTCGATAATTCAAACTATTCCAAAAACTATTTATCCATAATTTTGATATTATCTAATGATATCTTAACAGATATAGTACATGTATAGATATGTCATTTGATAACTCAAATGACGTCTCAATTACAAACTCGAGATTTGACATTGGAGAGGTTGAATCTGGCAACACAAACTATAATCAAATTCCCATGACAAGAGGAAAATGAACTAAGGAGCGTTTTAATAATGTAATAGGTGCTACTTAAATAACACCTTTTCAAGACCATAATGTATTTACAATTATAAGCAACTAATTTATTATTAACAAAATAATACTACTTCACTTTAAATGTATATTACCAATTAAAAGATAAATATTATTAAGATTAAAAGTAATAATAATTAACAATATATATTAGCATTGATGTAATTTTTTCCATACCCTAAACACAACACGTTACATCATACAACAATATTTTATCACAGCATATCGATCTTTTACATACAGCCTCGAAAGAGGTTTAGAAGGATCATTGTAACCGCATACCGGATGCCGGACTTTGAACAGTGTTCAATCAAGTTAAGTTCACCTGCATTACAAGCATTATACATATAATTTTATTTTGTGATGTGGCAACCCTGCCAAGTTGGGTCGGTCGCAATTTATTCCAACATAGAGGGTGACTGGCACTGGAAATTGCTACTGTGCGTTACGCTGTAAGTTATAAAATCGTCGTAAATATTAAAACGCTAACTACCCCAATCATCTCATATACATAACGCGTTACGCACCTCTCTATTGCAAAATATTATGATAATCGTATAGGGTCGAAGGTGTCAATATTTCGCATTGTCATTACTTCTGATATGATGCAACTAAGACGCAATATAGCATATTTCACTTAGATCCAATGAATATTAGAGATGGGTAAACTATGTTGCGCCGCGCCAACGGACCAACTCAATACACTGCGCTGAATGTGTATTGTCTTACTGCCTGGAAATGTTAGCGCATTACGTAACTTCACTCAAGGCACGACTAACTATTGTGTGATTAGACACAAATCACATAACAACACAACAATCATTAATACAATTGACGAGTTCTCACAGGCCAATGCGCTGATCGCTCTCATTCATTCACTCACTTATTCGGTGACCCACACATGCACTGCTTGTGCTTAAAGCCCGTTAGCGTGTGCTACAGATGGCGTGGCAATTGCCCTTTGCATCAATCTGTTTCGTGTTACTGAGCTATACCGCAGATATCAGTAAACTCAAAAACCCGGCGCAGTAATTTGCACTTGAGTTAATGAGTTGACGCAAGAATTTAACTGAGTTACCCACGTTTAATGAACATTGTACCGAAACTTGAACTTTGACAGCTAAATCGATGATCACCCACCCGCAAAAAAGAGATAATTTATTATTAATAATCTGTGGTTATTAGACATAAATGGAAGAATATCCACCGATCTCTGCAATACACATTGAATACTCTACTCTACCAATTGAAAGTATTATATTGACGTTTGAAACAGCCAATTTGCGGGATGTTTTTAACATCCCATTTCGAGTGCCAGTAATCAAAGAATTCACTTCTACAAACCGACGCGGTTATCATCGAAATGACGAGAAGGAAGTTCTGTATGTCAACAATCAGTATATATATATATATTATAGGGTCAGTGGAAGTACCAAAGTAGAGTTTCAAAATTTTTAATTTCTGAATTATATTTTCAATCAATCAAGCACAAAGCTAATTCTGCATTAAGATTATTGATATATGTTTAATCTGTTTATTGGTGTTCAATTAAAATGTTTAATCTATTTATTATAGCTTATACTTGTAATAATCTCACTGCGGAATGATTTGTGTTTAATTCGTGAGATTACATAATTACCCGCAAAGTGACACTCTTAAGACAACCCTACGAAAACCTATTTGTTTTGTTGTCTACGCACACGGATGCTTATTACAGTAAAAAATACTATTATATCAAGATAACGTACTTACTCAAAATGACATAACAATAACATGGCTAGTCTAGTATAACAATAGTATTATCATTAGTATATGGATTGCTTTGTCAACTGGCGTGGTAGAGGCCAGCTAAAGCATCCTGCAACGCACGCAAACATGGCAACGTTGACGAGTATCCTCCAGCTTTCTCCGTTTCTGTCTCTGCTCTGTTAATAAAAAAAAGAAAACAAAATTTTAAATACGAAAAATTCCTTTTTTGGTACACAATATTTGATATATCAAACATAAGTGCTCATTATGAGACACAGATATATAATTTTTATATTAGTAAAATACATAGTTCTAATCTCATTTGTCACACTCATTCCCCATACACAATCTCATCTATCATACACACACACTTATGCACACGTGCACTCAGACACACGCCAATACTTCTACAGTACCTAATATTTAAGTTATTACTACATACGTATATTTTATATTGCAGCAGGTCAAAAATTCTCATGATTACTGTACCATCAATCTTTCCGGGGGACGGTACTGGTAACATGTAACTCAGGTTTTCGTAAACCTACACCAGGTACCAGACTCTCACTAAGCAAGGCATTGATTATTTGTATCAATCCAAGTATAAATGTAAGACTGTGAGAGTAAATAAATAAAAAAAAAAGAGTTCTAAAAATATTAAAGAGTATGCTAAATCATTTGTAAGTATTGCTGGCAATCTAGTGTGAACTGTTGATTCAGGCATGGCACAGGGGTTTCAGTAAAGGAACATACAACTTTCATTGAAAAAATAACATAACTACAACTAAACTAAGAGTCATAAGTAAACCATTAGATCACTCATATGTATTCACAGTCTCAGACACAGTGAAAATTTTAAAAGTTCCTAATCCACACCACTATCCTACCAAAAGCTAAAACAAACTTACCTCACATGTTTCAGATACCCGTTACTAACAATGTCCTGGATAGAAGGTGGATCGGGACCGCATCTGTCTGGTATTGCCAGCGGTTCATATTTGTATAATGGGCCCTCCTCAATAACAGGCATAACATGCTGACCAGAGCCTCGAGTAAACTGTACACCGCTTGAAAATTGTGTCACCTGAAGTAACACATGAAATACATAACAACAAAATGATTACTATGTTAAAACAAATTGTATAGCGTTATATTATATTGTCAAGATTTAGAACACCATGTTCATAAACACTTTTTTCTTAATTTCAGATATAATGTCTTAGGCATTTTTCTCATGGTATTTAGATGAAAACGAATCTTAGACACACATAACTATATTATTCACAATCATAATAATGGAAACTGCCTTTATACATATAATTGTTTTTGCATATTATGATCATAAACTTCTAAAGGTCTTCACCAATTTAATTTATGATTATAACATGTTTAAAATAAATATTGACACATTTTACCCAGGATTACCAGGATTAGGATTGCCAGGATTACCTGTGGCAGTTGTCCTGGACATGCAGGAGATATTATGTACACCCACCACACAAGAACAAAAATTTGTTTCACATAAATGTCTGCTCCAGCTATTAATCAAACATGGAACTCTTTACTGGCAAGTTCCAACTGAGCCACATGGTCGCCATTTATTTGATGATTTTTTTATCATGGATTGAGTTGTATAAAACTAAAATAATTTAGGCATACCCACAAAGGTCATGTTTAAAAAAAATTAGGAATATTTCATACTTTCGGAACGACAGGAACTATTTCGGCCTCTGGTTTATTGGCAATGGTTTGTGCAAATGTATTCAATATGTCCTTTGCATCACCATCAGCAAACATTAGTTCATCTATTAAAGCTTCTTTCTCCCTAATCTTCTGTTTCTTTGCTTCCAATTCCATCTGGACAATCTGTGCTCTTCGCAATTCCTCCATTTGCTTTTCTATTTCTAAAATTTCTTCCAATTCTAATTCCTTTTGACCTGTAAATATTAATTATACAACTGTTTTATTAGAACACTACATTATATACATTTGCATATTGTATGATATACAACAAGCAAATTCATATAATCATGCATATTAAATGTGACATATATTAAGGTCTATTTATCTGCCTAATTAATTATATATTTAGGCTTTAAAGTCTACAGCTGGACACAGTTCTTCCCTATCTAGTGCCTTTCCTAGCCAAGAACCTTTTGAATCAAACTTTTCTCGTATGGTCATCAGTCCACCAGGTCTTAGGGATCCTATGCTCCTTTTAGAAAGGCACGGATGCCATTCAAGGTCTTTTCTTACCCATCAGTTATCAATCCTATGACTAATTTATTGTACCCATTGCCAATACAGTCGGCTAACTGTGCAAACTATGTTGGAAATGTCTTAAATTTAGGTCACCTTAATATATGACTCAAAATATTACTATAATATACAAAAAAATTAAGCTTTAATAAAGTGTACTAGCAGTTTTCACATATAAAAATAAGACAAAATGTTACAGTCAAAACAGTTTAAACAATACTTATGAATTGTTTTTGTCTACAAATGTAACAGTATCAAATAATTGTTGATTATAGAATTTATTCAATTATAATTCAACTCAGTACTTAGTAATGGCATGTATTTTTAAAAAAAATCTATTTTTATATCACTTATTGAGCATGCACCTTAACTATGATGTAAGTTAAGCCAATTATTATATTCATGTAATTATCCACCAAGTAATCATTCACTGATATAATCCTAATTTTTTACATAAGATATTGCATATATTGTCATTTTTCATGAACATTTTAAGCATTTTCTGTACACATTTTTAGTATTTTTGAAATTTCGTTGAAAACAAAAATTTTGTAAATCATTTGGACATTGATTGATTTAAGCATTCATAGCTATAGAAACGATTTTGAACAAAAATTATCTACAAAGATAAACTATATGTAGGATATATTGTTATGATGCCTTTGATTTTACCAAGTTTTGCTTTATTCTTCATGATAATATCCTTGTTTTCTTTTTTATACTGTTCAATTTTCTTGTTAGTTCCAACAACATCAATGTTATTTGCTAGATTGAATACTATGTTTTCAATTTCTTCTAGGTAATCATTATATTCTCTAACTGTGGCAAAATCTTCTTCCTTCTTATTATAATCTTTCAGTACTCTTTTTCTTATATCAATTTCTTTTTCCACCATGGCATCTTCAAATATCTGAACTCTAAAATTGCTTCTACGAAGTGGTACATTGCATTCAGGACAGGAACCAGAACCTGGAAATGAAAATGATTTTATTTGTTTTACAGATGTTTTGAGATCTTAGCATAGCAAATAGCTTAGCAAAAAGATGGTTTGAGGAAAAGGGATATGTATCTAATAAAACTGGACCCCAGAAAAAGTGAAACCATGGCTAAAAATAACAATTATCTAAAGATTGAAAAAGCTGTTTTAAACAATAAGTTCTTGATTCAATTTAATTTGTTTATAGATATTGTATAAAGATGTAAATGTCGGTACCTTTCAAAAACAGCAAATCAACACAGCTTTCACACAATGCATGGCCACATACATTTACCATCAACTTTAATGAGGGATTTCTGTATTTAGTGGTTTTACAACGCGGACACACCAGATCGTCCATTTTGAAGTTTTTACTTTGTGAATTTAATACATAAAACTATTAATTACAAAATTGTTCGTCGAAATAATAACCGTAACTTTAAATTGAACCTAGTACCTATCCCAAGTATACTGTCATCTATGATGCCAAATATCAAAATTTACCAACTCATAGACAATACTGTGAAATAATATCGTACTCTCGCCTTTATGTTCTTATTGTCACGACTGTCACTTCTTTAGTTCCGTATTCTCCACAGACTAGATATATAAATTATGTATGTCTTCTACTACCCTGTATCCAACTCCGAACCACAAGGTATTTTTGTATATAGCGAACCCTTAGAATGAAAGGGACTTAACTCAAAAATTCCAATTTATGGGAAATGAGGAAGAAAGTTTTCAAAAATGTATGGTCTTGAGTAAATTTAAAAGGACTGATGTATGAGGTTTTCCCTTTTTTTCTTTCTCACTCATAATACGGGCTCTTTTTCACCATGGGGTTTTAGAGTAGGTTTTTTTAAGTAAATTTATAGTAAAATCTGGAATTTCAGGAATTTTGAGTTAAGTCACTTTCATTCTAAAGGTGCGATAGGTATGTCGAATAAAAATTAGCCATTTATAGCACCCATTGTGGTCGAGTCGTCTCATCGTACCCCAAGGGTACGTCGTGTCCCCGCTCGCTTACTCGATTAGCGCAACACTAAAATGATAGCACATCCCTAATCCTAAGTAGTTCAACGTTTTTATATGTATATGTGACGTACGCCGCGAATGCGAGTTGCGCGCGTTTTCGTATTTTACTTAAAATTCCGGGACTCCTGCGCGACCCGAGCAAAATTCTGTTATAAATTATTTGTTTCGTGACTTAAATACACCAATTATTCTGTGAAATAGTCTTTTAAATCAACCATCCTTGGTCCAAGACTATATCTGGCGCCCCACGTTGGGCGGAATTTTAAGTAAAATACGAAAACGCGCGCAACTCGCATTCGCGGCGTACGTCACATATATAAAAACGTTCAACTACTTAGGATTAGGGATATGCTATCATTTTAGTGTTGCGCTAATCGAGTAAGCGAGCGGGGACACGACGTACCCTTGGAATACGATGAGACGACTCGACCACAATGGGTGCTATACATTCTAGTCAAGATATTTTAAAATTACCTGTTTTCCCGAATAAAGAAGTCTATAATTAGGATTTACTGCTATCTGTATTTTATCGATGAATTGACCTTTCGAAAGAGGATAATATATACTAATAGTTCGTACAAGCCATTAAAAAGCTTTGTTTATTATATACATACAATATTAAATTTTTTTACTGCTTACCGTTTCTAAAAGGTTCTTAAATTACTTCGAAAAAGAGAAATTGAACAATAAACTCCTGTGTACGTGTCTTAAACCGTTTACTGAAGCTGATATTATTACAGCGCTAATAATTTGTAAGTGTTTTTTTTTTATAATAATGCTGTGCACTAGGTGTTCACATATCGTGCGTCTTGTGACATGGTGAGATATGTCAGTATACTGCATGGTGTATTGTGTCTCGTGGTCTTGCATTACATCGAGGTATTGTAATGTGAATATGATCATTAATGGGCAAATAGACATAGAGACGTTGCGTTTATAATGGTACTAGCGGCCCGTCCCTACTTCGGTCGGGTTGAAAATTAAAAATAACTACCTGAGTTGATAACTACCCGGAATATTATATCTTTCAAATGGTACAAGAATTTATCATATAGGTTCCGAAGTTTCGGAGATAACTTTATGCATATACACAAACCCATAATATTCGCTCTCTCTCTCTTTATAAAATTAATATAGATAAAGAAAAATTGTGACGTTCGAAAATTTCATAAAAAAATATATTCATAATTATATTTTATTTCATTGATTATAATTACAATAAACATTTTTATTGAAATAATTATTGTAAATTAGTTATAGTAACAATTCCTATGTACATATATTAGGTAATAATTGAAATAACCATTCATTATATTATTAACATAACATTTACATCATGAAAAGAAACATAATTTTTTGGAAACTCGAATTGTTTGATATTTAATTGCATTTGCTATTTTCCAGAACACATTAATCGTTATAATTTAAGTTACATTATTTTGAAGTCTATTTTGTCAGTGACATTTGATGTTTACTATTATGTCACCTTATGAAGGCTTTCATCTACAGTGACAGTGACGTAATCTTTCAGATGTTGAATAAAAATTACACATAGCGATATTTGACCAATAGCAAAGACATTGAAAATTTATAGCCAATTACAAGGAAGATTTCTTCCAATGACACGTTTTTTAGATTTTGAGTATTTGACAGATTCATATTTTTATATGATTACCGTACCGTAAATGATTGCATATAATATAAAACAATATTATTATATGAAAACAAATGTTATTTTATGTATCTTTATTATTTCTAAGTTGAAATTGATGATTTGCGAGCTTTCGTGTAAATAATATTTTAATTAAAACATCCAAACGAAATATGAACTTAGCTTTTAGGCAAGTTTTATCTACCCGAACATTCAGGTTATGTGACAGAATTTCTTACAAAAAAATACAAATACCTGTAACCTCAACATGCCCTTTAATACCTCGAAGTTACTGCGACGATCGTACAGGAACATCTGGAACTCAAAAACTGCCTATGTTAATGGAATTTCCACCCATCATTTGGCCTTCTTTCATAAAGTATATTAAAAACTGGATGTTTGCAAACTTTATCATCAGGCCTTATTTTGATCAAGAATTTAACTTACATGAATTTATTGAAGCTTCTAAACACGCTGTTCAGGTTTGTATACAGTTAATGTTCGCTTACTTGAAACTTACGTACGTCTATCATGCGTTTGTAAATGGTATTTTATACAATATTTGTTGATACAATCAGTCCCGGCTACGTCACGTAATTAACTAAGTTCTTAAGGTTTAAAAAAAAACCATCTCATTTAATTTCGAGGTTTATTCAAGTTCAAGAATAGCAACTAGTCTCTGAATTTTTTAAATTCGACTACTATAGCTCTACATTGCTGGTTCTGGTTTGGTTATGGACACCCATATAGTAGCTACTTAATGCTAAGTAAACTATAGTTTGCTACCAATTTTTTTTATAAGTATAGTATAAAATGGCAAACAGTCAGGTGGGCTAACAACACAAAATGTCATCATCGTTCATACCTATTCATAACTCATGAATATATAAAGCCCCCTTACATTTTAAAAATCCATAAAAAAATTAATCTTAGTTGTCAGATTGTTTCAGAAAGTCTCCAAAAAAGTGACTTCAAAACCCTAGAAGGCCTAGTCGAGAAGGATGCTATTGCAGCCTTGAAGTCGGCTGTGTCACAACTATCCATGTCACAGAGACAGTTGTTAGCTATCAATAAAGAAGACATTTTCTACTGTTTCCCTTACCAAGTCAGTTTTAGGTTTTTTCAAAATATTATGAACAAACATATAAAGTATGTATATTTTACTTAAACTGTACTGTATTTTAAGAAAGATATTGTTGAAATTCACTATCTTAATGATTTTTATATACAATACTTGAACTAAGAAAGCAATACTAAATCATCATCATCCTCCTGCCCTCATCCCAATTTTATTTGTGGTCGGCGCAGCATGTATTTTTCTTCCATACTTCTCTATCAGCCGTCATCTCACTAGTAACTTCCATTCTACCCATATCATCCTTCACACAATCCATCCATTGCTTCTTTGGCCTTCCTCTACCTCTATAGCAATCTACGTTCATACTTAATACCTTCCGTACAACATGCTCTTCATTCCTCCACATAACATGACCATACCATGATAGCCGGTTTCCGCGTACCTTTTTGGTTACCGGTGCAACTTTCATACTTCCTCTTATGTACTCATTCCTTACTCTATCCATTCGCGTTATACCACACATCCCTCTTAACATTCTCATCTCAGCTGCATGCAGTTGTCTTTCATACATCCCTTTTGTGGCCCAACATGCAATACTAAATGCAAATTTCTTTAAAAAAAAAATTATTTAATAAATAATATTATATTTTTTTTTTATTTAATTTTTTTTTTTAATTTTTATTTCTTTGAAAGCAATACTAAATAAGAACCAAAATGATTACTTATTATCATCCTCCATGATTATTGTTCATTTTAAGGAACCTGAATACCTGTAAGTTCTCTATCACGATATCAAAAGTGTGAGAAGTCTGTCTATCCACATTTGGCCAGCGTGGAGAACTATGGTCTTCCATTCCCATTCAAAATTTGAGAGGAGACCCAAGTCCAGCAGTGGGACAATTATGGGTTGTAATGTTGATGATCTGTATTTTTAGTTGAAATAAGTTAATGCTTGAAAACAATCTCTCCTGATGGTAGATGGTGATGAAGCCTATGATTTTCAATTCACTGACTTATAAAAACTTATTCACTCTCCTCTTGAAAACCGGCATATCATAAGCATAATAATAATTATCTGTAGAACTTAAAGCTATAGAATTTGTCTGTTATTTTAAAGCTCAAAAGTAATTGAGATAGCAGTTCTTGCAATGATCTGAGGGTTATAATTAAACTGTCTCTGCTTTGACCATACACCTATATTAATGTATATTTAATCTGTTGAAATTGTATTAATTTTTTATGGATCGCACAAAAATACTTTCAGGTAGGTGTGATGTTTGATGAAGCAGATAAGCGATGGGTTGAGATCACCATGTGCTATCATGTTTTAAAGGGGCTCAAACAAATGCAAGAGACTGGTGATGTGCCCCCTATTTCTTTAGGGTAAGTCACACCACTCACCTATAACTAAAAATGTTATATTAGAGCTTATAAGCAATGTAACAAGTATTACATAAATTCAAACTGTATGTAGTAAGTACTATGTATATAGATGAATCTTCACCTCATGAATTTCAGAAACTGCTTATAAAAAATATTACATTACCTCTTGTCTCAAATTATCTAAGGCATACAAAATAATTATGTAGATTTGTAGGTGTCTAAAAATATTTTTCAATTATACATTTGATTATTCCACAGAGTGCAATCGGATCTTCAAGATAAAATGTTTATCCTCAACTATAGATTTATTCGAGAGTTTACTAAAGGTGTTGATGATAGCTGGTGGGTGAACATAGTCAACCACTTCCAACCGCATAGTCTGAGAAAATCGTTATAGATATTGATCATAAATGTTAAATGCAAAATAGAAAAAAACTAACAATTCAGTGTAATTTATAAAATAAAATGCAGTTAAGTTGTTTGTACATTATTTTATTATCCTTGTAATATAAATATTGACATGCACATTATTCTTATTGCAGTCATGCAGCTTTTATCCAATTAAAAAAAAACAGCTATATGCAATAAATATATACCTAACACAATTTTTATTCTTTTGTAATGAGAAATAATCAAGCTGTAAAATAAGTTTCTTCAATCCAAAAGATTAAATTGTTTACAAAAATTATTTGATTTTAATAGCATTTAAGAAAAACGGCAAAAATAACTTTAGAATAATAATTGCATCTAAAACCTACCTACTGAATCCTAGTTACAAAAATATATTTAAAATTACTTAAATGACAAGACAGGCAAGTAAAAAATATCTTCTATATATAGTGTATCACAGTATATCATATTGTACATTGTAATGAAGTGATATCGCGGTCTTTAAAACAATTTTTTTTAACCCCTTAAAACCTTTCCTAATATAATAAAATATAATATGGACGATCATTTATTATAAGATATTAAATCAACCATTAAAAAAATTGTGGGATTATATACGCGATCTTGCTTTTATTTTCCGGTTAAATCTTATTGTTATCAATCAGTTTTTGTTACACTTTTGCCTAAAAATTAGCACACAAAAATGATTACCGAATTAGAAACTCTTAAAGCGTCATAGTCTGTCCCTGATTATATTAATGTGGAACCAATGGTCTTAATAAGTATGTAAATTTATTTTTTGTTAACCTCGTTGTGGTAACTTTTGTTTAACAGTTTTATTCATCAAATTTATCTAATTTGTGAATAAATTTACATTACCAACCAACTTCCTTATAATACTTGTTTCCAAGCCATGCATACCTGAAGGAAAATGTTCAATATCTAAGAGAGCTAATTTTTTGTCTACTATTATTTTATTTCTTACCACTTAACGATGTCGAGCTAGGTAAAAAAATTACTAATTTACATTATAGGGTCACATCTGAAATTAAGATACATATCAGTTAAATAATTAATATTTTTTTACTAAAATATTTATTTTATTTATTACCTACTTACTATCCTATTGCTGGCGCTCCATAGAGAAAAAGCGTCTAGCATATAGGAAAAGGAAATTATGATACTATTTGAAAGACGCAAATATAACTACATATATCTAACAACATTTATTGGTACCGATACCGACGGATTATCGTGTCCTACAGAGCACAAAAGCGCTAAAGGAATTTATGCAATGAACATAAAAAAAAATAATGTAAAGTTGACAGACAAACCCATCAGTCATTAGTGTATGTCAAGTATCGCCAGTCAAAAGTTCCTTCCGGCCACACTGCAATCTTGCCTTGATTATTATTCAATGAAATCAATCGAAATATCGATAAAAATACAAAAATTGTGAGTGTCCGCTACAGTTAAAACGTATTATATCCGCAATTATATATGAGTGAAACCATATTTGTAATTAATGGAGGGCAGAGAGAGATACAAGAGTTATAAATTATGCCCATAGTCACCAAACAATGCATGCAGACATACATAGCAATAAGCCACTCATTCATATCGTCCGTGGTTAAGAGTTTAATCGCTGAAATAAAGTCACTTTAAAGGTTCTATACTACAACATGCCCTGTATATTTCAGTAAGTTTTTCCAGCTTGTTGTAGAGTTCTTGTGTATCACCTGTAAAATAAAATAAGGTTAATGAGGCGTAGATGTATAAGGTTCAAATGCAGAAATTTCCTGTCGGAGCTGCCATTTTTTATGATAACAGCCAATTAATTACCAGAACGGGCATTTGATGGTAAATGGACAACGTAGCCTTATGCAACCGGGGAGACACCTGCACCATGCCGGCCGTGAATAAAGCGGTAATCTCTAATCGAAACGTGTTAGAACATTTCACTGATGATGTTTAGGAAGGTAGTGCGTGTAAAACTAAAAGGGAATTTAAGACAAATCTTTATACGGGCCGGGAGATAGTTTGAAGTCAACTCCAAAAACCTTTGAACTAAGCAATCAACTTTATTACGCTGTGAATTCCTTCTGCATTTAGTTATTTACGAGCATATGATAAACAAGACATTTTACATACAACGAAGATGACGCGTATGAGATGGTTAAAAATAAAGTAGTCCAACAACTAGAAGTCCTGTAGAGAACCATGAAATGCTTAGTGATAAATAAATGAATGAAAAAGAGAATTATGACACAGGTGATTATGATATATTAGATAAGTGAGTTAGGATAAACATGTCTTCTTAACTTTTTATTTGACATAAAATTTTATGGAATATCATAAATAGAATTTTACAGCTGTTGAATTCCGTACTATACTGTTGATTATAGATGATTATTTTTATTCTAGAAATAAGTAAATTTATTTACCTATTACGTCATCATACAACGACCTCTTAGCTGTTCCACATTGTACTTTGATAGGTCTTTGTTTTTTAACTGACTGTTCAACCTCTGCAATGGAAAAACTTAGTAGACATTGGTTCCAGTTTGATCGTAATTGTGACGCTTATGCGTATTGACGATCGTAAACGAGACTCGTTTACGATATTCGTCACCATTACAATTACAACCCATAATTGTCATAATGCAGGGCACTGGTCTCATTCCACAATAAGAGGATTAAGACCACAGTCCGCCACGCTGACCAAGTGCGGGTTGGCAGATTTCGTATAAATTTAAGAACATTATAGAGAACTCTTAGTACACTAAAGCGAATAGTTGCACAAATTTTCTGATCATCTGAGAATCTAGACAATAAGCAAAAATGTAAATTAGGCTAACATTGTGGAAATGAATATTATTAATCCTATAGATAAAAGTACAACCTAATTATAACTTTACGTTCCTACAACTACAAGTTACAAGTTATGTGGTTACAGTTACAAGTTATGTAGTTAAGATTTTACCTGCATGAACTTTATCCAAAAGCGTGCTGATATCTACATTTTCCATCAATCTAGCGCATAATGCTGTAACATATTGACTCGCACCTGGAACTATTCTACCTGAATCACCAGGTTTCAACTCATATGTAACACAATTATCTAAAGTAGTAGAACATTCTATCTGCAATACCTCATATGCTGCTTGAGATGTTTCTGCAGAATATCCTATAATCAAGTTGCTATGTATTGTGTAATCATCAATGAATGGAACAGCTGCAAATATTGGGAGATTTGTGTTTCTGAAAAAAAGTGTTTCATTTATCATTTTTATAATTAATTGATATGGTGTTATGAAATAGTAAATGAAGCCTATGAATACTTCGACCTATATGCAGAAAAAATAATTAATCCATAATCATAATTTAACTGGAGAGCAATTCGAAGAACTTTTCTATATACCAGCTACTCAGGACAACATTTCTAAGTGCAAAGGGTTTTGTTTTAAAAACATTTATTCATTTCACAGACCCACCACTCACCTGTCCAGAATCATCCTACACATATCCATAATGAGGACACAAAGCTCTGGTTTGCATTTGCTGACTTCTTTCAGTATCCAGTTCTCTGTTACACAGTGGTCCATTTCAATATCTTCATGGGGGCAATCTATGCTCAATATACATTTAGTGTTGCACAGCTCACAGCCATGACCAGCATAAAAGATAAAACCTGGAAATTGTAAGTGTTTACGTTCTTTGTTTTTTTTTAATTTGTACTTGTCAGTTACCAAATAATTTTTTTTTCTATAAAAAATCGACACAACTCATGAACGTCTATATCACCAATGCCATTCACTAACACATTACAGCGTTGTGGTATTACAACATTATATTATTAGTATAACCATAGTCTATTGTTCAAAAACTATCCTATTTAAATTAAATATCAAAGCTGTAGCTTTTATTTTCTTAAAATACGAAATATTTTTTTGACACTACCAAAACTCCTCATTACTTTCTTTGAAAATTACTTATAAATAATATTTATTTTCAATTTAACTCTGATTTCCGATTTTGTAGGTTTCATTATTTAAACGCATATAAAATCCATTATTGACACTCATGCAAACCGCTGTATTTTTAACAGACTTCAAAAAAAAGAGAAAATTCTATGTTCGTGTGTATGTACAACCATACCAACCATTGTTTATGAACCGATTATGATTAGTATTTTTTTGGGTTTGTAAGGAATGGCTCGAAGTTAGCTTCTTTTGAGTTTGGTGAGTAGGTTCAGTAATGTCTTAAAACATTTTATCGCAGCAATGTGACAGCACCCTAAGAGGATCCTTCCGTGGTAAAAAGGGAGTCTAAGGAATGGCTCGAAGTTAGCTTCTTTTGATTATGGTGAGTAATTTTAAGTAAAAAAGTAACTTTTGAAATAATACCATGAACAGATTTTTTCATCGTTACTATTATATTTTAATTACATATTACTTGCTTTCCTTGATTAGAAATTGTAAAAGAAAAATAAATGCCACTTACAGTAAGAATTTTCAGGAACAGTAGTAAATATCGAAGATAGAACAGTTTTTAAATCCTCAGCAAAAGTATTTTTTATTATCAATGTTATAAATCCCAATTCCTTTAATTTTGATGCTAAAGACTCGCAATCTATAGATGGTGTGATTAAGTTGGACAAACATTCATATTTTTCGTTGGCTATTAAAATTGCTACTTTTGATTGGGGTCTGTAGAAAATTGTTTTCTTGTTCTTTGCTGTTGTAAGCAGCTGTCTATATTGCTGGGCAGAATATCCACTGCGATCTAAAAGTTTTATCAGTTGCTCCCCAGGGCTTTTGGTTTCGTTGTAAATTAATCTGTAACATTTGTTAATAATGAGATATTATGTAGAAACTATTTTCGAGGGTATGGGCATTATTTTCAAGCCTGAGCCAATCTTTCCTAATCATAATGCAACCTGCTAACGGTAATGGTCGCAAAAAATGACACTAGATCTACTCTACTAAAAGTTGCAGCAAAGCATCACTCTTTCAATGAACCACGAAGTTTTTATGTTGTTGACTTCACCTGTCTGATCATGTACCAAGTATTAAACATAGACAGCTATTTTTGACCTAGTAGACATTGGCATTTCAGATTATAATTGGTGTTGGTGCAACACACCCGAGTATTTTAAATATGAATAGAAAAATAAAATCTCAAGTATGGTATTTTTTAGCAATTAAGCAAGTGATTATTCTGTAATACGTAGATAACTGAAGATCAGACACAGGCGTGATTCGCGTTAAAATTTAGAATACGGTAGTACGGGTTGAGGGGTGAGATGTGAGGTAGGTGAAGGGGATTTCGATGCTGATTTCAATGATACAACTCTCAACTCTCGAATTTGCACCATTTTAAAAAGTATTGAAAAAATTATCCTAATTTCAAAACATGCAACATATAGCTGCAAGGGTTCTATTCTGTTTACACAATTGACTTCATAATAATTTAACCATATCACATATGTGTCTACAGAAGCCTGTTGCGCGTTGTTCAGTTTTTGCGTAAATAAAAAAGCATAGCCCTAAAAACTAACTTTCCTTCTGTTCGAGTTACATAGATTGTTTTTACTCGGCAGGAGCCTTCGCTATTTGAGCCCCCCTTCTACAATTATTACATAGTATTTACAACATTCATAATATAATAACACACTAAAAATTCTCATTTTTTTATTATAAACAATTTAAAATTTAATAAATACTTCAAATGGATCTTTTTTTATAGTTCTCAATATCCCGTTTTTTTGGTTCATCCATGGTCGCACAGAAAATTGTCCTTTGTAAAAATTAGGGGCACAAAAACATTAACATTGAAATTCATAATTCTTTATTGAACCAAATATGGTATTATTATGTACAGTATGCATCGTCAATTAAGGAATATCATTGTCATATTAGATTTGAAATTATAAATATATCATTAATTTTATGATTATTAATTATGTAAGAAGTCATAAAGTTGAACAGCATTTTTTAATCCTCAGTTAAATTAATTTTTCCGTTACATTTGAGGGTAACAGGTAGCTTATTAAAAATTTTAATACACATTCCAGTATGCATTGTTTAGGAGCATGGACAAAACTCCACACAGTTATGTCATAAAACACAAATTATGGGGGATTTCTAGTACTTCACAAATAATGTATGTCTGCTGTTTTAAATAGATTTTTGTTTATGCTCACAAAGCAACATATTTTTAAATTTTACATGGATGTGATTGTCAGTATTTATGTTTTTCTAAGCATGTTATCTTAACTGAATTCTCATTGTAGATCTGACCTTAGAAGCATAGATTTTGTTGATAACTACTTATATACTAATCAGTTTTTATTGCTTTAGAGAAGCAGTGCTCTCCTTAAATTGTTAGGTCACAAGACCAATTGTTAGCATACGCTTGCAAGTGTATACCTTAGTATCAGTCTCTATTATGTTTTCTAAATAAATGTGCTGATATTAGTAGTATTAGTAAAAATTTTCACCCCTCTGCAAACACAATGGAATTCTCTTGCATGCTTCTGGTTTGAGATATGTTCATCAACCAAATTACACATGGACTTAACTTCCTCCACATACCGATGTTCTTAAATGACTTGTTTGAACAAGTTGTAGGTCAACAACCTCAGAACAACAATTAAATGCTATCCATAAAAGTGATGGTGAAAGTTTTTCCTCAAACACTTTAACATCAACAGAGTTTGATGTAGTAGGGTCAAAAGTTGCTTCACTAGACAGGAAATTGGGGCTCATTATGCAAGGGAAGGTCAGTCATGTAGGCAAAAAATCTAGAGTTCCAGTAGATATAACAAAGCCACAGGGATATCCACAAAACACACTATGGATTAGATAAGAATTCAAAAAGACACACCTCCACAGGATATGTGGACACACCCCCGAGACAAACACGATTGTGACAAGAATGAGATGTCAACAAACCGCAATAACAATTTTTTTTGCGTTTTAGTTATGAAGGCAACTGATATATTTGGAACCTATTTAATAGCTCAGTGTCTTTTTGATAGTTCTGGAATTTTTTATAGTTTAACTGCTTATTTTACTACTTTGAGGTTAAGATGGTTTTATCGGTTTTTTCGAAAACAGTGCGTCTTCGAGAGTGGAGAATTTTATCGTTGTAATAATCTGAGGAACCTTTATCAACACCCAATTACTTTCACGTATGAACTCTTGCTATCGTATTCTAAATCCGCCGCCGTTAAAACCACTGGATTATAATCGTTCATAATACAAATACACTGATAAAAACAGAAATAATATTGTAGTTATTGTTATTTTTCTTTAGTTTTTATACAAGCCAAACTTATTTTATTTTAACATTAGGGTCTTCATTTTGAAAATATTTTTACTGATATTGCAAAAATATATTTTATGAACTGTATAGAACTGTTTTAGGGGACAGCTTACTTTAGATTCGCTACTTCAGCTAGCAGATCGCATTGATCTTTACTGAAAGCGCAGGCATTTTTATAATCTCTGTACGATAAATCTTGTAGCAAAGACATCACGCACATATATTTAAATTTACAAGAAACAAAGTGATTTTTAAGCTTATTTACTTCGTCATAACAATTTTAATCTTGTAATTATTTTATTTATCATCACACAATTTTGTTTACTTTTGGTCTTTTGAACTTCAACTTTTATTAGCTTGCTATTGGTTACGTTACGTCACAGATTACTATAATTGTGTAGCTAGTTGTGCCTTGTCAAACTTTGAATCCACATTTTTTGATTGACAATTTTGAATACACTACAAGAAACACCAGACTCAAAATATAGTACATCAGAAAGCTATAAATTGATTAAGTGTATAACTGTGTTGTATTTAATTTAGATAAAGAATCTGTATTAAATTTTGATCATATTTTTCACAAATATATGTAGGTGATACGAGGTCATCTAGTAATGTCTAAATAATCATGTAACGGAATAATAAACGGATAAATAATCATTCTCAACTCGTTTGAAAATAGTTGTACAAGTCTCAGTACAACAATTTTAGCACAGAAATTAACATGGTGTAGCCTTACTGGGCACTCGCCATATAAAATAATGGGAACGCATTCCTGATACAGTAACTCAAGGGTGACAAACGAGCACACGAGCCACCTGTTGGTAAATGGTTAAATTCGTCCATAGACGTCAGCAAAAGCAAAGATATCACTGATGCGTGTTGAGCCAGAAAATGAGAAAATAAGAAAGAACGTACTGGTTCTCAAGTTCCCAGCCAGAACACGACGAGTCGTTTAGCGTTTGACTCAAGCAGGAGAGTGGTAGCTAGCTAGGCAGGTTTCACGGAAAGATATTAATACCAGTAATAATATTAATGACTTAATAATAATACTGATAATATAATCCTTACGCGAAGCCGTATCTCCAAGTAGGCTGGCTTCAGTCGCATGTTACGGCATCTGTTTTGCCAGGAAGGAGTGGGGGAAATATTCTAACTGTGGATGAATCTGTCGATATAGCTCGCGGGATTCGGTTTTATGTTCGGATTATGAGATAAATCTACAATTATACTCAATGCTATTTTGCTCTCAATCAAGTAAAAATATTTCATAGTTTATATTATCGTAATAATTTCTATCTATATACACGGAATATAAACAATGTTGATTAGCGTCAGCTAATATATTAAAAGAGATGCTAATGTCTAGTCTGTCCAAATATAAGTGACTTCCATATAAATGTCTTATAATTATGACATTATTGAGTAAAGCTCAGTATATATAAGATACTCTGTGGAGTAAAGTATACCATGAATGAAGTTATAGGTACCTTGTGTTGTGTCATAGGTTATGATTGTAAAATTAGACAGCAACAACGTCAAATTTAAATTACAACAAAATGGCTATCGGTGTTGATACTTCAACTAGAAAGCCAAGAAAAATAAAAGGAACGCCGGCCGCGAAAGCGAGAAATATCTTTGCCGTGGGAATTATTAGCTTCGGTCTATTGTGGGGTACTTTTTATCAGTAAGTTTATATTACTTCATAAATGTTTAGTAGTACACGACCATTCCAGTATACCGTACTAACATGATTTCAATAGTTTAGTATGACAAAGTTGTAGATATTACTTATTTATTAATAAATGCGCGATATTATTAGATTATCTAGCAAACAAAAATGGTTTATTATTTCTTCTTTCTTTTTAGGTTTTCAGATATAACATCAAAGTACAGAGCGGCATTGAATATATTTTATGAAGATCCAGAAGAAGAAGTAGAGAGAAGACGAATGATTGCCAGTGGGTTACCACTTAAAACTGGTGCTCAGATCAGAGAGTTACAGAAAGACTTTGAAAGACCAGATAGGCCAGACAAATAATAACATGAGCACAGGTAATAACAATAGGTTAGTGTGTATGAAATAATGTAATATATTTAAATAAATAATTAAAGTAGTAATCAATTTGTTTCAATTACTAGAGACACTGCAAGCTTATGCAAGGTAATAAGTAAATATTTTTCAAACAATCTTGTTATGGATGAAAGTTCCAAGGAAGTTATAAAGGAAAAACAAAGAACCTCCAAAAACCTACAAACAAAGTCTGTCAATATTCGAAAAAGGCTTCATAAAAAGGCAAAAGGCCAGAAAGATATAAGAACATTGATTAAACCCAAGAAAAATGAATTGTTGACATATACAAAAGATTTTGAATTGATATGTAAGCAATCAAGAATTGATCTTGATCCAGAACAATTACAGATAGCGATTGCATTATCAAAATCAATCCAAGACAACAAATTTTCAGATAATGACGGAACAAATACTGAAAAGTTTTTGACTTGCAAGGAAAGAAGAAATAAAATAAGGACAACATTGCAAGAATATGGTTTTAAAACTGAGAAATCCTTTCCTGTTAAGAAAACGAAAAGGTATAGAAAACATTACAAATTAATTTTGGTATCGGATACTGAAAAGCAGCAAAGAATAACTGATAAATATTCTCAACTTTTAATAAATAATTTTGGTATTCCTAAAACAAGTAAAGAAAGTTTGTGTAAAAATGATAATATTCATTCTTACTTATACAATTTAACAACTAATGTTCCTTATGATTGTATAAAGGGTGATGAAATTTTTTACATCGGTGATTTAGTACCGAGATCTTTGCATGACAAACATAAATTTAAAGATTGGTCAAAAATACCTGGACGGCCAGTTAGTCCTAAGCTTGAAAAATTAAAGCATAGCTTCAAAGGCATACAGTGCTCCCAGGAAGAATTAGATATTATATTAAGTGGTCCTATTGATATCGCACAAGATATTATAAGCAGAAAAAATACAAGTGATAGCTTAATAACTAAAAGGGCTGAAGATAGTACTTTTACAGAAACTAATATCAGTCAAGAAAGCCCCACAAAATTTAAGCCCAAAGATTACCACACTGGAGTTTTTTCTGAAATTAAATCAGTTGCCGATAATTTAATTAGTAAAACATTTAATGTATTAAGCTACAACAGCATACAAACCATGTCTCTACCAATAAACAGAAGCTGTTCTCCTGACATATTTGATGATGAAGTAACTATAATAATGGATAATCCTAAAGACAAAACATTACTACAAGAGGGAGTTACTGAGAAGACAATGACGGTAAAAGAACAAAATGATTTTATGGAATTAACTAATTGTATTGGTAATTATACTGATTCTAAATACATTGCATGTTTCTCCCAAGGTAGCAACAAGACTAGGTCAAATTCAAATGACTTTATGGACCTGACTGAATGTATACCTGCTTATTCACAAAAATCGTCTTATGTTTTGCAAAGCATAAGCAATAATGAAAAGCTTAATAAGAATGGCCGTATAACTCAAAAGAATAACCAAAATGAAGTTGTAGATTTAAATCAGCCTCATAATTTTATGAACAACATCAAACCAAGCAGTGGTAGTAATGAAAAATCATTAAATGACACTATAATAATGATTGACGAAGATTGCAGCAATATCAACACTGGCAATAAATATAATGTTGCGAATTCGACTTCCAAAAATTGTTTTGTCATCGATTTAGAAGAAAATCAATGTAAAAATTTAAGAATAGGTCAAACAACGCCTAAGCAAACTGACTTAATTGTTGATTTACATCAAAGTCCGGATTTTAAAATTCCAGATAATGATCCACATAAAATAATTTCGGATCTGTACAATATGAATAGTGAAGAGAATACTGAATCAGCAAAGGATTATGAATATTTAGACACAGTGGACTTGACCCAACCATCTAATATTCAAGATTGTTTATCAACTAAAAATATTCAGTCTGTGGAGTCCATTGTTTCTTATGAAACTCATATAAAATTTGTTAATGCTATAGACCATTCTGAAGACCATGACCACAATAAAAGAAAAAGTGAAATAGAAAGTGGAAATGATAACAGTGAGAGATCTGGAAAGTGTAATAATTTTGAAGAAATGGATCTTACTCAATCTTCCAATTCTGAAGACTCTTTACAGGAGGTTCTTCACGAAGCTTCAGTTACTAATAGATCTTTAGACGATGCAATTACATTCAGCAATGAAAATTATAATTCTGTTATTTTAGTCAATAATGAGTTAAAGAGAAATGACAACAGCTCCAGACAGGGCCAATGTTATAGTAACGATTTAATTTTGTCTAAATCAATTCAAAATGCAAAAAAAAATAATATTCCAACAATGTTTGATACTGACAATGATGACGAATTTGATAATTTAATAGAAAATGTATCTAAAAGTAAACAAAGTAATACTAAATTATGCGTAGAGAAATATCTAAGTGACAGTAACTCTTTCAATTTATTACATGAGCGTAAGAATCAAGAATTAGATTTAACAGAGCTTTACGATTATTCTAGTGATAAATTGTCGGGTCAAAAGCATTCATTTGATAAATCTGGAAATAACGATGCTCTTAATGCTCTTGACGAATGCGAAATTAATGATAATTCTTGCATTATAGAAATTGAAGAAAAGTATAATGAAATTATTTATAACACAAAAAAATGGGATGAAAAATCACATACATGTGAAAATTTTGCATCAAAAATTTTGGAAACTAATACAAATGAAAGAGAAGTAATAGAAATTGATAGAAATGAAAAGTTTGATAATAAACATAGACATATTTTCGAAACCCTAAAATGTGAAAATCAAAGTGAAAATATTCAGATTGAAAATGTATTTTATGAAAATGATCATGATATTCATCATACCGATATAGATTTAACCCAACAATCAGATAGTTCAGAAGATAAATTTTGTAGAACAAAGCTTATCGAAGTGCCTGGTCAATTAGGTAAACGAAATAATATGTCTATCGATTATGATGAAGTTTGTGATAAAGCTAACATTACTAGAGGCTGTGCAACAACTTCTTCATTTGACATCAATAAAGGTGAAACTGATCGATGTGGTTCACAAAACGATGGAGTATTTGGTACTAGTCAACATTCTGAAGTATTTGAACTATCAGACAATGAATTTAACTATTCCGTCACGCAGCACTTCCAAGGCGAATTATCATTGAAAGAAACCAAATTTGATATCGGAGGGATATCAGTAATTGACGAATTTTTGAATCGGATTAGTCTCCCTAAGAGAAACACGTTACAGTGCAGTTGTAGTGCAAATTCTGAACCTGTTACTAATGACAATAAAGCGGAAAGATGTTTACTAGTGGTAAGAAATAACGAAAATAATGTAAGTAAAGAGTCAAAATCATGTGATGAAATTAAATTTGTTAAGATCTCAACTCCACTAAGATCTAGTACTGTTGATAATATATTAATTGCAAAAACTCCAAAACACGGCGATTACATCATAAAAACTGATCAAGTAACTCCCATGCCTAATTATGAAAATATGACTAGTCCAGAGCGAAATGAAGAGTTGGATAAATTTGGTATCAAACCATTAAAAAGGAAACGAGGTAAGTGTATCTACAGTGATTTTAAGTATTAAGAAAAAAACAGGACACGAATAAGACGGGTGTAAACAGCCCGTATTTATGAGCGTATCACAAGTCTGAGATTGATTTTAATTAGGTCATATTGGTGAAAATATTTTCTTTGAATTTTTTAAAGTTAGATGGGTTTGACTGTTTATAAAATGAACCTTTGTAGTAATCTGACCAATTCATTGAATTTTATTAGTACTCTGAAAATAAACTAAGCAAGACATAGTTTATGTTTAACTATCATTATTTCAAGGAATATTTTCAGTAGATACATTGATTTAAGTAATAATTACTGAAACGTTCCAACTATTTTGAAGTACTTAGTATCGTTTAAAAACGTCTTATTAATTAATTTATATATTTACTTGCAGCGATTAAAATATTAACTCACATATACAACCAAACACATCCAGTAATGGAAGCAATATCCAACGATGAGTGCTCATCGCCATCAAAAATAAGAAGAAAAAATAACGTTGAATCGTTTCCTAGAAGGGCAATAGCTTCGCGAATCGATTCCATAATGGCGAGTCGCTCTGCAGAGAGTTCTAATCATACATTACAGATTCTAGAACCAAATTTGTCCCAGAACTCGTTAAAACCACGGTACGAGTTTTGTAAAGACTCGCAGAAATCTCCAAAAAAGAGCTCAAGTAAAGAGAATATATTGTACGAAGAAACAACATTAATTCCAGATATAAGAAATATTGAATGTTCCCCGGATGACTGGGTTTTTCAAAAGAAGGAGAAAGCCAAGGTAAATTTAATCACGATATTTATTAAAGTTATTGATTATTGCCATTTTTTATATTCAAATACAAACGTTGTTGAATGTACACATGATCAAATAAAGAGATGCAGTTAGATTTTCTGGTGTGTGTGTGTGAGCACATTTTATTTTTATTTTACAAGTTTCCTTTGTATCCAATCCAACTTTTTTTCGTGGTGCACCTTGTTGAATAACAGACGAGAATGGTGAACGATCCTATCGATGGGAGATCTCTGTACCACATAGTTTGATCCGAACTGTTTACAGAAACGCAACTCTCAAGCACAGCTGAGCGAACACACTACCTCTACAAGTTCTTGTTGTGGTGATAGGCTTTTTCACCTTCCTGGCTAATAATACCCTCACTACCGTACTAAATACTTCACAGTTGACGCTCAAGTCTTCCCTATTTTTAGAATTAACCGTGAAATGTTTTTACGTATTTCGGTCGTAGTGTCGGAGAGATAAGGTATATTAACTTCCAGATGCATTCCTGCAGAGTACCACTCCATATAGCCTTCCATAACTACGTATCGAGTCGAAAAGCGCTCCGCGAGGCTATCCTAAAGTACGAACCCATAAATATTGATGATATTCACAAGGGGTTGGTTGCTGTCGGCTATAGGTACAATCCCAAGGTAATTAACATATGAAACACTTAGGTTTTAAAATATTTGTATCTTATATGGTCGTGACTCATCTACCTTTTAAATAGATTTGTATGGCGTATCACAGAGTAATCTATTGACAAAATTCATTAATATACGCTATCAAAATAAGTCATGACATTAAGGCAATAGGCCGGACTGATTAAATGCGAATCGGCAGCCATTATACATATTTGATAACTTCATAGAAAAAGATCAAATGGGCTTTTTCATGCATCAAAGCAATTGATAATTAATTTCTAATACACACAACTGCAAAATTAGAGACGCGTGCAAGAATTAAACTCGTCATCGTTCCATTTATGTCATATTATTTTAGCCTCTACGCTCATGACCGTTTTTTCTGTTCTTGTACTATTTTTTTCTGTCTGTTTTTCCACCTTTGCTATATCTTTCTCAGTGAAAGCTGTTCTTCTGTGGAATTAATTACCATTATCTGTTCGTCGTGCGCAATTAAATAATTAAGATATCAATGACCACCTTGCACCACTCTATTTGTACTTTATAACGTAATCACTGTACACTTTCCTGTATCTAGTTATTTTGAAGACACTGTGTTATATTATAAATATTAGTTTCGTATTTATCTATGACGAACTCGTACACCCCTATCCTTGTAATTTTTTTTTAGTAATTTAATCGCAAGTTGCCTTTATCGCTTTAAGCAATAACGCCACTTGTTGTACGCCTTTTTTAGATTTATGTACATGTTATCTTATGTAGCTGCTTATAATAAAGAGTTGTTGACAGAAGCTCCTTAATCTTTGAAAATACCTGCACTAATTACAGGATTATTTTGAAAGGTAGTATAATTATTTTGAGTGGATAAAGATGTGGCACTCTTTATAAGCGTTCCCTTTTAGTAAATAACTTGATACATTTAGTTTGAAGAGTAACCACCAGAGGGATTCTAAGCGAATACCATTACGAATGTTGCCCATTACTATAATTAACTATACCCATTACTATAATGTAAAACATGTGAAAAATTAATAATTAGATTCAAATGTTGTTTCCATTTCAATTTGTTACAGGATCTATTGAAATTCATGGACAGAAAATGTATTACTGTAAAAACAGCAGACAATTCAAGAAGGAACAAAAATCAATAATATTCCGAAGCGAGTATTATTTGGCTTCACATTTACGAAAATTAATCGTGTTAACTACTACTAATATTATTATCGTCATTAAATCAAGTTTAATAATAGGTCAATTGTATTAGATATTTACTAATGACATGGTAATGAATAAAACAAACAAAAAAAAATATAAATAACTGTTTTATTAACATTAAAAACATAATAATATAATTAATAATTATACATGTTTATGAACTATGAAGTTATTTCCTGAAATTATATCATCCCAATAACAGTCTATTATGTAGTAACTTTAAAATAATTTTACTCATATTTATTACTACATGTATTACTACTTGAACACAGTTATATAAGTAAATCTTCGTTTTACAGTCTTAATATTCCTAATAAAAATAGCCAATTTTTTTTTATTTGAAGCTTTAGATGTTGGCTAAAACAACTAAAGTTTGCAATAAAGGTGATAAATTTGTAGGAGTCTGTAATTTGTAAAATATAGCTTGATATCTGTAACAACGCTATTTTTAAATAATAGATTAATTACTTAATTAATAAAATTAAAATTAGGATATATCTTTGCTGCAATTCATCATAAGATTCTGGCCAAATTAGCGCAGCCTAGAATACCACCACACCAGTGCCATGCTGCCAGAACAGGGTAACGGAAGAGGCGACAGAAGCCAGCTTGCTTGGTGGTAGGGCTTCGCGTAAGGATTATATTATCAGTTTTATAAGTAAGCCATTAATATTAGAATAGAATAGAATAGAATTTATTTCATTCAGTAATCACTGTAGTACAAATGGCCAATATTTTTACATTATACTTATAATGAAATATACAACAGTTATTATCTTTCCGTAAAGCCAGCTTGGCTAGCTATCACCCTCCTGCTTGAATCACTCACGATACGACTCGTCGTGTTTCGGCTAGAGGCTTCAGGGCCAGTAGTTGCTTCCTTACCTTTTCATTCCCTGGCCGACAACGCCTCAGTTATACCTTAGATCTTGCTGATGTCCATGGGCAACTGTGACCACTTACCATCAGGGGCTCGTCTGCTCTTTGTCAGCTATTAACGTAAAAAAAAGAGAATGAGTCTCTTACACAGGATGGCAATAAAAAAGAAAGTTATGTATTTACTGATCTTAAAGAACATGTTATGTTAATAGACAAACTAAAGGATATATCTCTTGCCGCTTTACAACTTTTGAAATCCAAGATAATAAATAATAATAGTAGAAATATACATGAGGAAACATTTTAAATGTAATGGATATTCGTAATTATATTCATAACATTATAAGATAATTATATATTTATAAAATTCACAGATATTATCACTCACACAAATTATACAGACTAAATATGTGTTATACATAGAAATATTATATATACTATGAAACTCTAAGTATTACACATAACAATGTTATATAGACTAAATATAAGTGTTATACAAAGCAACATTATAAGTACATACTGTGTAAACTGTAAGCAATATACACAGCAATATTATACAGACTGGGTAAAATGTACACTGTATAATATTATACAGATTCTTGTATTGTCATTTCTTTAACAAACCAGCCTGCTGTATTACTTGCCTTGTCGCATTGTTGATGTGTCGGAATCTGTCGGGGCCAAGCTGAATACCACCATACCTACGAGTTATAAACAATAAAAGAAGAGCAAATTACATATTTACAGCCATACCCACATAGCGGAGGGCAATGCAAGATGCATGAAAAATATTTTTCTGCTTTTTCTAAAAGCTGTCTTCCTCGATTACAATAATTGTTCAAAACAGTATTTAGAACTCCTTGATCTGGCCGACCAAATCAGCATCGAATAGTTACTGCCATAATAGGCACTCCAAGTTTTAATTTAAATTAGGTTGGTCTGATAACATGGCCGATAAAGTAGATTGAGGACCTGAAGAAAACAGTGCGGAGCCGTTGAATCCAGACGGTCCAGGAATGGTAAGAGTGATGAGTATTTACTTATCATAAGCCAACTGAAATCCCATCTGATGGTAAGTAACAATGTAACCTTAGATGGTAAAGAGCATTAGCTTATACAAAGCCTATTCACTCTTGCCTTGAAGTCATTGACAGTGTAATAGAATGGGAACATCGATGCGGGCAAGCCTTTCCACGCTTTCCGTGTACGCAGTTTCAACCACGAAGCAAAACACGTCGTCCAATACGCCCATGTAAATCCACCAGAGAACTTTAAAAGGCTAACAGAAAGAAAGATATTGTTAGTCTGACTTCAACCCATTGTTGATCCATTTCAATGTACGGGTTGTATTCGTACGTCGTTCATGTACATTCCTTAACTGAGGCCTAGAAGGTATTCCAGCGCGCTTCGAGCGTTTCCATTGGCGGAGGGTGTTCAACCCAATTTACTATCTAAAGAACAACTATATCTAAAGATAACAAGTATGAACACAGGCTCGTGTGTAAATAAAGCGACTCACCATCGAGACACTACAACAAGCGTGTTCTTCTGATCGAGTATTTGCAGTAGATGCAGCATCCTACCACCAGCGTGGGTCTCACCATCGTCGTCGCAGTCCTGTAGAACAGCTGTACCTTTATCGGACTTTCTCTCTATACGATACGCGTACATGTTGTGCGTTGCGTTTAGTATCTTCTTGTTTTGCTTTAACTTCGCTAGAACGGCACTGTAATGAAAGATGAGGCTTGAATCGACTAGTGTTCGGAATTTTTTCAATAGGACAAAAAACGGCCTCGTATCAAGTTCGTGTTCAAACTCAAACATTTCTATTTTTCTTACATCGACTACAATATTCGTGGATATTTCATTCTTGATTTATATGCCGACAGACTCAGTGGCATCTTAAGTATACTCTAATTTTCTACCCTCCGAATTTATATTTTGACATAAATGATAGATGAGATGGAGCCTTTCAATAAGGTAGTAAGGAGTTGATAACTCCAGGTGACTAGCTGTAGTAAAATTCTTCTAATAACAATATAATATAAAATTATCCCTAAACTCAAGTCTTATAAATTAAATATATCCATTGTTTCTAATATTTCGGCATATCTTAAGTTTCATTGTTATTTATAATTTGTAAAGATTATTTATTTTTACTAGAATACAAGGAGTTGTGTAGAGAAATCTATAAAACAAAAATTATAATGAGAGAAATAGAGACAAATCCCATTGTCCAATTCTAATGCAAGTTAAACACCGATTCCCTAAGCAAAGAGAAACCTCCCTGGGGTTGTTAATGTGTGATCTTAATAAATTACAGTATTGTGTTTGAATATATTATTAGTATTCAGGAATTCCATTCACAATTTTACTTACTTAACTTCTCCTAGACTATGAACTTCGGCAGCATGGCCCTGGAAGGAACTTTTTCTATCAACTATTACTTCACCATGTATTATGTTTGGGCAATTTTCCAGCTGCAAGACAAAATGAACAATAATATATGAATACTAAAATTAAAATTTCCTTTGCATGTGAATAATATAAAATGAATACCTGTAACATATCTAATGTTTCTTGAATAGGAACAACCTCTGTTTTCTTTTTAACCTTAGGTGGTTTAATTGAAAGTAATATTTCTCGTATTTTCTCTACACATTGATATATAACAGATTCCCCAATATTTTCTCTGCAAGTGATAAAAAAGCAGTCTTTGAAAATAACATACTGAATACAAATTAGCATGATTGTCATGTAAGTGATAACACAAGTAGCACTCAAACAAAAATTTGTTAGTCATTGTCATTTTATTTGATAAGGAATTCATAGTTACTGCAAATTAAAAAGTAGGGCTATTTTTTAGCTTATATTTTTATCATTAAAGGTTTCATTAATTACATATGTAACCAAAAAATACAGTTTCGTTTTATATATTTAGTTTTACTCAACATTTTTAACATTATTTCAGACACTAAGTCATCATTATCCTCCTGCCCTCATGCCAATTATATTTGGGGTCGGCGCAGCATGTATTTTTCTTCCACACTTCTATATCAGCAGTCATCTCACTAGTAACTTCCATTCTAGACATATCATCCTTCACACAATCCATCCATCACTTCTTTGGCCTTCCTCTACCTGTATAGCCAACGTTCATACTTAAAACCTTCCGTACAACATGCTCTTCATTCCTATTTGAGACACTAAGTATGACGACATATTTTTTGTTGGTAATAATTGGCATAAGACATATATAATGGTATAGTCATTGCAGTCCATATACATTCACACAAGGGTTCAACAATTCAACAAGAAAGATTCTATGACTTGACTTTTTAACATGTTGTCCAAATTTACAATCAAAACATTTTACAAATGCAAGATGTGTTAATACTCCAGGTTGATACAGAATTCCATTCGATATTACCAAAAAAACATTTTTATTTGAAGATATGAAAAAATTATGGCAACGAAGCCATCCAAGCAACATTTAACAAAACTTAGTCTGTGAACTCTATTTCATTATTAAATTTTGGTATCAGTTGTATGTGTGTAAACTTTTATTCAATTTATTCAAAAATGGTGCATCACTGAGAGTTGAGAGTAGTATAGTTGTCATCAGTATCAAAACCCAATCACTTCCCCCATATCTCCCCCTCCACCTAGCTATTGTATTCTAAATTTTAATCAACATTTAATCTATTCATAAATAAATGATAACTTACAAATAAACTTCATCTAATGTTCTGTGTAAGGTTTCTTTCATTTTCCTATCCATCCAGGGTGCTGAGATTTCAAATTTGGGAGGCGCATGGGTTGGATAATCATGAGGCATTGTCACTGATAATAATACTTCATTGTTATTTTCTTTTATTCTAATACTATAGGACCTGGATGCCTCGCTATCTGTTATAAAGTCATCTTCGTAAATTGAAGACAAGGCTTCTACTTCATCTATCTGAAAATAAGAAAAAGCTTTCCGCTATATGATCATATACAGACGTAATTACTACCTATTATTTTGCCACTGGTGGGATCCAGTTTCTCATGAAACAATTGTCAAAAATTGTTATAAAAAATTAACTAGTTACAAGCAATATGTCAAGTAAATATAGATTCTACCAACGCTTAAAGCAGTGTGTTATATACAATGTGTTAGGATGTTCCATCGGTTTCCTTGGAACAACACGCTTGTAAAACTACTGGTCATCATCACGAGTGTTTTTCTAAGTACTGCTACGAATTACTGTTAGTTTACACCGGCCGAAGTAATTAAATGAATTACTAACTTGTTTGGTTAAATTATCAGTATCCATTGGAATTATATGTATTGCTAAGCGTATAAAAATAACGTTAACAGTACATTAAATCGTTTGTTATTATAATTTTTTAATAATAATGTTCTGTGTTTTTTTCTTGAATTTAATAAATCAAGTCAATGTATTTTTATTTAAATAACACGTTGTGATGTCACTGTCACGGTTTATGTCATGGTGAATGTAAATGTGATGTCAATGTCATTGTCAACAACTGTCATATTTATATGTTTAACTCGTTGCCTTGGCTATTATCTTTATGGTCTGCATCAAGTCCTGATAAAGGATAATTATTATCAAATATCAATCCTAAGTTATTCTAAGTTGTACGTTATAGGAATACCATCGTAACAAACGGAAGGTGATGATGGAAAATATAATTGATTACGTTGGTACTCACTTCCAATTATTGGAGCGTGAAATTTAACAGGATTTACTAGGAGTCCAAAAGAATCACTTGCCGATTACTGTCAGTTCCCTCCTTATAAAATAGATGGATATAGTTATGCGTAAAGATGGAAATTAGATAATCGTTTGTCTTAAAAATTAACTTTCAATCATTAATTTTTATCACTTTTTTGATATGCGATTCCGCTTTTTTAGGACCGTAATTATTTATGCAGCACTGCAAGTAAACGAAATTGGCATTTGTAGGTGACATTAACAATTTACCCACATGTGTTAACTTCCTTTATATTACACATACACATGGTTTGGTGTGGAGTCTGGGTCGAATGTGTAATATTTACTTGTTAAGAGCTTGTCTCTTTTTACGATCCGCAATTATTTAATTTACGTTCAAAGTATTCGTGTAATTTTATAACCAGTTCGAGTGAGTGTCATACTATGCACTCTTTTCGCCATGTTACCATAGACTTATTATATTTCTACCAGTGCCGCCAATAAAAATTTCTTGATTCTCCGTGTCATGTCAGAGCAATTCACCGAAATTCCCCGATTCTTTTGATATATTCCCCACAAATTCTCCAATGTGATATTTTTGGAATAAAACCACTGTTTTATACAAAATTTGTTTTAATGTAATTACTTAATAACAAGTAACTGAAATAAAATTATTCTTTGCTGAGCGACGTAGGAATTGACTTTTTTTTTTATATATTATTTGTTTAACAATAACTGTATGTTTTAACCACTTTTCTATGATTTTATTGAAAAATTCAACCCTACTACCAATTAAAAAAATCGATAAACGTAAAAAATGAATTAATAATGGTGTAGAAATGGTGCATCTTGGTCTTCATGTTGTTAATTTGGCTGAATATCTTTTCACAGTCTGCATTACTCTGAGGAAGACATAGAACATCTAGATCAAACTTTGCTGGAGTTTTGCAGTCGGTTGTATTATAGATTTTTTCCCAAAATTCGTGAACTTCAAAATTTGTTGACATCTGGTAAAAATCTCCACTCGTCATCGATTTTTTGGAGATCATTTTCAATTTTAACAATCCGTGGTAGTTTCTGGATTAGTGGCAACACTGATGGAATATTCTCCCTATTACTGTGGCGCACAGCCTCTTCAGGTAACAGATATTTGAGGAGTGGAAGCAAGTGGAAGTATTTCATTGGAAAAATCATAATGCTTCCGAATTTCCTTGCAGCTTGTAACTAGAAAGCAACGAGTATAAAATTCAGCCAGGAGCTCTTTTTGCTGGACGATGTTTGGTTTTTGAACTTCACGCATGATTTTAACACACAAATATATTTGGGGTAGGAAAAATCGTGTATTTTGTGATTCAATGGAGCATATTTTAAACAAGATTTTAGGACCTCCGATAAATTATCTATTGTCAAGAAAGACATGTTATGCTCAGCCACAAATGCAACGAGTTCTATTTCGGCGTCCACAACAGGGATGTTCGTGTCCTTTACACGCACTATAAAATAAGCTATAACAGATTTTGTAGAACATGTAAAAAGTGCCTTTTTTACGTTGGTTATTTGTCACATCGCACCCTTAGAATGAAAGGGACTTAACTCAAAAATTGCAATTTATGGGAAATGACGAAGAAAGTTTCCAAATTTGTATGGTCTTGAGTAAATTTAAAGAGAATGATGTATGAGGTTTTCCCTTTTTCCCTTTCTCACTTATAATTCGGGCTCTTTTTCACCATGGGGGTTTAGAGTAGGCTTCTTTAAGCAAATTTATTTCAGGAATTTTGAGTTAAGTCACTTTCATTATAAAGGTGCGACATGTCGTCGCAAAGTCGAAAGTTCATCCGATAATTTAACGTCGCATACGGTGCACTTTTTTCTATATGGATCATTAATAACGGGAACAATACAGTTTTTGAATTAATCGTCACTCTTCCACTGTTGCCGATATTTCTGTTTTATATGTTTACCCTTTTAGCATTTTTTGGCGAAGTAGGGCCTTCAGAGTCACATTCACTGATATTATCAATTATTAATTATTTCACTCGCAAATATTATAATTTACGGTTGCCAATTACTAACCGGCCAAGTCTACAAGACAATAACTAACTAAACAGTGAAAAATTTTGTTCAGACGGCCAAATGTATTCACTTATATCAAAGCAATATGTATAAACGATCCCAAATTACTGGGAAGTAGAATTTGTATCAATATGCACAATCAAAGTCCAGTAAAAAGTGCCAGTGTCAGCGTAATAACCATAAAAAAACAGAATCCAATTCACCAAGTACAATCAACGTCCAGAATAGAATAACTTTAATCAATGTAATAGCAATAAAATGAATAAACATTCATTATTGCCAAGTACATCGAGCGCACGGTCAGCTTTTAAGATGGCGACAGTTTTAGATAATAAATCGTAAAGACGTATTGTTCTTACGTAATTTTAAAAAGGCATTGTATTGTATGAACAAATATGAATAACACGGCCGTTGTTCCTATGATTTATGTACATTTTCTACATTTGTACATTAGTAGTGCAGTTTCGATTATAATAATGAATCGATTATGGTTGGTCATAAATTTTTTCCAGCCATAGTATCTCTTAGTGCACCGATAAGAGTTGCAACAGCACTGGTTATATTTGTTCTATTGTGCACAAATTATGATGTGAAAATATTTTGATTAATGTTTAATATGATTTATAAATGACACCAATAAAAACGAGTAGGGAATTTTCACATATTTCGTCATAATTCTTCTTCGTCTTAAGTAAATAACTATTCCGTTTCGTTTTAAGACGCTGATACAAGTCTTATATTCATAAATGAGAACTGTCAAATCGTGCCTATTAAATTGTCGTTAGTATACCTATACCTACTTCAATACGTAAAACACAATAGGTACTATTAGAACTTAGATTAGGTAAATAAAGTCAAATATTGGTTGTAGAATTATAAATTTCATGTCAAAATATAACGTTTTCAACACGAATATAATTTTCGGGTCAGTATGTTCACATTTTCCTAGCTTTTTTCTAATCGATTAAATGCGATAACAATTGCTCTTTTTTGCCTTTAAGATGCAAATTTGACCCTTAAAGGGTTAGTATTACTCATAATGTCGTGTAACTAATATCGAGCATTAGTACACAATCTTTTGCATAAAATTACAAAGTTTCCGGTAGTTCGGGATTTCCATAATACCTACATCTACTTATTACTTGGCTATTTGCATACAGCTGTAGCCATGTTCTAGCAATTATGAATGTAATCTGTGTTGATTATGGGTGTACATACCCTAATTATTTAATAAACATTGGATACTACTGCGAAACAGAAAATAATATTTTTCACTACTTTATGAAAGTATGTTTACGTTTATGTATGACGAACCTGAAACTAGATCAATTTGAAGTCAGTCAAAGTGGAAATAAAAAACCTGATGGTAAGTGGTCACCGTCGCCCATGGACATCAGCAAGACCAAAGGTATCACTGATGCGTTGTCGGCCAGGAAATGAGAAGAGAAGAAGGTTAGAAAGAAAGTACTGGCTGTCAAACCCCCAGCCGGAACGTGAAGAGTCGTCGCTAGCCAGGCAGGTTTCACGGAAAGATACCGGTAATAATATTATTGACTTAATAATAATACTGCTAATATAATCCTTACGTGAAACCTTACCACCAAGCAGGCTGGCTTCTGTTGTCTCTTACGACAGCCTATTCTGCCAGCATGGGATCGAGGCGGATATTCTAGGCCGCCCTAATTTGGCCAAAAACTGTTTGATGCTTTGAGCTTTCAGTAATATTCTACAGGTCGAAACATAAAATTGTTTTTTAGCAAGAAAACGATTGTACTTAAGCAAAAATCAATTTTTAGTAGCTGTGACATTCAGGTGCCTGTAGAGTAAAATCAAAATATTCTAACACTTTTAATTATACTGTTTCAGATAAAATGCTCCAGATCCAGTAAATAAGTGGATTCACAAGTTTCTCTCTAGTCGCTCTGCGTTTACCATTTGCCGTTTATCAGTGTAGTATCCTTATGGTACCCACGAAAAAGGACATCGGGAACTATCACTCACACGTTCACTACCGCCACCACACATCCATGCCGTACCATGTCCGGCACGAGATTGAGTCTATTCTGGTCTATTCTATTCGTTATAAGGCTCTTCGTTCGACAACTACTCCTTCCACTTAAAGACCAGTTGACAAGTACCTTCTCTACCGGTATACAGAAGACAATGTATTATCTCCATCTAATAGGTGCATACACTACAGTCAGAAAAGAAGAAGTAAAAAAAGAAGAGAAAAAATCTACTCATTAAAGTTAGAGGTGCGTGCAAGGATTTTGATCGTTATATAGAATACCAACTGTTCACCCATGATCTATATATCTATGTACTACTATATAAATCTGTTGAGAATTTCGCGTATGTCTCAAAATATTTCAAAAACTACTTGACCGATCTTAATGAAAATTGGTATGTAGTGAAAACACGCGATTGCGGACATGATAGGGCTATATAAGATTTATCTATCTATGTAAAGCTGTAGTGTCTCTCTGTATGTACATTCCATTTTTTGTCAATTTTCATGACGAATATTCGTTTTATGATTAATTATAATTAATTTGACGACTTTGAGAATTTTTGTCCGTCTGTCTGTCTGTCTGTATGTCCCGTTATAACTCAAGAAGGGCTTGACCGATCTTCGTGAAATTGATATATAGTGAGAACACATGATTGTGTAGAAGATAGGCTATATAAAATGTCAGTTAACCTAATAATGTCTGATCAAGGCAAAAAATATTAAATTTTATTAATCCAACCCGAAGGAAGTCGGACGGGGATGCTATTTACATTATATAACCTACAACTAATTTTGACACACCATGTACTATTCAGCTATCATAGATATTTAGAATACTATTTATTAATACTATACATATTATTATTATACCATAGAATACTATATATATTAGTCAATGTAAGGTTGTGGTCAGGCTTGATGCTCACAAATAACAATAACCACGACAAGATGGTAGTAAAAGAACGGCATTGGCGCATAGGACACCGTGTGTAGTTTCTCTAGTCTAGCGGGACTGCTAACTGCCTTGCGCTAAAGCCAATAAAAAAAGGGCCACTTCCTCGGAGTGGTTATATTTATTTATTTAAATTTTACATTTGTATGTTTTGTAAACATGACAGGAGCACTGAGCGTTTACTTATATACTACGGATTGAATGTATTCGCTGGCAGTTCTGTGAAATACAGCAGGTTCGGAAAAAAATAAGTCCAAATAAGGACTGTAAACCTGTAATCCATTAAGTAAGGTCAAGGCGTTAATCAAAGGTGACTCACTCATCAAAACTAAGTTTGGCACAAAGAACAATTTGCGTCTGCGAGAATAAATGTTATTATCAGGAACATACAACGGTATTAGTTCCAACACTGAAAGGTCAAAGATATAACCTGTAATTAATTCAAAAAAAATATTTTAACAAAGCACGTCTCACTTCAAGGGAATCTTATCCTGTCATTCCAAGCGCAAACTGACTCAGATATACATTACGATACCCTACGAAGTAGCCATACTGCTTGTAATATAACCACCTTAAAATTTTTCTTTGAAGTTTCTCCAACATAAGTTTATACTTTACGTCATGCGGACCCCAGACAACTGAATTACTTTCCAATATGCTTCTTACGTAGCAATTGTACAACATTTTAATTGCGGCAACACATTCAAGAATTCTTGTTTGTCTCATTACAAAACCCAACGATTTGTAAACTTTTGATGTTATCGCCAAAATGTGATCACTGAAAGTTAGGTTACTATTCATCATGACTCCCAAGTCCATGACTTTGGATTTCCTATCCACAACGACCTCATTCAAGCGAAAATCATAGGTATTCGTGTAGATTGTGCGATTGCGTATACGATATCACAGAGCACTTTGCCTAATTAAAAAGAAGTGGTAAAAGCAAAACATGACGTTTCAAACTGTATTTACTGAATATGATTAAATGATTTTGAATTTCAATTTGAATTTTAATATGAGCTTAGTTCTCCTACTCCAATCCAAAATTCAAAATATTGGTTTTGTTAGGTATTATTTAAAAAAAAATCTACTCAATGGTCTGTATTTTCAATTGAGATATGCAATCCTATGTCCTCACTTCGAAAGCAAGATCAATTAACAGCATGAAGGTGTAAAAAATGGGCAATCATAGAATAATCGTAAAGACTAGCGAGTGCTGTCTGAATTTAAACTTTCTTTATTTTAACTATCGTGATTTAATAATTAGTATGTTTGTTGTCATACATGTGTGTAATAAATAGTCTTTCACATACATGGCTTACTAAAGAAATCATAACTAAGTTTTTACAGACGTATAAAACTATAACTATTTATTAAATGTCTTCTCTATTACCTACTTTATCTTATCTTATCTTATCTTTTTGAACATTTTATTAATGGAAGTCTATAGTAGAAAGAACACATTATCATAATTTATTTTGACACGTTAGCTGTGGATTACTGCTCTTGACAAGCAGGTGCATTCGATGTGAATTAGTTAAAAACAAATATTGGCAATGGGAATGATTAAAAATTATACACTCCAAATTTAAATATTTGGTTTATTGTGCTGTTAAAATAAACAACTACAGTGTTGTCTATGATACATTTTTTTTGATTATGATACATTTATGTACTTTTTCTACCGTAACAGTAAATTCTAGTAATGAAATTAGAACAATTTTATTTTTATTAATTTTATATTAATCTATTACCCTATAAATGATTGAAGCAAAATATGTATTATATTATAAGCTATTCTACAATTATGTACTTAATATATTATACAATATCACAGAATCAAGATACATAATAATAATTTGTAATTGTTGGGAATTGCATTACGAAATTGGGTTATGGCACCAAATGATTTTCACAAATTAAATCAAAATTTTCTAATATTCACTTTATACTAAATGTATCGTTTCTAAAACTCTGGCTGGAGTACTATTAATCTAAAAGTTAAATGAAGTTATTCCATGGACTATGTAACGCTATTATTTTTCATTATTTAAGTTTAATATTTACAATAATGTACACTTAATATTTATTAAAATAATTTAACTATCTATACTGGAATGAATTGATTGCATAATTTTATATTATGGCAACTAATGAATATCTTTAATTATTCTGTGCAGCTAAAGACAAAAAATATTTTGATTTTATGCCAGGACTAGACGAGAAAAAAGTCAGTTTCCCGCTTTTATTTCAGAACCTCCGGATTCAGTAAAGCAATCGTTCGAAACCCCGCTTTGTACAGAGCAGTAACTAGCAGGAGAACTCCTGTTACTTGAAGGTTTGTCTTGGCCTTGATAATCGACCATACTTCCACTGGGCTGTCGAAGAAAATTCTGAAAAGCAACGGGAGCAGCACTGACCATTTTTTCTGGTTTCTTTAGTAACTCCTCGATGGAATATGGATTTTTTTTCTTTTCCTTATTCATTGTCTTCGGTTCCTGATCATCGGTGTCCGGTCTGTCAGTGCTATCGTCACTGGCTTCTACTGAAATATGCTCGGAGGTTTCTGACTTTACTTCGTCTGGATTTATTCTATTCAGTAGATCGCCATGTAGATTGAGAGCGTAGGGGGAAAAGTTTTTATCGGTGTGACAAGGCATCATGATTCTTTGCCACGGAGATATAGGGTAAGGTTTGAGAAGTCCTTGAGCTTGTACTTGATTGGCTATAAGCCAAGATGTTGCTAGTCTCCGATCGTACATGGCCGGGTCTGTCGACTGCGGTGGAGGCACCCTTACTGCAGAGTGGGCGAAGTAAGGAGTATTTTGTTGAGGCAGCGGTGACGGTGCTAATGTCGTCTTAAGAGACATGTAGTCCATTAAGTTCGGCGTGAGTTCTGGTTGAGGAAATGGTTCTGAAAAGAAGAAACATTCAGTTTAGAAAAACAGGGTATCTGTATTGTATATGAGTGAATCTTCGTCATATATCGTGATGAAGCATTTATAGGTTGACGGTATATGTCAACATACGTAACCAATTCTGTCACGACGGTGATAAAATATCTTGAGCGCTTCCGTGCTTTCAAGGGCATGTTAAGTTATTGATTCCAATTGTTATCATTACCGATGGCTTTCAGTCGGCATATGCACTGCCGATACTTGGGTCAGCCCCTAACCCCTTCATCAATCCGCACTAGAGCAATGTGTAGTTTATTTTCTAGGCCTCTTTAATTATTCGGACAGACCGTAACCTGAGCTTAGGTTTAAAGGGCGCTAACGATAAATTTTCAAACAAAACTAAACTAAAATCTTAATAATTATGATGCGTATGTATTTAAACTGATGGACATTATTTAGCAGTTAAGGAATCTTTGATAAACACATGTTTTACGCCAGCAATACCAAAAATTGATTATTTTTCGGTCGGTTACCTAAAGAAATAATTTATAATTCTGCATGAGGTACGTACAATGTTGTCTAATGAACAAAATTTGATTAAATCAAATTTTTATTTTACATCAGAAGTTAGTTTGCATTTAGGTAAGTATAACCCGATCTCCGACTTTCTATTCTGAGCAAATTATGAGCCAACCTCACAATTTTAGGAAACATTTCATAATAATCAACACAATCATTACAACCCATATCGTCCCACTGCTGGGCTCGTGCCTCCTCTCGCAATGGGAAAGGTTCAGGCCATAGTCTGTCACGTTGGCCAAGTACGGATTCACACTTCACACACCTTTGAGAACATTATGGAGAACTCAGGTGTGCAGGATTCCTTACGATGTTTTACGTTAGGCTTCACCGAAGCTAGTCATAATTAATACGCAAATATTTGAAAAAATTGAGGTGCGTGCAGGATTTGAGCTCGCGTCTCTCGTGCCGGAGACTGACGTTCAAATCACTAATCAATTCACAATAATACATCATTAAAAGGTGGTTTGTAGAATATTCGATTAACAAGTAAGTTGAATTAATTTATAACTTTTTTATTTATGGACGGATTGCAATGGAACAAATTTTAAGTTATTAAGTGACGCTTATTGTAATACATTAGTGAAAACCGGAACGAAAACGGTTAAGCCGTTCCTGAGATTACCGGGAACAAACGTACAGGCAAACAGACAAAAATTCTAACAACTATTATTTTGTGTACTATTGCGTTAATAAAGGCCCGTAATAATGTTTTATCTCACATATCGTTCATGTACAGAAAGCGATCAGTTAGAATTTTATTATATGTATAGGTTATCATTATAAACAACAAAGATTGTCGAATGTTTCGTCAAATAGGACTGAATCGGAAATTGGAACTCGCATTTCACGGAAAGTCCTATTTTATACTTTGTAAATTGCGATACCAAATTGTAATGAGTAGACAGATTTTTAAATTGCGTTACAATTTAATACTTAATCCATATAAGGTGTGGTATTAAGTGACATTACCACCTGTCGACTTTAAACTAATGGTGTCGCTATTTACATAAAATTGTTTATATCCCTATCCGTTACAATAATATAAACACATAGTTCCCAGACAATGTTAATACGATTGCGGTTGATTAAATTTATGAGGAATTCATATTCATACCGATAAACGTATTAAGTTTCAGTTCTGTGGTATGAACTTAGCACATCGCTTACATAATCGGCGCGATTCGTGACAACTGACAAAGCTTGTTATAAACCTTAGCGATGGAGTCACTTTTAAATTAATCGAATTTTCGCTCGCCATTTAACAAATAGACAAGCAGACTTGCACTAGGTAATGTTTGAAATAATTTATTTAAACAGAAGTATAAGACTGTATTTTAATTGGCTTAAGATTACTGTCTTTGTTACTTCCAGTTTATCAGTTCGCAGTCTGTTTGACAAGTATGGAAGTAAAGACAAATATAACAATATCTGCTGAAGGTTCCGAGGCCTGGGCTCGATTAACGTTTCCACTAATCTTTTTATAATTTACTGTTGGTCGAAAAAGTCGACAATAGTGTCACTGCTCACAAAGACGTAAACTTACGGACCTGTCATATTGTAAATAAGTAATATAAAAAAACAATTATCAAGTAAATTCCTACTTTTATCGAATAATTACAATTAATATAAATTTTATTTTATGATAGGAAGTGTGGACAAAACACATTGAAAGGCCAAAATTTTATAGACTTGGGGCATGTTAGGAAAATAAAGGAAAAGTTGACCCAGACGTTGATAACAACGGTATTTAAAGCAGCTGACATGCCCTACTCATATTTTGATATTTTGGGTTGATTGATTGATTGTGATATTTTGGAAAAACGTACTTAACGCAATGATTTAGGACGTTTATTAATTTAAAAAAGAACACGTAATTTATATCGAACATATTAGGTAATAATCCTACCTGTATTAAATATACGATAATAGGTACTAAGATTCTTTTGACTATATTTTTGTATTATGGCAAATGACAGATAGTGTATGATCGCCATAAAACTTTACATTGCTTATATCTACTATTTTTAAAAGATAATATTACGTTTTTGTACTTATATAAAAATCTAATCCAGACAATCCATTAATGCACATTTTTTGATTGAACTACCGTTTCAAAACGGTGCTTTATCGTTGGGAAGAATCTGACATTGTCCACTTCTAAATTATTCATAACTTATTAATTAGGAATCATATTGTAACATATCTTTACATTACATTACCTGGTACTATAATTTTTATCCGATGTTCATATACTATGTAACTTATCGGGACATATTATAAACTAGCAAATCGCCCTTGCTTCGCTTGAGAAAAATTACGCCTTACGCTTAGAAATAGCACCTGCATTGTTTTAGGACTGTGTTTTTCTCGTTTTATGAATTACAATATTACTTTATAACTTATTTATTTATGAACGGATTGCAATGAAACAAACTTTAAGTATTAAGTGACGCTTATTGTAATACATTAGTGAAAACCAGAACGTAATCGGTTAAGCCGTTTCTGACATTAGCGCGCATAAACGTACAGACGAACAGACAAAAATTTTAACAACTATTGTTTTGCGTTCTATTGCGTTAATAAAGGCCCTAATAATATTTTTTCTCATGTATCGTTCATGTACAGAAAGCGATCAGTTAGAATTTTATTATATGTATAGATGGGCCAAATTGTACAATTTTACAACTTCCTGCCCTTAAATTGTGTCGGAATATAAATTATGCAATATTTTCATGTCATAAATATAGAATAACTGCGATAAACAAACAGCGGGGAATATCCCGTGCCGGTAATGAAGACGTATAATAATTAGTCATTTAGGTAGATAATATTTTTTTAAATATAATGAACGGCCATGCAGGCTACCTGATCTTAAGTGGCCTTTTGCCTATGGACATGTACGTATTTAACAAACGAAATCAAATAGTATTACAGTAGGGTTGCCATCTTAGGACTAGTATCTTTAATTAATGGTTGCAAATTGTTACCAAAGATATATCTATAATACAGTAAATTGACTAAAATTAGTTTCGCTAATAACGAGTTAGATGCATTACACAATGGTTTTTGACCGGTTGATTTTACGTACTACTTTGATGCATATTTCTTCACTGTATTTACAAATCAAACATACTGTTCAATTGCCGAAATATATATGAAACGGTCTTTTGATGTTAATACCTGTCTAACACCCGCCTGCCGGCGATACACATCCGCTCTAACAGGGGCATCACTGAAGTGTTGCTAGCGTAAACGGAAGACGGGGGACCCTACATATAAAATAAAGTTTTCCTTACGATATTTTCCTCTATCAAAGCAAGTATAATTTATTTGTAATATACACATTTTGGAAAATTAGATTTGATCAAACGATTGTTATAGACGGCTATTAAGCCGGCTTCACACTAATAACGAGAACACAAAATAAATTACGCCGCCATCATAATGCTTGTTCGAGTGACCGGCGGTATCACTCCGGAGGCACTTTAAAAAACAATTACCACAAAAATACTGGTAGTACTAATTAAAATAGGCAGTAAAGGCTTCAGTTAGAGGCACCCAACAAAACGTTTACGTCCTTGACAAGCCAAGCGTTAACTTTAAACTTGTCACTGAGCCGCGCCCGACTCCGATTTAATTACGCTTTGTGTACAGATGTATTATATAAGAGCTATACTATTTTGTAGTATTTTAATATTCATATTATATTCGGTCGCGCCTGTTCTTTGTTCTGTATTTTCTTCCGCAACTATACCTATTGATAGGGTTGTCGTATACGAATTAGCAGAATCACCTGATCTATACATAAAATAAAATTCCAACTGATCCAGCTTTCTGTACCTCTAGGATATATGAGAAAAGCTACTACTATTAGGGGCATTTATTTACGCAATAATAGAACCTAAAATAATAGTTGTTAGAATTTTTGTCTGTTTGTCTCTGCGTTTGTTCGCGTTAATCTCAGAAAGGGCTTATCCAATTTTGTTACGGTTTTCGCTAATGTACTGCAATAAGCGTCACTTAATATTTAAAGTTCGTTTCATTGCAATCCGTCCATAACTAAAAAAGTTACAAATTACCTATAACAATGCAACAGCTATTTCTAAGCCTAAGATAGTTTTGCTGAAACGAAGCGGGGGCATTTGCTAGTAGTTAAATAAATTATTATATTTATTGACACTCGGATGATTACCGTTTTCGTTGACATCACCTTTATATAAAAACTGGTAACCGGCGTCCCTTTCTACCTACCTATAATATTAATTACGAATCTAGATTTTGCTTTTACAAGTAGCATCCTCATTCGAAATAATTTTTTTTCTCCATTTTATTGTTATAGATGCCGGTCTTTTACCTCGCTGAAATTGAAACATATTCATTCATTGCAATAGATACAGAATAGCAGTCAAAACTGTTTTCTATCTTAACAAACCTATTTCTCAAAATATAAAGTACCTTAGATTACTATCCTATCTTAGATTATCTTAGGTTACTTTACCTTATTTACCTTAGGTATCCATAATATAACTTACAAACCTTATTTATCTCAATTTACTTGCTGCTGTCATATTGCTTGATAAAATAACTTTAATAATTCAGATAAACTAATTCAATATTTGTTATTCTACGGACTCCGTGTGACGTAAAGAACTAACAAAACTGCCATAATTACACCATGATATTTGTTGTTATTTTTTGCTTCATGTATTTTAATAGCACCATTACTACCTTTTGCTTTATGTAGTATTTCCAAATTTGTTATTCGATTTTCTGAATAATGTAAAAAAATTGAACATAATAAATAATAATATCAACAACACTTCGTAATATTACAATTTTTATTTTGACAACCTACAACGTGCTCGTAATCCTAAAATGTTAAACTTATTATATGTATAAGTAAATTTATGTATGACAATCTGATTTATGGTCTTTGTTTGAAACTGTAATGAAACAGTGGGTACTAATATTTAAATTGTACGCCAAATCGTTCACTCGTTTAATAAAATAATTCAACATCAACGCATAAAGGTGTTTTTGTAAGTTTTTACTTACTTTTAGATTTATGGTTTTATAAATTTGATTACAGTAGGTACAATATCAAATATATTGCATGTAAAATACTATTTATTCTAAAGCATACGGAGGAGTCATTCCAAATAACGAATTTATAAAATGGATACATGTAGATTATTTGAGATAATTTGCATATTAAATTTTGTTTTCGCTTATTATTCAGATTTAATTGTAGTCGAGAAGCCGGGGGCGTTACACTACGATGTTTATGGATGAGTGCCTCAGTACACGCTAGGCTAGACTTTAATTGTAAGCGCAAAAAGTACCGCTTTATAGCTGTTAGGTGGTCGAAACGGGTGTGATATCATCGGACTTACTCATATGCATGTGAGACAATTCAATTAATTGAATTGTTCTATTGCGTCTCATGTTTCTATTAACTTGATAAATTAATTGATTGATATATACACGCTTTCCTTATCTTTGGTATCGGCCGCCGTTGTGAACTTATGTATCCTTATTGCTGAAATATACAAAAGGTCAAATAGATGTATTTTAGTTTCTTTATCATCATACCACTTCATTCATGTCTACTTGAACAATGGATATGCAAGCGGTTGTGACTTGCCATCACTAGCTTACTATTTGAAAATCAGTAACTTTTCATGGCTTATCGCTAAAGAAACCTTTGTATAGTTTTGGTCCCTATGTTTACAATTTTCGTGTTTCATAACAACACCTTATAGATTCTTGTATAACTTCCAAGTTTTTTTATATAAGTACTACTGTTTTGTATACCTAGTATGATGTTTGTGTTCTTGTAGCAAAAGAAATAGTTTTTATCGTATTCTATTCTATTTAGTAAGTATATTTTTTTATTTTCGTTTTTGAATCTCTTCGAAAGAATAATTTAGTATAATTAGGGACAGTATTAATATGTTTTTAATGTTTAAAATATGCATTTTAAAACGATTACACTTTTCAATTTTGTATTTGCTTTTAATTATTCTAATTTGCTCAAATTAATCCTCCCCGAATTGACCCTCAAAATGGTAATTAATATTTATGGTACACGTTCATGAGGGGGTCATCTTATATTTCTCGTACTGCGCGGTAATACTCTAATCTTACAATTCAAACTCACAGCCGTTTTCGCGGTAAGATCAATATAATGGTATAATATTTTGGTAAAATTAACAACAATAATTCCATTAAATTCTGATTAGACAAATCACAATATTTACTATTACCTTGTTTAAAATATTTAGTGTGCTTATATTAATTGTATTACTGTATATTACAATAAACTCAAAGCGGAACGAACTGTGAGTTTGATTTGTGAAAAGAGCGTGACAAATGGTCAGGCAGACACGTCAGTGATCCAACCAGCGTTTCATGATTTCGTTTCGTTTTTGTTTCGAACACACGAAACCCTGTAAACGTTTCATAAATGCATTGTTCTCACCATGTCCACTCCTGGGTTCTTCGTCGCTCCATGCGAGTCCGCTGTTCCTCAATATCCTGTTGACAGAGGACACCGAGGGTATAGAGTGTGGTTCACACACTCTCGCGCTCAGCAGCCGCTCGCGAATCTCCCACGCAAACATTCCCGGATTTTCTTGCTTCAGACGCAGTATCTTTTTCACCACCGTAGGCGTAGCTACTTGCTAGAAAGAGAAATATATATTATTGAGAAGATGCTTTTAAATGTGCTATATTGAAGTAAACCCTAATTAAGGATTTTACTCAAAAGCGACTTCCACATAGAGTTCACATTATGCTTAAATACAATTTTAATATTAGGTTTTTTCAATGGATTACTTTAAGTAAACTTTATAATATGGTGCAATTAATATCAGTTTCACTCCGAAGTCATATTGAGCTATTAAAAAAAATCGATTTTTTTAATTTCATTTTATTATTATTTAAAATAAATCAGACTATGAATCGGAGAGTAACGCAAACCTAAAACGCAAAGTTTTAGGGATCACTTGCTTTAAATATATGATTTACTAAGATGTTTTTTTTTAATTATTATAATTGTTATAAGTCAATGCTTGGCTACAGTCCTACTAATGGTAGGCGCAATAACTTAGAAAATAAATATCCTAAATAACTAAAATAGGTTACACTCAAGTGACGTACAGAATTAACGTCGATGTACATTTAAAGATGTCTAATACTTCATTGAACACATTGAAAAAGGCAGTACAGTAATTACGCCACAAATGGAACTCATTGCTTGTCAAATGAGAAAGCTCGTTTGTCAGGAAGCGTCGGCTCATCGAAGTTACCAAATGATATCCGCAATATTGGATATTGTAGCATCTTGTATAATATCCTGATTTTTTATTACTCCATGTCAATATTTTAAGCACAGACTTCATTATCACCATAAGTCATTTTGGTCCAATGCTAGGATAATAATATAAAATAGTAGTGATCAATGGCGGAGGCTTCACCTACAACATTCTACTGAACCCGCTCTTTGGTTTTTATCATGTTATTAAAACTTCTATTCATGATTTTAAATGACGCTCCTTAATTATTTGAAGATTTGTTTACCTACATGCGTTTCTGTATATTTATATTATACAAATGTAACTTAATTCGTGCGTACATAAGTACCCAATATCCAGATTTTAATTTGCACACCAAATAATACTAATATGAAAAAAGAAAACACGAACGAAGTGTTATACAAAAGGCAGCCTCATCGGTAGGAGAGCGATCTCTTCAAGACAACCTTTATATAAAACATAGAAATATAACAATAAAGAAGAGAAATAGTTGTGTGCAAAATTGCATTATAATTAAAGTTAAATAAAGGATTTTTGCTATGGTAACTGAGTTATAAGAGGTAACCGTAAATTGAAATACCGATGGTAACTAAATATAAAGATTTATTTCCTACAGATTAAGATTTATCAACAACCCCCTCTAATTTTCCGTCTTAACTTGACAGTACAAACATCCATAGTCATCTAAAAACTATATTTTAGAACCTGCCCTGACAGCATTTCAATTGCCATGTCAATATCTTTCAAGTCAATAGCTAACAAAATGAATACAGGCTATCTGCTGATAAGTTGGCACTGCCGCCCATTAATGTTGGTAACACCAAACCAAACGAGCCAAGACCACCATCGGGATTAAATAGGATGGTACACAACCCAGCGATTGCCAAAAGAAGGGAATTGTTCGCTATAGTGTCTTCAATTGGTCAGTACGGAGAAGTAAAATCTGGGAAGGTTGGCTTAAGCATATCAAGATATTAGCCGACCTTGACAATTGTCAGTATTCTTGAGTAATGAACAAACAGTGTAATAAAAACAATACTTTTTATATATTTACCAAGCAAACAACCTGAGTTATGGTAAGTGATCACAGGTACCCAAGAAATTAACTACGTCTGAGGAGGCGTTACAAGGCAAAAACTCACGATTTCCCACGCCCTTGCACTGCTGTCCAATGCGAGCAATACTTCATTAGTCGTCATGTAAAGAAACTTCAATGTTATATATAAGCAATAGAAACGCGATCATATACCAAAAGTAAGAACTTTTTTTTAGAAAAATATAGTCGGTAGATTAAAAATTTTTCATCTGGCAACTTTTATCTTTATAATTGTAAGGGGTAAGTTAAAAATATACATCGGTAAGGAAATTATAAAAATGATATAGCGGCGGTCACCGGCCATTAGCGTGAAATTACAAGGTTACGAGGTTACGAGCAGATGTGTTCGCGCTTTGCCGTAATGGCTATTTAATAATGACATCCATCGATGATGTTTGTTTTTACAGAAGGCTGTGTAAATGTAGAAGCTGAAGGCAATCGGTTCGAGATTCCGTTACCTATTCCGCTACCTAGTAATCTTACTATTAATTATTGATACTACCAATTAAGCTAGCAATTTGTAATTATTTTCTCTAGTAATTAAGTATACTATTTTTTTTATCTGTAAAGCTTTTAAGCTTTAGTTCTATTTTTCCGATGAAACCAATTAAATGTTTTAGAGTATTTCGGTTGGAATGTCGGAACAGTTTCAAATGAGGTCCTTAATTTCTTCTTCGCCGGCTGAATGACTTAGATGGCTGGATGTTATATGGACGTCCATAGACTGCGGTGACCACTTACTATCAGGTGACAAGTATGAATGATGAACGTTTGTACTACTATTGTTAATTCCCAAACTCCTTATACCTACTAGTTTTCTGTCTGTAAACAGTTCCAAAATTCTTTTTTTTTTTCTATAAGTTATATTGCAGACAATGTAAAGTCTAATAGTATAAACCGACAAATTTTCCTGTCTCTAACACTTTAAGAAGTTACAAACGACATGTTTCACAAATGTATGAAGACTGGGCGTCGCCATGTACAAATTGTAGAAAGTAGATCATATTAATCGAAAGTATTCCTTATCATTCAAATTCTAGATTTCAGCTTGGTTTAGTGTCAATAATTCAATTTGTAAATAACATATTGTAACACTGAAACATTATGGCGCATGACGGAAAGTCAGTCAGATACATATGACAGATATTGATATAATACGTCATGACTGTCAAACGTCAATATAATATGTAAATATATCGGATTAATAACTAAATAAGTGTTACTTACTTATCTATCTTACTGAAAATCTAATCTAATAAAAGATGACAATTCATAAATAGAAATGTAAATAAAGTAAAATCGAATTATAGTGTAGCGTAAATATAGATTTTCAAACTCCACAGATAATTCATGACAGTCATGATATTTGACAGTTACAATTGCCACCATATTGTTATCATACGTAAAAACTTAAAAATAATTTTTATTTCAAATAATTTCTCAGTGGAGAAAGCATATTGAATATTTTTTTCAATATTTTTCTATGAATCAGTTTATTTTTCTCTAAATTATGATAGACTGTACAAAGGTGCGCCCAAAATAATACATCTAATTTGCGGAGTCCTTATATATTTTAACTAATATAAAACAATTATAATAAAAGTTTCTGATGGAATCCGCTGCGGCGTTATTGGTTCTAGGCGTCTTTATGATTAATTTATTATTTAATACTACAGTATCCATTAGTTACAAGCTGTGCTTTCACAAGGTATTTGAAAATCCCAATAGGTAAATTGCGGATAAACTTTGGTTCTAATGAAGTAAAAAAGTACATAGAGCCCCATGAAAGATCGCTGCGTCTTGCGTACGTGATACGAAGAAGTTACACTTGACGATTTTACCTATCACTTTTCGGTTCGTCTGGATCCATTTGTCTTATAGTCTTTGATCTTTTATTTCGCTTAGATGTTTTTCTCCTATTACAAATACAAATGTCACAATTTTTCCTACCTCTAACAAAGGGTCTGACGTTTCTACACTCAACACTGACCCACCTCGATGACTCATTCTGCAACGAAATATGAATAATACCGGCCCCCAATAGTCCAAATCTGATATACTCGTATTAACAGAACACTCGAACTTCCACTAATGAGCAAAGCCAGTAAAGTAAGAATAGTCATTACTAACAGCTGTGAGTTCGCACGAACTTTCATTTGCTCGAACGATATTAGCAAGTGAAGTAGTTAAGATATGACTGTGTTATGAATTCCTACACTAATATTGAATAACGCGTTATGTGTGTGGAACACGCTTCTTATAAGTACGTCTATCTATTGTTATGTATATCGGCGTAGGCTAAAATAACGGAATTCAAATCTACGGTAATTGAAATTAAAATAAAGAAATGTCATTTCGACGTTTTAAAAATCGTTACAACTTGACATTGACAAGACGGTCGGTAGTACGATTTCGACGATGATCTTCTTACTATGTGATTCAAAATATCCGTTATAACTATAGGACATAATAATAACTGAATAAAAAAGGAAATATTAGGTTGTCTATGTGTGTGTGCGTGGATTTTGTCGGTTGTTGTTTGCATTTTGATGCTTTCTATACCTACATAGACGTTTATGCTTACCAAGATTATCTGAAATAAATGTCTTAACAGATAATAATATAGATAAATATAAAAAAGCTTTTAATTTGAAATGTCACAATTTGTAAATAAATTCGGGACATATGTAGAGCGCTTTTGGTTATTTTATTTCCTTGCTCAGACTATATGGTTGATTATTGAATACTTTAAAATATATACGATAAAAGTATCTATCGATCATCGGAAGCTCTATACGGAAGTCCAGGATACTAGGTATATCCTCCTTTTATATTTAAAAGTTTCACGCCTAGTTAACCGAACAGGGAACGACTTGTAAGTTACTTATAAAATATCAATAATTTCTCAGCGTTAAATGGATTATATGTATAATGGATCGAAATATCGCTATGAAATACAAAAGTTGTGAATACCTGTTACAGTTAAATGCAAAGGCATTCGTAGGCTTTAATTAGTGATGTTAATAAATTAATGAAAGTATTACATTTTGCTTTATGTTATGATTGCAGCCTTATGTCAATAACCTAAACTCAAAACGTTTGCTTTAACCTCTACTAGCTTCTTTCGTCCCAAGGGGCACAGATCACGTGATAGCAAATAATTAGTTTTTGTATTAAATGCCGTGAAGTTTGTCCTAACACCTTTGAAATATAAAATAAGTTGTGTTTAGCACGCATTTGACAATTAAAACGAATGTTTAGAGGCGTAATTCGTTTTTAAGTTGGGTGTAATAAAGATTAGGTACCTAAATATTATTTATAGTACAAGTTACGTTGTACGTATGAGAGTTAACGCGTAGGTGAAATAAAATTGTCTGTTGAATTTTAAAAAGTCGTAAAGCGATGAGTGTGATTTGTATTAAAAAGATTCATAAATAAGTATGTATGTTACATGTATTACAAATGTTCGATTATGACAAATTTTGATACTCCAGTTAAAATCTGTTGGTATACTACAACCAAGATGCGGTTGGTGTACAGACTACGTCAATGGACGGCGATGGTCACTTACCACCAGGTAGCCTCTCTGTTCGTTTGACGGCTATTAAAATAAAAAGGGATCCGTGACGTAAAGGTATACATTATTGTTAAATAATGTTTTATTAGTTAAGGAAATGTAGCGTAAAAACGTAGAATTGTCATTTAATATCTTGTAATTATTGTAATAAATAAAAACTACTTAGAAGAAATTTTATTAATACATTATTGTTAACAAATATGCCCAGTCGCAACAATGTCAATTTTTTATGTTGCAGTTTCTAATACGTATAAAGATTAAAAGTAGTAATATTTATGTCAGATTTAATTACAATATATTTTTGAACAATAGAAATAATAGTAACGTGCAATTCGCTCTTAAAAATATTATGACAGATGTATTTTCGAAAGCATCAAAATAATTATAGTCCCTGAACCGGAACGCACCCTTCGATTAGAAAAAGTTTAAAAAAGATAGTCGGCGCTAAAATTGAACGCTCAATAGTATATCGATTGAGCATCTAATGGCGTAATTGTTAGTTTCCCGCCAAAATTAACGCCTTTGGGTTCAGTGGCTTCTTTAAACAATTTTGAAGGCTACTATTTACACATTATCTTTGACAGGCTGCTTAAGAGTCTTATAATTATTTTTAAAGGTATGGCGTGTGAGGAAGTACGATTTTGAGGCAAAAAATTTGATTCTTATAATGGATTTTCAACCGCACGATTTGGTGTTAGATATTACGAGGACACGCACTCTTGAAACCGATTATTATTACAATTTCTCGACTTAAAATGTTTTGGACGCTGATGGATGATATTAATTGACGTGCTTAATAATTATGGCAATAATTCTACGCTTAAATTTGTGATAGAAGCGAACATACCCCAAGCATTGCATCGATCGTTAGATTCGTATAAGGCTATGCAATGTTAGTATGCTAAAGAGTTGATAGAATTTGTAAGCAGTCTTTAAAGATTGCCGGAAGCCTTCGGGCAGTTTATAGCATCTAGCTCTCGAGTTAATAACGAAGTCATGTAACGCACTGCAGCAGCAAAATAGGGTACGCTATAGGCTTATACAACCGTGATGTGCCCTAGAGTAGTTTGCGCTAATGAGTTCTAATAACTATTCTATCTAGCGATAAATGTGGTTAACTTTTATTTTTCTCCTCAAAACGCCGCATTATTTAATGATATTGAGGTCATTATTATGATTTTCATGGAATAAAGTACATATATTGTGGTTCAAATTGTCCTTTGATTTACTTATTCAAGGCATCATTTACCATTACTCAGTAATATGCATGGATGTTCTAAAAAGGGTATATCCGCAGCAATGAAAAAATATATTTTTTCTTATATGTATATGTGCTAACGTAACATTGCTCTACAGAAGACGAAGTATTCTAAAATTCAGTGCTGTACTCATACACTATTGTCTTGGCCCTACTAATAATTAAATTGTACTAAAATTATAATGTAGATAGGCTTTGTCAACACGGAAGCTAAAGTATGTTTTTGAAATTTTTGTCTGTCTGTCAGTGAATAATGTAATTAATATTATGGGTCATAATAATAAGGGAGTAAGTCTGGACCTTGTATTAAAGAGGTATTAAAGAGGTAGTAAAGAATTTTAAAATTTTCATATAATTATTACAATTAATGAATATGTTTCAAATTCATATAACTCGGAAACCGATTCCTGAAACATTAAAATAGAGTAAATCATGAATTATTTTGATTGCCCAATTAAAAAGAATAATTATTTTGTGTGTGTATGCTATTTATACAAGACGGCATAGGTTATCTGGATTAATGCGAAAGCAGATTTCTAGTCTACCATAATATTGGTGGAAACGACAAATTCTAGTTTTTGTAACGAAAACAAAACTATTATTTGCTGTTTTTGTGTGTAGTAACACCCGATTAAAAATACCATGTAAAAACCTCGTATCATGCACATTTGCAACAAGAAGAGTACTACCAGTGCGGCGAATCCTATTAACAACTAAGTTTTCGGTACTGCTATCGAACTACGTTAAAATTAATATAACAGTCTAGGTTTACAGGAATGGTGGTAACTAACGTGATTGAGCTAGTCTAGGGATTATGGACTTTTAAATGAAGGGATTTAACGCTATTGCCTCAGTTAGTCCACAGGGTAAGCAGAGGAACTTAACTTGGTCTTAAGGAAGGGTTTTCCCTTTCCATCTCATTATATGATTTGAAGGATATTGCTTTATGTGTTACAATGTGTTTTAGTTCTACGTGTCTTCCGGTTACAACAACATAATGGAGAGTTTCATTTTGATTCTATGGATACCTATTAATAATAAAGGATAAAAAATAAAGCATTTTTATTGAATGAAACGTAAAATGTTTTTATTTTTAACCTGTTTACGTTGTAGTCGAACAATTAATTAAAGAGTTGTTTCCCTCGTCTTTCTTGGTCTGCGACGCGTCGGTGATGCCTTTGGTGTTACAGAAATTCATGAACGGTGATGATCACTTACCATCAGGTTATTTTTCGGCTACTGATATAAAAATGGGTCTATGATTTTATTTCAATTGAATTCTGAATTTCCATAAACTGCAGTTGTCAAATGACACCAGATAGCATGACCATTTGTTACTTTTTTATAGTTTTAAGTAGTCACCATCGCCTATGGAGATGTGCCACCCCGGAGGAGTCGTCAATTCATCGGCGGCCCTGAAGGAGAGCTCTTTTGCTTTTTTAAAGAACCCCATTTTTAGTCCTGAGAAGAACTCCGACCGAAGCTCATTACACAGTTTGTACGGGAGAAACGATCGTGAAAATTGGATAGAGGAGGATTGCCACAATTCCAGACGATGTGGATGGAAACATCAACAACACACTACTCTACTTATCGGAACATAGATCACAACACGCTACAAATATAGTACTAAACAACAACCAATCAAGTACGGAATCTGATCATCTCAAGGCGCAACGTACCTCATACGAGAAGAGATGTTAATATTACGGTATATGTTGACGAAGGCGCTCGCGGTGCGATTATGAATAAATGAAGCGAAGTGCGGTAGCGGTGGCATTCTCGACCGCGTCACGGCCCGTTCCGTTCATACGACGGTTTTTGCCCGGCGCGCGCGCATCAATCATACTCTGACACATCCAATATAGGTTTTTGCACGCGCCCGCTACGCGCAACAAAATGGCGCTCGTAACTGTTCGCAAACGCGTGGACGATTAGAGTTTCTTATTACCGATTTCTATTAGACTTTCCACCTTCCTGATGGGGTGAAAGATAATTTGCCGGGGCGTGAGACCCGTTGCTTTAATGACGGAATGATTCGATATTAATTCGAGGGAGGGAGATGACGTTTCTCCGCCGTTGATATCGGCTTAATGCGATATTACAGCTGCCTACGGCTAGTTATCTAGGAGTTTAAAGGTTTTTTTGCGATAAAAACTAACGAATGAACCCATTCGCAGTTGTTTTTTACTATGTCATAAGTTACTTCTCGAGTTTGCAAGCTGTGTTTATTCTCAATACAAATGAGTGTGACAGTAATTTACTTACAGTAACAATGTTGTAAATGCTACAAAGATGCGGTTACCAATGAAGTAGGAAAAAAATAATGAATGTATAGTAGATAGGTGAATATTCTTACTTTCTTTATCTGCGTTTATTTATATTTAATTATTTATGGATGGTTATATCCATGTAAGAGTAATCCGCAATTGATCATTCTTTTCATTGTTTTAAATAAATAGTAGATGAATGAATAAATGTGATTTTAATCAAAAGCCAATAAAGAAGATCTCAAAGTCCATAAAAATCACACAAACTTCTACATAAACAAAAATATTATGAGTTAATCAATAAATTAAAATAAGATAAAATAAAGAAAACGAGAAAAGCTCCTTTAATGTTGTAAATCAAAAAGAATGCCTTACGGTCCTAATAAGACAAAACAAAATTACAAAAGTTAGGAAACTCTATAGTTGACTTTTTGTCCTTTGAATAGTTTTTAGACATTAGATTCGACTTTATAGAAAATAATACATAGTATTAAACGAAGTCTATGTTTGTGTTTTCAATGCACTAATTTCAAATACTACTCCAGGAATTATTACGCGGAATTTAATAACAGATAAAATGATTCACAATTATCATCAGTAATCATAAAAAAATATGATTATTTATAAGAAGGATTGTTTCCTGAAGTAAAGTGATGTCAGATTATTAATATTAATAACAATTAGGAATAAAGACATTTTGATAACGGCGTAGTACGAAATAAGGCATTTTAATGTATTAGAATCGAAATGCAGTTCATTTCTCCAACTGTCAAACTTTTTTTTTAAAGTTTTGCAATTTACACAATAGCTCCTTATTATTGATGCCTATACTAGGAACGGCGGATTTTTTATTATAATCCTTGGTTCCATATTAACGTGTCATAAATATATCGTTATTGAGTTTAAAACGAGTAAGATGTCCCTAGCCGGAGTCTTATTATTGTGATTAGGGTTGGAATATCACCGATAGGATTCAGGATTTAGGATTCAGGGGGATTCCAAGCCACCTGACGGTAAAGGATAGTGGGTTTTGATGGGAAAATTTTACATAACTAGGAATCTTTTCCCAAAAAGAACCGGTATCTTTTGTTTCAGCCTTGTAGTTAAAACAGGATTGGAATTTATTTGACTGTTTAGTTAAAGATCCGTTTTGTACAGACAAGACTTTACCAGGAATATTCATTTAACCTAATGGCACGTTTTATAGTAAACTAAATATTATAGTTGTCGCGTAGATAAAGAATTTTAACTGAACGGTTTTATTTCTGAAATATATTTTCTAGAATACATCGTGGAGCACAAGGACAGAAATAGGTAACATTTCCATTTTTAAATTAGGTCTTTGAACCATTCAGAAAAGTTTAGTTAATATAATAAAATTATTAATGTAATGTAGAGATACGAATTGTTGATCCAATTATCTTAAAATGTTCCTTCCCTTGTGACTCGATTTCCCATTCTACGGTTTTCCCTTAAATCTTAAACTTTCATTTTGTGTAATCCGTTGATTCTCTGAATAAAACAAATAAATAAGTAAGTAAAATAATGTACGTACATATTAATTAATTTTAAAGTAATTTAAGTCAAAAATCATATAATTTTTATTTAAGTACCAGAGATTAGTAGTATAGTACTAGAGAATAGTAGTAGTAGATTAGAGAGAGAAGTAAAAGATTAAACTGAGCTTTTTAAATCACAATTCGTTTTAATATGGCAGCCCTGAAACAGTCAATAGTGCACACGATCGGCAATACCAGATGCGAGATAACAAGGACATATCGAATATAATTTCCAATATGTTTTATGAATCAGCTTTACGGTATTAAGAGGCGAGTAATAATATTGACGACGTAATCCCCATAAGCGTACCATAAAGCGAATTTTATCGTCGCAAATCCGACTTTAGGTACGAATATATCAAGGGTTGGTGCGTCGTCAGCCATGAGATTATACTATATCGCATATCATATATAATCCTTTTATTGATACGAAAAATCCAAGAGCACATTTAAGAGAAACATCTGTAACATGCCACAGATAAAACCATAGACTTGTCAGATTTTTTTATTTCTATATGTCGTATAGATAAATAGAAACAAGCAGCCTTCAGACAACACTGCTATAATATCTGTAAATGGCACAGGTTTTTTGAATGACACCGACGGCAGTACATTAGTTATATAAAAAAAAGGAATTGATAATTATTACAAAACAAAAATCAAATAGCGAACAAGAACTGCCATCCCTAACCCCACGGGGTTATTAAGGCATTACTAGATAACAGAGCGATAGTCAATGGTTGACAGGTGCACGCTCCCATGAAGCGCGCGGCGGCTGTCAAACTCAGTTACCATAGTGTAAGAATTTACTGTGGTCAATCGTTTTGATGTCTGAAGCAGACGCCATCTAGTCCATTATTACTTCGGCAGCATTATAATATTACATACTATCACCTACCTATCTCCATCTTAATATAATCTCGATGGAAATTTTTATGTTTCATTGTAATCTCGTTATAAATACATATCCTTGCTTTTCAAATCAATTTGGACGAAATAGATTGAATAATTTGTTTTAGTCTCCAATCGTACTTATAGTTCAATATTTTAAAATTTTTCAATATTTTTATAAAGAACTGTAAGAGCTCTGCAAACGAGTTTCATCTCGACGACTGTGTTGGCTGATTCTATGAAAGGATTCATTGCGTTATTACTAGAAGCAAATGCCGTTTTTTAATATTTCATAAATACCGTAACTAGTATATGTATTCGGAACTAGTATTTGTTTTTGAAAAGCCATATTGTTACTAATATATGTACAGTCCTAGCTTAGTACTTTTTATGTACCAGTCGCAGCTGAGCAGACATATATTGTTACCGTTGCCCATGCATATCTACAACAGTGGGAGTGTCACAAATGCGTTGTTACACGGAGGAATCAGTAAACCCGTTCGTTAACTGGCTCTTAAGTACTCAACTGAACATTAAACATGAACATTTCACGGTTCATTTTCGAAGGATAGCAGCTAGCCATATATTTAAAAGAACACTATCGCCTTAGTGAGAGTTATAGTACAGTTACATTCAGTTCCGGGATGGCCGGAGCTGTTTACACCCCGTTGAAGTTAATTAATAAGTTATTAAACATTAAATTAATAATAATAAGTTAATAAACGTTAAATTATTAATAATAATAAGTTAATAAACGATAAATTACTAATAATAAGTTAATAAACAGTCCGCCTTCAATTTGTTTCACTTCAAGTACCATACGCTGCTGTTGAATAATTTGTAAGGTTCCGTATATTCGATAAACTCAAGAATGATTGTTTGTCTGTATACCATACATTATATATATATATATATATATCTACGAAAAACTATATTATCTCTATCTGATAAGCAGGGCACATCGTATTTAAAATAACTTCAATGACAATTAATGTCCACAGCCGAAATTAATATTCCATTATTAACGGGTATTTAATGAGCGATATTCATAAAAGCGTAGACTGACAAACAGAATACGATTGTGAATAAAATAAGAGAAATTCATCTTAACTATGTTCTAAATATTTTTTATAGACATGTAGGGTTTTTTCTAAAACACTGGTTGGAGTAGGTACATACTATAAGTATAACTTTTAATAATAAATTACGTACAGAATACGACGTAAGAGCATGTAAACTGGTTAGGACTTAATAATTATCAATTTGTAAAAAAATATCAAATAATTTTAAATAATTATCAAATTGTAAAAAAACGTATCAAATGAGCGATTCCTCTGAAGCAAAAGAATTGTATGCATATCTTTTTTCTACAGAGTTAGTTTTCGCATTGGTACACTGTGTTTATTTGAAATAAACAAAGCGCGCGCATCGGTGTTGCTTGCGCAATTAAACATGCTATAGAGTAACGTGTTGCCAGCATTGAATATTTGATATTCACGTTATTGTGTTTGACATAGCTGTTAATGTCGCTTTGGCATGTCATTGCATCGGCGATCATAATCTTTTTTCAATAATATACCGATGTGTTGGTTGATTTAATTTCATAGGAATTCAGTTATTTATTCGCTTTCGTTATCTTTTATATACAAGATTAATTAAATAAATTGTTTTGTACCTACTGCTAACTTTTTTCTTTTTCTAATGGCAATGCTAAGACACAGCAATCAATATACTAATTATATATAACAAAATGATAATATAGTTTTTTTATTTTTTATGTAAATAACCGACAAACAAGCAGACGAGCCATTTTATGGTAAGTGTCACCGTCGCCCATGGACATCAGCAAAACCAAAGGTATCACTGATGCGTTCTCGGCCAAGAAATGAGAAGAAAAAAGAAAGAAAGTACAGGCTCTCAAGCCCCTAGCCGGAACACGACGAGTCGTTTAGCGGCTGACTCAGGCAGGAGGGTGCTAAATAGCCACGCAGACTTCAAGTTTTTCGCAATTGTAATAAATTTGCGTATTTCAAATATGTTGAATATGGAATATAAATTATCCAATATTCGATACCGCTATCTTTACGTGGTGCTAGTAGTTTTTACGTCATAGTACAGCTTTTAGCTCCTACCCTTCTCCTAGAATCAAACAATAATGGTTTTTACGTCTTTGGTTACAATACTGGAGAACCAGTTATAATTAATGTATAGTTATAGTAAGACCTGTTTCTCACTACTGGTTGTTTTTACCATACACCCCAAAACGTTGACAAAACCGTTGTTGTTACAGACGTGAATGGTCGATCGGACCACACACCATTAGATGGTCCGTACGTCTATTGACGTACCTACAATTTATTAATATTTAAAAAAACGTTTGCCTTAGCATTTAAAATCTTAAAAATATAATTTAATCCATATAGTAAATACGTATTTTAATAGTAAAAGGGATTTTCTTAAACCTACGGATTATAACTATTTCTAAATGCATTTCATAACATTTCATTAATGTACGAACTCCATTCACGGCATGTTCAGTACACGTGTATAGGTTGACGTGTAAAATATGAATGGTAGAAATTACTATCGGCCATTACAAATGCAAGATCTAATAGAGGTATAACAAATGAGCGTTCAAACCGCGCTCAGGTGAAGTTTAACTGTCATTAATGTTACCATGTTAAATGTACGAAATATAGGGATTGTATGTGGCTGAAATAAATAAGAAATTAATTGTATTTAAACACGAGGTACACAAATATTACTTGATTATAAATAAACTACTAATTGACATGTATTTTATTATGATGTTTCAAATACATAGATTTAAGTATCTATTTTTTATCTGTTTTCATTTAAATATTTGTAATCATAAACATGGCGAGTACATTAATTTTGTTTTAAATCTATTATTAACCTTAATTATATTTTTATAATCTATTTTATTGTTAAGTTAATGTTTACATGCTTTCATTATTATTAAATCAAATTTAATTAAGAAAAACATTACAACTATCAACAAAACTGAGAAAGTACGTATGTAGATAATACAGAAATAACGATGATAATTGTTACTTGTAATGCCATGCCTTTTGATTTTTAAATATGTTATTTAGATAATCTGTTCACCACCATTCCGGACATTAGAGTGATGGGGTGTTCGTGTATAACAGCTATCTAATCGGTCGATGTGGTTACAGCCAAGTGTTTTAATAATTGTGAACGTGCCGTTTATAAGAGATGTCATTATTTTTAATCGACTCACACATAAACTCAATTTAGACATCAATCTTTTCAGCAGCGCCATTAGTATTTTCAGGAATGCTTTTTAAGAGTGACTTCCAACTTTTTAGGATTACATCGGTTTTTTCAGGATTAAAATCAGATTTTTCAGAAATGTCAATAGTTATGACAGGACGTCAATTTTTGCAAGAATCACAAAAGTCTGTCAATTCTGTCTTTGCATGACATTATTTATTGAAATCAAAGTAGTTAACAATATAGTATAGAACAATAATCAATAAACTAGTGCAAATAAATAAAAAATAATAAAAATATATATAAATGAATAAAAAAATGTAGAATTGAAAACCCTTTGCTCGAATAATACTAATAATAATACTGTCTGGTCCTTCGGGTCAATTTTAATTTTTTTAATTACGTTTAAAAACATGAACAGCTGAGATTTATGAGGATCGCAATACTTGATAGGTGTAATAATACCCGTGTCGCTGTAATGCGGTTCGCGAGTGCCTGCATACTTAATAGTTGACTGCAACGATATGGTACTGGTTGTGGTAGTTTGTTGATATTGTGTGTGTGTGTGTATGTGTGTGTCACGACGTAGCATCGGGTCTTAAAACTAACTCGCTGGACATGGATTTTATTATTTTAAAGAGGATGTATGAAAATTACCTTGATGTTCGAAAATATTGAGTGTATAATTTTTAAAAGTATCAGAACAAATGTTAATCCATAATTTTTTATTATTTATTGTTGTCAGGCACTAACTTATTATTAATACTTTGTATTTGTTTATTTTGTACATACAATAAAATTACAGGAAACAAAAGTTGTATAAAAACATTGTTCACATTATAATATATATATATATATTATTTTATACAAATATTCTTATTAGATCATTGTTTTCAAATGTAGAACGTATGTATGTAGGATTCTGTAATGTGTTTTTGAAATACCGATGATATTTCAGAATCTCTTCAGCAGAAGATAGCGAGTTCCACAATCTAGCCGCCTGAATAGAAAAGGAATGAGGATAAAGCTGGACGTACGAAGCCTATAAGAGTATCTTTAAATTTATACGAGAAATAGAATAGAGTTTAGTTGTGATTAATTCGACTTGACCTATCCGACCGAATATCTTTTTAATTTACACAATTAGAAAAACTGAATCTCAGTATCTAATGTCTGAACATGCAATGTATAAATCGCTTGAATTTTTTTTTGTTCTTTTTTATACAGCTACTATTTGTAGATGTAACAAGTGACCAAACATTAATTAAGAATATTTTGCCACTAATCCAGTCAAACTATCGCGCACGACGGTACAATATATTTATTTAGTAGTTATAATGAAAAATCGAGAATCCTATCCATACAGAATAGAAGTCAACGTGTCATGGTTTACTACGAGAACGTACCTATTAACAATTATAAGTAAAATACCTGATGTGAAGTTGAAACAAACTTCGTAAGTGCTTACAAAGTCATCATTAGCTTTAATGATGCAGATATAAATATGTTTGCAAAATGTTTCTCTCTTACGTGTATTTAATAGTGTATATTTAGTATGTGTATTAAGGTTGTATCTACACAGCAAAGAAGACTGTATTTATTTGAAACGCTTGCATAAAATTCGCGAAAAAACATAAACTGTTAAATTCCCAAAAGCAGGCCACCAAAATCACTGCTAGGTGTGCAGGTTTAAAAAAAAGGTTTCCACGAGAAGTTTTTTTTTTTTTAAATTATGTAAATACATGGACATCGACCAGTGACTATAATAACATTTAATAACTACCAAAAAATAACAAACACCTTTTTGACAAAGAAAAGAGAGAGCATGGAAGGAGCATATAATAAATAATTCATTACATACAATTATTGTTTAACATTCAGAAAAATAACAAAAAAACTGAAACGGTCAAACGACTGCTATACAAGCAAGAAATGCTGCAAACATCTTGGGTACTACATCACAGAAATCGAGTACAAACACTTGTTTTAATTAATTATTTTATTTCGTTTAAACTTTCTTTTTAACATTTGTATTTTAATATAAAATGCGTATTGTACTTTATACAATAACTTAAACTAATGTATACATTATAGTTATAAAGTAATAATGATCACGCAGATGAGATATTCGCTAATAAACTCAATAGGGGATTGGGAAGAAGGAATAAGTGTAAATCAACTTGTAATTTTCATATTAGTCCTTAATATTAGCTGAATAAAGTAGCAGCTCACTTGAGCATGCGGATAATTTTCTGCCTCTGAATATGTTTATTGTATAAAAATCTAAAAGTATCGGCAAAATGTATGATTTGTAACGAAGAAGGATTGATTTAGTAACAACGGCGCAAATTAACGAAGGTTCACCACAAAACTCAAATAATTGTGCGCAATCAAAAACTTTTTTTGTTTCCTCAATTATTGTTAAAGATTTTAAATATTTCTTTAATAGTCTTGAGAATATATAGTCCCAAATTCGAATAATGTTTTGAGTAGGAAAAAAGAAACGTTTCTAGATGAAATGCAAATGAATCGATTTCTCGTGCCAAGTTCCAAGTCGACAATCCGAGTCGGTCCACACTTAAATATTGTGTGAACGTGTCCAATGCCGCCCTTAGACCATAAAGCGCGGTGTGGCTCTAATTGTAGTCATTTGGTCATAAATAGTGGTCATCGATCATAAAGACCATAACTTTTGGTCGTAAATCGAAGACAGCGCGAGTGAACGATTCGAGCATGCAAAATATAACACCTGCCAGTATTCCCAATCAATGGTCGCTCGACGCCCGTTTTACTGTCGACAATCACATCTAAGTGCACTGGCAGTTTAATTAGCTTTACGAATAGACGCTTTATTACTATAAGAATTGGTGAATTTTCATTCTTAGGAGATATGGTACAATTTTGTGTACTTACGATTAGCATATTTTATATCATTTTGATCTTTTATACATCTGTAGAACAGTTTTACGTATGACTTTCATATAGTCGGCGGACATATATGGACACGTAAATCGTTCGAAGCTTGCGCGGTGATCCTTTTTCCGAAACTTTAAAAGCGTTTCGGTTACAATATCGAGCAACTTTTTTTCGCAACTCGAATTTTCAAAACTATTATCATAAACTAGAGAGCGCGAGTAACGTAATTTGTTAACACCGTCGCAAGCAGCTTTCGAAGCATGTTGGCGGCAGCGATTCATACTTGCTGTTCAGTTCCGGAAAGCTCAAACTAAACACATTATGCAATGAACTGTTTTAATCAACTAGAAATCGATATAAATGTGTTAGACTCGAATAAATCGATTTATCGCCGCCGGAGTAATTTCTACAATTTAAGACAAATGAACAATTTTCATGGTGAACGTCATATAGAAATCGAATGATTGATGCCGAGTTCAATTATAATTTATAACGAATCAAATGGCTACCATTTGTTATAGATTCCGGTCATAGCCATCGAGAAAAATAAATGCTTCTGTAGCGATCACGGATAATCTTCGAAAAAGCGTGTCGTATCGGTTAATCGCTCCACGCATTGGTAGAAACCCGTACAGCGAGTAACTACACACACCGACGTGCATGTAACATTCACGGCAAATTCATATCTTTTCTTTTCGCAGAAAAGTCGATATTAGTCCGCAGTTTTTTTTAATGAAAGCCCATCTTTTGTGGTATACTGTAGCATGGTTTGATTACGCTATTCGTAACAGACAGTATAACGGTGAATATTTGTGAGCAAAAGTGTTCTGATCGCATGCGTTCCCACACTTAGGATTCGCTCTTGTAAAGTTAAATTTTAAAGCTTAAAATTACTTTGTTGTTCTTCCAATATGACGGTCGATGTCTAATATCAATATCACTTTATTTTGTTTGTTTACATATGATTTAAGCGTTTCAGGTGTGCATGGTCAGTAAATGAATATACATATATTATATTATTTTTAAATTAATACAGGTTGTTTCGAAATTACTTTAATAATATTTTTATTTTTCAATTATTTGTACAAAAAATTGAGTAACACACCAGACCGTAGAGGTAATACTAACTTACTAATGGGTAATCCGATAACTATTGAGTATAACTGTGTATTAGTTCAAGGCATTGAATATTCGCTTTAGTCTATCTTCATCTGCAGCAGATTCCCTTTTTTGTTGATTTGACAGAATTCACTTGTTTTATTACTTGCCATCAAAAGATATTCTACTAAATAACATTTCATCTAATGCGTTGTCTCTTATCATTTTAGTACCGACACTACTGTATGGTATAGAGCATTGGCATATTATTAAAGTCCATATAGCATATGGATTCCGATTACCTTTATGAACTGCAGTGGTAGAGCTACCATCAATTATTTCAATTATTAACGGATAGAGAGACGTTAAGTTTGTGGGTAAAACGATGTTATCGTGTAGTATTCGATTTTGTATTCCAGCATCGAGAAATATTCGGAATTAATCCATATTAAGAAAGCTCATTCACCCTACGGTATTTTAACCGATTTAAACCCCTTGGAACTCAAGAGATCTTAACAAATTAATAAGAAAAATTTTAGTTATTTAAATAATAAACAACCTCAAATATGGCAATTAATCCCAAAAGTTCAATAAAACACTGAATAAACTGAAGTTCAATAAAATGACCTTACGCGAAACATTGAAGGTTCGTGCAAACGATCCATTCGATTAAAAAAATTTTTTATTACGTTCATATTCACACACTACTAACAACCAAATCCATAGGCATAGTAAAACAATGAATTCGTAAATTGTTGATACTACTAGTATAGCCTGGCGTGGCATGCGTGGTGGTTAAAGGCTTTAGACTTGTCGTTTGGAGCAATCATCAAAATCGTGCACGTCAAATAGATTATGCGTATTAAATTAAAAATTTATGAAAACTTAATGAATTAATAATTATTATTAAATTAGTATTAATTTACTTTGCAACAATCCGAAAGCACAATGTATGATGGTATATACTTCTGTACATGCATGAAACCTGCCTCCCTCCCACAAAGGAAAACATGAAATTATGATAAAAGTATACACCAACACACATACCGTCACCAATATATATATATATAACGTAACATAATATAGATCACGAATTATCGTTAAAAATTTGAAACTGTCCAATGTTAACATTGAAAAAAAAACAAATGGGTAAATAATTCACTTTGTTGTCGTCACAAAGTAGTTTTAGGAGCATGGGGTTTGAATCATCCTTGGGTACTAGCCTTGCTCTTAATGCAATCTTTGCTAAACAAGGATGGAGGATGTACTAGAGTCAGATCTGTCCTATTGAAGGTAGCTTTGTAACACCTGTATAAGATTATTAATCTGCTTAGTTAGCAACTACGTCTTCCATGAAATAGTTCTCCGCTTCCTATTTGATTGTCTTTTGATGTTACGGAATGCGATGCGCGGCAGTGACAATTTTTTTGACATACAAATGTCTGACGAATTGGATAAATGTTAGACAATCTTTTATGGATGAATAACATTTTGGATTGGCTTCGATATATTGAAGTATTCTCTGGACTTTATCAGTTGCAAAAACCTATCCGTGCCCTACAGTAGATCAATGTATGTAGTCAATAACAAAATAAATAAAATAAAAAAAGGAATATTAACAATAATAAACAGTTATAAGCATACGAGTTTTGTGTGGTGGGGGACGTGGACTAACACAGTTTTATTATCCAATAACATTTATCCGTCACTTAAATATCTGAATCAAATCCAGAACCTTTCCATTCACACCCAGAGTCACATCGACCTACAGGGTTTCTAAATAATGAAATGTCATTTCTTCCCGCTAACCAGTTGGTGAACTTAACGAAATTAAAACCGTAGATTTTCTTCGATCATCACTGCACGACATTTAAATTCAAATGATAATATACGAGGCAAGAAGGAATAAAAAATCAATTCTCCCGTACCAGCAGTTAGTGGCGATGATATCACTGTCGTACGTCGAATTCGAAACGAAAACAATTCCGACCATCGGACCTGTACGATCTATCGGGTCCGTCTTGATTAGCAGTCAATTAAATGTTCCCATAACAACGCCAATAAAAGTATTCGGTGATTTCGAAGCATTTTGTTGTAATCAATTCTTCGTCGGCGTCCGTTTGTGGAACAACAATATGGTCGGTTTATTAGCGTACCGAATTTAGGAAGGTCGATCGACCGTTCACTGCTTACCGCTCGGGTTCGAATTCACGGCTCATCTTTCAGATTATCAAATCGTATTTAATACCGAAATAGAATTGAGGATAAAGATAAGATACGTATATTCCAATAAGATAATATCTTTGTTTAAAAATACTAGGAATATTTAAATATACCTTTTCGCATTTTCCTATTACTTTTTAACTGGGTTTAAATAAAAAGCTTCTATATTTAAATTCGTATCAATTTTCCACGGGCCAAACGCATAATTATAGAATTCAGAGTGTCTTAACTATTAGATGGAAAGGAATTATATGTTTTTAAATTTACGACTTATTAAGTCGACCTTTGTTTTTATCCAAATATTTTGTTTTAAAAATTAAATTTGAAATACGTTGATTGATATCAATAAATACGTAGTGCATTACTTAGACAAATTTTATGATATGATTATTGAATTAATTCACAGCAATGAATTCACTCAATAGTTAAAAATAATCGTTATATTATATTTTTACATATTTCATAATAGACCAATGTGGTATATAAGTTTATGAAAAATCAGAATATGATGTATATGATAATATTACCTGTATTAATATTATAAAGAGAGGGCACGAATTTTATGAGTTTCTGTGTGTGCGGAAAATAAACGCCAAAACCACGGCACCTATCTGAATAATTCTTTTACCGTTTGAAAGGTACATTATTTCAGATGAACATAGGCTATATAATATTTATTTAATATAAACAAAATCTTGGCGGGCCGATAGGATGATATAAATTAGCAGATAATAATTAATGATATCCTACTGATTTGAACATGGGTTTAATCTAAGTCTACGCACCTCCAATTCTTCAAATTATGTACGAATTATAAATTAATTATCACTTGGTGAGGTAAAACATTGTCAGTAAACGTGCTCACCTGAGAGTTCTTCGTAATATCCTCCAGATTGTGATAGGACATCTGAGCTCAGCAGTGAGACAATATGAAGTGGTGTTATGATGATATAATGACGAAACTCTTTAAATATATCACGGAAAAAACGAAGTTTTTACGTTTTTACTAATATATTGTATAGTTAGAGTTGTATATTCATATCCATATACATTCATTTAATTGTACATTTTAATGTATATGTGATCAGGTTTAAATATTTGGTCGACGGAACCAATTGAAGCTCCTCGCGTGAGCGGGATCTTCACACCGTGTCGAAAGGGCAGCGCAGAAGCCGAAAGCCAGGTAACTTTATAGTTTATTACTGTTGATTGCCATCGAGCGACGTGACCTGACGATTTGCTGCCTATTTTATTGATGGTGGAATTCTCAAATCATTAGTTCTTACCAGCTTTGTAAACATTCACTGTATATATAACCGGTTTTCCAAAAGTACATATAAAATATGTAAATCACATATTTCAAAGTATAAATTGTCGTAGAGCTTTGTCATATGTATCACTAAACATATCGATAGATACAGAGCCCATGGTTTTAATGGTGTCTGCTCAAGACATAATGAAGAGGGATGAAAACATAATAAGGTAAACCAAAAGTTGACCTAAGTTTACAAATTTTATTGTTTATAATTATCAGCGAATGCCGCGGAGCATCGTGATTTTGATTATTATCCGTCGCTTTTATGGTATTTACCAAATATCAGAATTGAAATTATCATTTCAAATAAACTCTGACAATAACTTAGGTCATGTATTTTTGTGGTTAATAATGCCCTTGAAGTATTCTTAATATGCTATGCCAGAATATAATACTTGGTATGAGTTTTATGTGTGTCAGTTTGTACATACGTGTGTGACGGGGAATGCACGTGCGTGCCTGCGTGCGGGTATGTTTGTATGAATATGAATGTGTGAGTTATTATTTACGTCCTAGGTGTATATAATAATTGAATAATATTGTATTATTTTAGTCAAGCATTACTTTGTATTAATTAAAAATAAAAGTTTAAGTATTTACATATTTTTTACCGATTTCAAAAAAGGCGGAGGTTTTCAATTCGTTTGTATTTTTGTTTGTTTGTTTGTTACCTCAGAACTCTGTCATTAACATTGTTATTAACCGATTTGGATCGAGAGAGTATACTTCTCTGTTGGTTCCACTTAAATTTGATGGGTTTTTGTTTTAAATATTTACTTGGGTAAATAACCATATACGTAATTTATGGTCAAATTAACCTTAGTCTTACTGCCCCCGATGGAGCCAGGTCTTATCGACCCGGTCTCGTAGAACCGCGTGAGGATCTTGGAGACGCAGCCGTGAGAGACGAGGAGCTGGCGGCTGATGTCGCACGGCCTGACGCCCATGATGGCGAGCTCGACGATGCGTCGCCGCACCACATCGGGGAGAGGCCGGCCGTTCACAAACACGCCCCCGAGTTGGTTCACGCCCGCTTGACCTGGAAAGACGTGATAAGTTTTATCAATTAATTTTTATAGCATTCAACAGCGAGAATTAAAGTTATATAGATATAATACTCTTTATTGTACACCATAACAATAAGAGAAAAATCAAAAGTTCAGCTCGTCATAATTGATGCAACGAACGGTCTTATCGCTGAAGAGCGATCTCTTCCGGACAACCTTTGGGTAAAGTATATAGCGAAAAGACGATAGTGTGAGAGGATACAGTTAAATGGATGGAAGAACAGGTAAAATAACACTAATATACACATATAAATATACAAATAACTTATAATACAGGTCCCCTATTTCCGTTTCGGTCGGTATTACTTCGGTGATGCCATTGGTGTTACTTAAGTCTATCGGCGACGGTGATCACTTACCATCAGGTGGCTCGTCTGCGCGTTTGTCGAGTTACATAAAAAACATACAATATTTACACATATACAAAAAATATATAAATTTAAATATTGATAGTTATTATATTAATAAATAAATTTCCAGAGACTGTTAAGTAACTTGCTAAAGTAAACAATATTGTTAAAAGTAATCAAAATACAATCTTTGTCAATATTCTGCACGTACAATTTTTTTTCCTTAATCAGATAGTTCACAATATAAGGCATCGGATTAGCTGCATTTATATGGGATTGTTTTAAATAGAATATTAAGAAAGAAGAAAAAGAGAAGGAAGTACACGATTTTTCAATTCATTAAAATATCTTTGTGACATTTGTGGTTAGGTCAAGATATAATTTATTTTGTAATTCGTATTCTTTAAACAATTCTTGTAGAGTGTTTATATAATAGATCGCGTAATGTACTTTAATGTTTGGAGTCTTTAGTCTTTAATTTTGGTCAGTCCTTAAATAGATGATTGTTTGTAATAGAGGTGAAAACACTGAGAGGAAGCTTGAAAATTCGTCGCAACCGTAGCTGCGATGACTAATTAACCAAGGAGGGTCATATTTTGCTTTTCTATATTCGTAATCGAAATAAGTTATTAGATATAGTGTAGTACGGCAAAATATTAATGTAGCGTTCGGTAACAAGTTTTCCAGAACACAAGAATGAAGTTGACATAGGCTGGATAGTAATAACGAATGAAATTGTGTTAAATGACATCTGTCACAGTGTCAAGTTCTCCTCCACGCCACCTGAGTGTAGTGGTGGCCTTGGAACATAGGTCCAATATATATTGCGGGATAGCCGTATCATAGTGTAATAAATAAGGATGATTTCAAAAACATAATTGTATACCTATATCGAAATATAAGAAAAATAAGATGCAATTTTATTTGTAAAAATGCAAATTGTTTGAAATTGTTGAAACATCACGAAGTGACCTATTAAATCGAAATTAACATGCCCTCAAAGAAATAATCTGTCTCCCCTACCACTTCAATTGTTTATCAGACAACTTGCTCATCAAGGTTAAATAACACAAAAACCAATCGTAATTTTGTCTCATTAACGAGATGATATTGTTACGTTTCCGTTATGATTCAACGGAGGGTCGTCACACATTGAGCGATTTTGCCGCTCACTCCACCTGCCCCATTTAGTCCTAATATTTATTTGATTGCCAAATTCCCTTCGCTACCTGAACTCATATCGCCAATTATGATGAAAAAATGGAGTTTTTTGTATTAGATCTCGGAGATAGGCCCGGTTCTGTCAGTATGAACAGATATTTATGGTTTATGCTGTAATTAAAGTGAATAATGAAACGATGACAACGACAGATAAAACTAAAGAAATATGGTCTTTGAAACAAATAAGATGTTTTAGATATATGTATATTTTTTATGTTTTTAACATTTAACATTTGTGTAAGATGTACAATACAATATACTTAATATACTTTATTGTGCACACAAAAATAATACTACAGAACAGTGCAAGTACCTAATTATGGACACAGTAGGATTTTTCATCATTGTGGTAGCGATCTCTTCCAGATGAACCTTAGGGTAGGGGACACAGACTTAAAAAAATCGTAGGCAGAGGTGCAAACGTAAACTTGATCCAAATATAAACCTAAAGTAAATATTTTATAGCCGCTCGAGTTTATTTAATTACTTCTCTGTCAAGTGTGGACAGCAAATCTTAGCGTAGTCAAGGATGGACCAGAGAAGATACTAAACGAGGGAACAGGAAAAAGATACTGGAGTCTGCGAAGTGATCGAAGTGCTGTAAACAATTTCCTACTTACATTATTAATATTATCATATATTAGAAATTTGCCACAGAATAAATGAATAATTTCTCATAATGTATTTTAACTTGTTACTTTGTATTCAAGACTTGTATCCCAAAGATGTGGGAAAATAATTTCAATGTAATTGGTATATCATAACGTGAACACGTGACATAGATTAATATTCAAAAACAGAATTTAAAAAAACGGATAAAATGTAATGTTCAATGCATACTTTTTGAATATGGTACTAAGCTCACTTTTCACGTGGTACCTACTGTTGAATAATCTATCTATTAGTACATAATGGCGTAGTGTATTATCAGTTGCAAGAAACGTGATGCACAATTAATTTCAGCTAGGTGTACTAAGTAGAGCAATAAATCTCGAACTCGTAGATTAGTTTCAAATGGAACATTCACAGTTAGATTTGACAGCTGTCACACCAAATTGCCAAGCATTCTGATTTGACGTCGTTCGGTTCATTGATTGTGAGTGCTCGTTTTATAGACACTCTTACAAGAAGTGTTTAATTTATCCTTAGAAGCGTTTGAGAAGAGGACATTAGTATACACATCGGGCAGTTTTAACGCGTGGTGTAGCGGCGGTTCTAAGTATTAGTATATGGTTGTATGAGAGCATACATTTTCAATGCATAGTTTGTGATAGCTAAGTGCGGTTTATAATGTAAGAAAGTAAATAATGTGTTCCCCAGTTATTAATAGTGCAGTATGTTCCTACTCTAAAGAATCTGTGAATGTGTAGTTTATGCCAGTGACACAAATTTATTTTCGTATTTCGGTAGTGTTTACGTTTTTTTGTGACGTTGGTTATTGTTAAATATCACTTGTTAGTACTCGAAGCATGCCATCCAATAGTGCAACATTTTTCATCGCTTGATTTCACCTCTCTAATTCTTCCGCGGTGGAGTGTGTGAGATGTGCTCCCAGCTGTGGACCAGTAATGTGTTGAAGTTGAGTCAAGTAAAATAACTCTGGAATAGTACCCAGTTGAACATCTTAAGATTTTCTGTCGAATACAAACATACATAAGTAGCGCGATGTAGATCCTATCCTAAATCTGAAAGTCAGTGACGTCAATAGACTCATTTATTTAAAAAAAAATTAACGGTAATGAAATGATTTTTATTACCGAATTTAATGTTATTTGAGTGCGGTAAATGAAAAACGATTTCCTTGGCTAATCACAAACTAAATCTTCAATTCTTTCCTTCATGTTAACTGCTACCGTTAACACCGTTCACTGTAAAGTAATAAAACAATCGTCGAGGGCGAGGGATTTATGACCTTAATGTCATAAAATTAGCGTTCTAATTTGTCCGAAGCAATTTGCGTTTATGACGTTTTCTGTAGCGCCGACGCCGCGTCATTTCACGGCTATTCTCGAACAAAACCGCCGACGTTCGGATAGATGCAAATTGCCCCTTATTTTATGACACATCAAATGGTGCCTACACACTCGACCAATGAACGTATTCGTAAACATCTTAATGTAATATTATTGGAATTTTGATAACATTAATAGTGGGTATTAACAGGTATCAATAGTGGGTAGTTGGATGGGTGAGTGCAACAACCCATAATTATGCAACTGTTAGGATATGGACTTCTCTGAGGATGTGAGTCAAAACAGTTCACTATTCTGAGCATGTGGGTTAGCAAACATAACACATCTTTAAGAAAATTAAGGAGACCTCTTATGCATTATTTATTCAGTCCAAGCAAGTATTCATTAATATCTTATACGTATAAATTAAAAAAATCAATAATCCAGGCGAGATTCAAGCAAATCAAAGCGGATGGTGATGTTTCAAACCACTAAGCTACTACAGCTATACATACATGTAATGTGCATTGTTATTTTAATAATTTGTGAGCTATTTACGAGTACATCAGTTAATTATCTAAGAAATAAACTACGGACGCGTTGTAGATTTAACGCGATGTGCAGCCTTCCTTACATCTGTAGCTTTACGATTTTTCTTTGCGGTATCGGAAGCTGTTCATTGGTAATTTTTATACTGTTTTTGATGGTACAATTAAAGTGCGTTTCTACATGAATTAATTACTAAATAAAAAAAAATCTACGATACAACTTCCCGCATATTACTCTTGCTGGGCACGCATTGCCAACAACTCTCCACAGTTAAGTATTAATATCCACTAGATAGATCCAACACAACCCATATTGGGTATACAAATCTATTTAATATAAGGTTCAGGGTTTTATCCGCGACTGGAAAAATTTTATATAACAAATAAAAGTTTATTTGTGTCCTCTTAGGAGTTTATTAAGGGCTCAGCATCGCGTGCATCGCAATGTCGCCGTTCGCATATTATGTTCCACGCGCTCACAGCTTCATAACTTTTCGTAGAATCCTTTATCGCGGAACACATATCGAAGTGAAGCAATATACGAAACAGGGGTAAACTATGGGCGTTTGCTTCGCGGTATTACATTCGTATGGTTGGCTAAACGTTGGGATGCGAATGTAGAAACCGCTTACCAAGTGTATTACTTAAAGTCATGAGGATTTAGACCAGGCGAAGCACAAGGTTTTCTTCTGCAAACCAAATATAGGTACGTAAATAAAATATGAGTAAATAAACTATGAGTAAGGACCACCGTGAAGCGTTTATAGCTTGACTTCGGTGATCGACCGAGTTAAACATCTGTGAGTGCGGACGGTAGTGGGATGGGTGACGGCTGGTGACAAAATTTCTTAAGCGCTTCCTATGTTCCGCAGGGCAAGTGAAGTCGCCAATCCCGGTTGTTTTGGTCACAGAAGTCCGACCTTAGCATTGACCAGTAACCAACCAATCTGCTCTGGAGTAGCGTGGTAGAGAATGCTCTAAATCTCTTAAATTATGAGGAGAGTCCGTTGGCCGATAATACATTGAAGATAAGGACTAGTAGTATGTAGTAAGTAGCTTGAAGATAGGAAGGTAGGATTTTAAACTTTTGTATATTTCGTCTAATACCTACAGAAAATTTGATAATATGTAAGTAATACTAGCCGTAGATCCTTATCGACCCTAAGAGATGATAAAAACTTATTTTGTGAAGTGATATTTGTTAGTAGTTATGTTTGAGAATTACTGTAATAGCTCAACCAGTAAAACCGGGATGAATTGTTGGATTAACGTAACAAAATGCGGTAAGGTTTTGGACCAGCGATGCTGTTTTATATGTTTTTATTTTGATGATTTAATAAATAAGCGGTTAAAAAAAAATCTGAAAAGAAAGATTACTTGATTCAGTAGAGGCATTTCAAAAGTCCCGTACGAGATTTTTGTAGGAACACGTTCGTCACAGACACCCATACACATTAATTATTGATAATAATATGAACACATTTCAATTACATCTAAAATTAAAAGAGGTGTCTCATACGTGGAGATCTAACAAATTAAAAATATTTGAAATATTTTTACAAGGTCTAATTGTAAAATTGTGATTTAGTTTTACAACGTCTTTCCGGTTTATATATCGCAAATGATTACTTCCTCTTGCTGGTTCAGGGTTAAGTTTTTTGTTTAACTCCGATTTCATAAGATATTATTAAGATGAAAAACTTCGACGTATTATCACTTCAGAACAAAGTGCGCTATTTGGTTGTCGGTGTGCGCTAAGCAAATATTTGGATATACTTAAAAATATAAATCATTAGTTGATTTACAAAACGTTCAGAATTTTCTTGAACTGACTCACTAATTTATTCATAAGCATTCAATGTAAGTACGAAGTGACTTTTGATGCACCTTCACCCATCTTCGTTCAAATTGTGGCAGCAATAGCGAATTTTGATTTTCGAAAAAACGAATAAACCTTTTTTTAATGTTGACACCATGTAAGATTAATAAGCTACTCTGCCTTATTATTTATGTAACTAGTTTAGTAGTCGCATTATTATAATAATGTGTATAATGTTATATTTTAATATTCAAGTTTCGTATTTATAATATATTTATAAAACTTATTAGAATAGTGCCTTCCTCGGTATCACTAGATACGGCGACCGGTCGTACAAAGCCGGGTTTTTGATTAAGTCTGTGCGTTAACACTAATCAACAATAATTTATTTACAAGCAAACCTTCGTTGGCCATCACGTCGTAAACACATCGAGGTATATTCGATATACTCGTATCTCACCTCACATACGCGAAATATTTATAAAATATCTACTGGGTACATAAATTCAGATCGGTAGTAACTTTAAGAGCTCAATGCACAAAGCTATACTTTGTACTACCTCGCTAGCGAGCGCGAACTTTCCAACTGTCCATATGTTTACATTTTATGACATAACTTTCGAGAAAAGGCTTTAAAAATGGGGATTGCACGCAACTCGAGATGACTGGATCGCTAATATGCACCCAGTTTTACAATCGGGCGGCCGTAAAATGTTATTTAGAGTTTTTTTTGTTGTTCGCCAATATCGGTCGTATATCGCTGAAGTTATTGCGTATTTTACAACTTGTGACTGATTTTACAACGCCGCCGATTGGTATTGCGTTTGGGGAATCAACGGGAGCACTTTTTTCAGGGTTCCTTACGGCGCAGGTCTTCAAATTGTCAATCGCATTAAACATAATTTTTTTAATTGCTTGCTACTTTCGTCCGTACAGAGGACTCTCGACTCAACGGCTTTCATCTTATTTACATCTTATAAGACGATTTAGTGACGTTTATTAATTTAGTAACTGGTAAATTTGAAATAAAATTTGATAATAATTATTAAATTTTAATGTTAATAGCAAAATCAGAACAGCGTTCTTTAACTTGAAGACGCTGTATAAAATCGAAGCTCATATGTTCTTCTTTGTGATTTTATGATGCTCTCTCAGGACAATTACTGTAGTAGTTCAAGAATACGCACTCCAAGAATAATTACCAGCGCAGAAACAGTGATACAGAGAGTGTAAAATGCCTGTATTCGCTTTGACTTCAATGTGTCTAATGAGAACACATCATACACATAATTATTGTCCTAGTCGAAAAAAATCTATTCAAATGAGAATTTTGTAATATTAGAATTAGTATTAATAATATGTATATGTTAATAATTGAAATTTCTACGAATATCTTTTTGTGTAATGTTTCAATGTAATGATGAAATATGAAATAAAAAACAATCCAATGCACCATCTTCATCGTTATCCGTTCGAACAACGGCTGGGTCGGTGTTCATAATATAAAAAATTACCATCAATTACAAAAATAAAAAGTTACAATGTATACGTAAATTTTAACAGTATCAATCTCCTTGGTTATGTAAAACTTCACTTAATTTTATTTGTCAATCTGTTGACTATGTTTGACATAGATATATAAACAATTTTTTAAATAATTTATTACGAATTTATTTCATATATATTTTAGAGTAATGGACCGGTGTCGATGTGATGAATACACTGAGGCAGTGAAGAATCTGAGGTTCTATACCGTCGGTACCCTGAGACCCGATATCATAGACAGCTATGACAGTGTGTACCGTACTTGTAACGTAAGATAAGAATTATAATTTATTATTTTAAACACTGATGCATGTTATAATGCTTAATAAAATTCTTTTATATTAATAGAAACACATTTAAGTACTAATAATAAATATTGATCCGACAGATGGCGTGCTCAGGTTATAAATTTCTGTACTTATTAATAAACAGAATATCTATTTTCCTAATAACTTCATATAATTTGACTATTTATTATATATTTGCGTGATCAATATATGGCAGGATAATGTCTGCCCGGTCAACTACTTAAATGCCTTGTTGTTTTGTAACCGCTAGTTCAGTTGATACCGCGGTCTAAAATTTGAAAAAAATTGGAATTCAAGTATTGAATTTCTTTTTATGTAACTGGTCATCAAATGAGCAGACGAGCTACCTGATGGTAAGTGATCGCCTATAAACTTCTGTAACACCAAAGATATCACCAAAGTTTTGCCGAACGAAAAAAAGCGATGGACCAGCATTACTACTAGCTCTTTGACACTGCGACAGAAACATGTATGTAATATTTGACGGTCGATTGTAGAAGGAGGGTGGTAGTAAGCCAGTCAAGCGGCATAGTCTGCCACCATGTAAGTACCGATAGGATTAAACCGGGTTCAACAGAGCCCGGCGACCTACAACAGCAGGGACCGCTCGCTATATACTAGTCCGATGTTCAGCAGGATGCATCACGAACTTACATCCCCAAATAGGAAAACCTTTATAAAAATTCTAAGGATTTTCTTGATTATTCATAGGAAGATTTGGTGGGATTTTAATTGGATTTGAGCGGATTTATTCTCTGCTTATCACATTCATAAAATAATTTAAGAATGTCGTATGAGAACGTATTCTCTCTCTCTGACCGTTTATAGGTTTTAAAACCTTACATTTTCCAGGGTCAGGTTTCACAGTAGCCTGGATCAAACACGGAGTAGACTACAGCGACATGAAATTCTCGAAGCCGAAAGCCTGGGTTCTGCATCCGCAGGAGAAGTCGGAGAGCAAGATTCCGCTGGGAAGCCGTGGAATTACAGAGATGTGGTGTCCTTATATGACGCCTATTAAGCAATAACTGGAAAGGAGTAATAAGAGAAAAAAGAAAACTTAAATATATTAAGGTGTCTAAACTAAAAGGGAAAAATATATTCAGAGTACGTTGTAATGAAAATTTATATTTGGGTTCACACTCAAAATGACATATATTTATGAATTATAACTGGCCGCTACGAAGTCTCTTTCTAATGGAAATTTCCTTACAATAGAATTATCTAAATTATTGTTTAAAAATTATCGAAATCTTGCGTTTAATTTTTATAAAGTCGTACAGGAACAGATAAGGAAATAGCTTTTTGTACCGTAACAATAACAGTAGAAAAATATATTATGCCCATTATTAATTTGCCTTATTTATAAACAAATAATGTACATTCTAAGGATTCTCCAATCTAATTTAAACATCTTGTCATAGTTTTCACTTCACTTAGAGAAGCATGAATCCAGTTGAGGTATAATTTGTAACGGATTGTTGAGGAATCTTTAAAATATCCTAAAATTATGTATGGCTTCAACTTTATTATCATCAATGGAATGATATCTGGTATGGCACACATCTTCTTGTATTTGGAAAGGCCTCAAAGGTACAAAGCTTCAATGAGGAATATATGCGATTGTCTAAATGTCCTTAAGATTAAAATAAATGCTTCAACAAACTTTTAACGAAATATCATCACATCAAATTTGATGATAATTTTGAATTTATAATATATCAAGCTTTACAATCTGCTTACAACAAAACAAATCTTCGAGTTTTACGATTACTAACCAAATTTCCATAACAGAATCGTTTTCGTTCTTAATAGAATCAAAACATATAAAGCTGATCCAATAACAGATTTCGGAACGGTGAAAGTATTTTTTATGTCAAGTGTGCCTCCGAGCCGGCGTCATATCAAAGATGAGATGTTGAGATTAGATAGATAAGTGAGCTACTTATTATTTAGATTACAGATAACAACCAGATGCCATAGTTTTAGCGTCGCCTGGCCTCACCTGAAGGGCGTCATCCGGTATGATATGCTTATAAACTTAACACTTTATTTTCTACTAGAGCTCATCCCGACATCGTACGGGTTCAACAAATAATTATTATACATATGCACTTGATATACAGCCTATGGCCATCCGGAAAAATGTACCCCTTTCGATTCATTAAATAATCTATCAAGGAAGTTCCGTGGTTCTGTAGGTTATTTTGCGCATAGATATAAATTCACAAAATTCATAGTCTTTTTATAAAATTTACTACCGGTCGCCCCGACTTCGATCGAGTTGAATAATTATGCTAATTTTATCATATATATACATAATATGTGGCCTATGTTTATTCGGAATAATGTAACTTTAAAATTATAAAATAATTTTTGAAATAGGTGCCATGGTTGCTGCGCATATATATGCAAACACACAAAATTCGCACTCTCTTTTTATAATATATAGTAGTATAGATAAAGATAAAAGTGACTGTCGGAGCTGCCGCCTACTCGAGATATACATATTTGAAACGGCTATGAACACGGATTGAATTGTCTAGATAGTTTTTTGTTCATGAACCGTGATAGTTTTTATGACGTTTCGAATAAGTAGTTACCTAAACATTAATTCACTCAAATTTACTATCATACGAATATTTATGTTTCGCTGTATGGCGATTATCGACCTAGTTGCATGGATCGCAGTCGAAATATCGGCGTATAATATACATAGTGGTACCGTGAGTACTGTGGGCTGGTCGCCATGGGTGTCAAGGGTCACCTTCTTACCGGGGCTTGAACTTGACTAATACAATCGCGAACAACTTTCACCGCCCACACAAAAAGGACGATACGTTCAATCTACAGGTGTCAGGGTTTACATCGCGTTACTTAATGGAGAAAAGAATTCTGCTGATTAACAAGGATTCCCGTCATCGATCCAGTGCGCCTTGTTTGAACGCATACAGTCGTCCACCAAATGGCCGCAGGAATCGCCCAACTCTAAACGCTCCCGTGGAAGCGGATACTTTTCAGGTTGACAAGCATTGTGGGTGAGTGTTAACCTTTTAAGCGATTTGTGCGATCGAATTAATGCAGTTGAAATACGTTTAAATATATTGATTCTAATGCATAGTGGTATCTCTTTAAACAAAGAACAAACTATACTAGCACTATGTCCTAGTAATGTGAGGCACTAAACGCTCCTCTCGTCAAGCCTCGATCGTTGCTCGGCTTGCATCATGAGCGGGTTGGCGTAGTAGATTGCAGGACTTACACTGCTAGGATGAATATAGTCCCTTACACTACAGCCACCTCGAAATTCAATATTCTTCTTCTGTATTATTGTATCTGGGTAGACAAGGAGATACTTATAATGTATTTTTATCCGTTTAAAGTTACCATGTCTATATCTCGACATTGAGGACGCACGATTTGGTATGCGCAACATTAGATTGTTAGTCGCGACTTAGGTGTGTTCAGAATGACTTGACGTGCTTATTACACGCATGATGATATTATAAAGCTTAGTGTTAAACAGTAATTACATTTCAGTACAGTGTTACTATTTCGCCTTTCAGCAATATCGATCCTCATTTTTTGAATCGGTGGATGACAAATCGTTCACTGTTTTTCGTTCATACAATTTTTTATTATTTCTTACTCCTATGGCTAAGATTAAAAATGAATGTGTACTGTTAAATAATAGAGGCATTTCATTGGATAATATCTTTTTTGCATAGTTTTTAGGCTACGTAAAACAATTTTCGTTGTAGGATCGAAATATATGAAAATAAAACATGAACACGATTAGTTGAAGCAGTAGTTGCCTCTCTAAAATTTAAGACCTATTTTCTATTTCAATGAATTGACAGTAAGATGTCAAAGTTTGTGATATGAAACTGTAACACAGTTGTAAACATCCAGGTAGAAAATTGAACGTGATGTTTTAGATTCATGTGATACAGCCTGAATTATAAATCCGACGTTCGATTAATGTGATATGGCTCTTACCCTTCTTTAATTTTATATATAAATTCAAATGCATTTATATTGTAATGAGGAAGTCGGCTCACTCGTCTACTCATGTCGCTCAGATAGCAGCAGGGTAGGTGTATCTCAAAAACTAGACGGTGTTTTAACAAAAACGATAAATGTGTACTTTGGTTTTCGATTCAATCGCGGTTTTTATTCGAACATCCAGAATAAAAATCTTATTTTCCAAGTCATCTTTCAATTTTCACTAAATATTCAAAACAAAGTTATGTCCGTTTCAGTTACTACTTGACCCAACGTATGTTTTTATTTAAAAAGTACAATTGAAATGAGTTTGTATCAAATTTGTAATGTATGTAATTCGTAAATAAGTATGTTTCCAAAAAAAAAACGTATTTTGTGCAAACCTAAAAAAAGGAGAGTTGTATTTTAAGTTTAGATATATATTATAATTTCTGGTAATTTAAACTTGTAACTTTAGAAAGAAATTAATATTTTACATTACTTATGAAACCATCTCAATCCATAAATATTTTTGTAGCTAATACAACAAAGGAATACATAATTAAATTAAAAAAAAGCCTCGTTCCTATATAAAATTATTGGATCAACTACTTTGATTATTTAATGATTAGTTACTTAGTTATTTTATTCTATTACATAAAGTTTCAAATTATACTATCATTTAGTTATTGATAACATAAATTTGATGACAATAGTAATAATTAAGAGTGTTTAAAATTTGTGATAAATAACTTCAAATTCTTTGTTACATTCTACAGAACAACGGATTGTAGTTGATTATAATATATACTAATAAGTAAAGGATACCTTCGCGCATATTATTCGGTAACAACTCCCTGCGTGTTGTCATGTCCATACTAAGGTAGTGTTCGTTGGGCGTCCAAACCTCGAATACACGAACGAGTTAATTCGTCAATGCGCGTCCGGAGCGATTTATCAAGCCGTTTATAAATTGTCCTCTGATCTATTGAGTAGATATGAGGTGTCATGTTTAGTAAACTGTATTATATTTTTTACATTGTTGTTTTAAGATACTTTAGTGTAGCTATGTATTTGAACAACTAATTAGACAAACATCAGTTTTGCTAAGTATACTCATACCTAACACAACTAAATTACTATCTAAAATAGATTCATCATTATTACTATGAACGGTCCGACTGCTGGGTTTCGGTCTCTCCTCCCACAATGAGATTAAGTCCACAGTCCGTCACGCTGGGAGATTGTAATTTTTAAAATTACAGGCGAGTGCAGGATTCGACCTCGGATCTCCCATGCCGCGACTGACGTTCAAAGCACTAGACTGATACTTATTGTAAAACACAGTGATGCAAATGAGTTGATATTTTGACCATATGAAACAAAAAGAGCTGCACTCCTTTCTCTTTCTAACTGTAACTCGCCCACCTAATGAGTCAACTCCTTCCCCCTGTTTTTGTAATTCGCAAAATAAGTTGAATAAGTTACAAATTGCATGAATAAACATTATTAATGAATAGAGTATGAAGAGTATAAAAAGGGAGTAAACATTCGGGTGTGCCGGCGGCCGGTCGCTGGTGGCTGGTGGTAATTAAGAAGCGACAAAACAGCGGTGATGGAATGCAAGTAGCGGACTCCCACGGCGATCGTGCGCTCATTTTTTCTTTCAAGCCGTGAACACGGAAACGTGTTTGTTAAAATGAAAATAATTTTGAATTCCTAACAAACGCCTTCCAATTTCGAAATATGTACAGACATGCACAGTGTACTTAACGGTTTATTTTGAATTTAGAATCTAATGTAGACTTGACTTCTTCTGGTCTGCTTTAATAATATTTATAACTAGCGGTCTACCCCGACTTTGTCCGGCTTGAAGAACAATCTTAGTAAATTATGTATGTATAATCCACAGTAACCCCTAAGTAGTACAAAACAAAATGGATATCACATAAATAAATAATATATTTATATGAACTAGTTTACGGTCTCAACTATTCTATCCTATGCTGAAAGCGTAGCTGTAGGATAGGGGAATAAGACAACTAAAACAACTAACTAAAACAGGTGCCTTTATGTTAATCTTGTTACATTCATTATTTTTGTATCATTCAGTCATCTCATTCACATCGTTCATTCATTACTGAACTTTACTCGATGACGGTTCGCCAGGAGTCGTCAGTTCGTGTTTGGTGATTGAAGTGTTAACGTGTGTTAGAATGATAGTGCGGTAACATTGCCTAGCGAGTAGAATAAAAGTTATTTTAAAGAACCATCCATCTTTTGTCTGACTTGCTTCTGGGCGTAACGATCCGTAAATTCAAATTCAAAATCGTTTAATTATTCAGATATGCTGTAAATACACTCATGCATATACTTTTTTAGTTCTACTACTGTTTCGAAAAGATGCTTTAATGTTGACGAGAGAAACGAGAAAAGCAACTCCTCAGCACATCGTTTATAACAACACACGGTAATTACAAAGTAAATTTTAACTGGCGCGCAACTGGTTTCAGCACTGTTACGTCTGGGCGTCCTTGTCGTTAACATATTCATCTATATTTGGCAAATATGGATTTGAATTTTCAGGGCAACGCAACTATGTCGAAAGGTACTCGTAGCATTGTTCGTTTATAATATAATGTCACTCGTATACAATATATTATGTTACTTATTTATATAAACCTTATTAAACCACACAAAAATGTACTTATTATAAAAAGGGTGAGTTAATGTAGCACTAATATTTCATTATTTGCTTGTCCACCTTTTATCAGTTGGAAAGCTAAAGTTTATAAAACTAAAAATTTACTATAATTAAATTCCAGATAAATGTATAAATTACAATATATGTGTTATATTGATGACTGTGTGAATACCTGGGATCTTCGATTAGTTTACGATGATGAATAAGATTTTTTTTATGTAGGTATGCTTGCTAGAGGCTTGCTTGAACTCAACGGGTACTGCGTTCCAATTTAGATTAACTTGAATAGCAAATGAATAAAGGAAAACCCACTATGGTCGATACGAATAATGATGATATTCAGTGTTAACATCAGGTTATTTATCAGGATATCAATCCCAACAGAAACTACAGATGTAACGTTTATAAAATTATATTTTTAATCATTGCCGATGTACTTACATATTTATAATTTAGGGCTTTGTCATAATTTAAAAGTAAATTGATTATCAGAATATCATTTTTTTTCAGCCGAAAAAAGCAAAGATAAGCCACCTTAAGGAATATAAGTGATCGTTGCAGTTTATGGACACCCGAAAAATAGGGCGGATAAGATAAAAGTGGGGAAACCTCTGTTTTAAATACATAGATTATAGTTCTTACAACTTGTCAACGACATACCATTTAACATATAAAATATATTTAACATATTCCCAAAAGCGTTAGACTGCCACCGCAACACGTCGGAGATGGATACGATATCTGTTAAAGAAAATCGTATGAATATTAATAAACCAGAAATTAATAATGCCAAATTATTAAACTCCGAACAACGTGTGGGATCTCGGGAATTTATTTGAATATTCGGAACCAAATCAAAGAATTCAAGCATCTAATGCTCTGATACTATCACGTTTATAGATACCATATGAGATATAATAATAAATATCATATTTTATTGATCACAATTAAATGTTTCAAATCGGTCGGCACAGCTTTTGCCGTTTACGTAAAGCTCATAATTGCCACGACTGTATTTTAAATTACTCCACGTCAGCATTAGAAAGACGCTGAAGCAGATTGACCAGTAGCAGTTTCAATCAAGAAACATTGTCTCATTGATTTTAGGGTTCTGTATGTGTGACGTAGAAACGGTTCCCTCGTAGGACCTTATGCATATATTATTTGCGTATTCACATTAAAAGTTGAGGTAAAACCAAACGGTCTAAATGGTGTGAGTGAGTGAGTAAGTAGAAGATGTAAATTAGCTACACATGTGTAATAAATAACGTTTATTTGTAGAATCTCTAGATCCTGTTGTTGTCATAACTTTAGATATCGATGTTTTGAATTTGTCAAATAAAGTGTTTTTGTGTGAAAATAAAGAAAATATACGAATAATATATAATACGAAACACAAAGAAAAGTTTGTTAAAAAACATATATTATTTTAAACTTCATTGTTAGATCTGGTAGTAGTTGTTAATAAACATTGCGGCTCAATGCCTAGTGGCACTCTAGGCCACTCGGTCCATGAGGGTGAGCCTTTGTGGTAGGTGATAAACATAGTTAAAATTAAGACTAGTATTCTAATAATAATTTAATAATTAGTCATGATAGTATAAATTAATATCTTTCTATCTAAATTAGATAGTGTCAGTAACTATTGCAAGGTAGTCAAGAAGGTTTTATTGATATGTAGATTGTTGACGAGAAAAGAAAAAAAGAAAACCCCATATACAAAAAATATATAAAACACCTGATGATGACAAGCAATAATCGACTGCGATTATTTATGAACGTACCAGTTTTTCTGAAACGAATGAAATTCAAATTCAAAATCGTTTATTCATATACTCGTAGGTATTCTGGTAATACACTTATGAACGTCATTTTTGCTTCTACCACCGTTTCGAAAAGGTGCTTTAACATTGGGGAGAATAAATGGGAAAGAAACTCCTCAGCACATCTTTTAAAACGACACATGGTAATTACAAAAGTTTAAGCCTGTGCGGAAGTGGTTTCGACACTATTATTTCCAGGCATCCTTGTAATTAATGTACTCATCTATACTATAAAATCCTTTGCCTATAAGTTGTGTTTTAATGCGTCGATTAAAAGTTCCAATGGGCAACTCGCGTATCAACTTAGGAATCTTATTGTAAAAACGAACTCCAACCCCCATAAAGGAACGTTGAACCTTTTGAAGATTATATGAAGATGTAACCAAATTATGCCTATTTCTTGTTTCATGATCGTGTGTATCACTTGTCTGCTTATACGTATTACATTTTTTTTTTATAAATACTGAATTATTATATATATAATGACTGGCTACGATGAGTACACCTATTGCTGTAAATTTTTCTCTTAATGGGGCCTCTTACTATATATAAATGTGGAATATACTTAGCAGATAAATTGAAATGTATTTAGAAATAAAATGTATAGCCTAGTCGATTAAACGTCTGTCTCCCGTTCGGAAGTCTCGATTTCGAATCCTGCACGCAATACATCTTTTTCAAATTATTTATTTGAAATATATCTCGAGAAAACCTACATATTTAACAGTTCTCCATTATTTTCTCAACATGAAATCTATCAACCCGCACTTGGTCAACGTTTTAGCCGTATTGGGGCGGCCTAGAATACTCCCCCCAATCCCATGCTGGCAGAACAGGGTGTCGTAAGAGGCGACAGACGCCAGCCTGCTTGGTGGTAGGGCTTCGCGTGTGGATTTTATTATCAGTATTATTATTAAGTCATTAATATTATTACTGGTATTGTTATCTTTCCGTGAAGCCTGCCTGGCTAGCTAACACCCTGCTGCTTGAGTCAGCCGCTAAACGGCACGTCGTGTTCCGGCTGGGGGCTTGAGAGCCAGTACCCTCTTCTAACCTTTTTCTCATTTCCTGGCCGACAACGCATCAGTGATACCTTTGCTCTTACTGATGTCCATGGGCGACGGTGACCACTTACCATCAGGTCGCTTGTCTGCTCGTTTGTCTTCTATTAACATAAAAAAACTGGTGGACTACGGCCATAAATCCTCACATTGCGATAGGTTACCCGGCCAGTGGGACAAGATGGGTAATAAAAAATAAATAAATAAATAAACGTACACACACTCACAGCCCCGCACTAGGATTCCCTGTGTTGCGGGTGGCATGGACATACACAATTATCGCATCACAAACACCCATGACCCGAGAACAAACATTTATCTGTCACATAAATATCTGCCCCGGCCGGGAATCGAACCCGGGACCCCACGCTCGGCAGGTAGGGTTACTACCAACTGGGCTACGGGGTCGTCAGTAATGATAATGATGAATAAATAAATTGTTCCAATAAAACACTACTAGTTGCTGAAGTAAACTCACAGTCATTTCTTATTAACTACGTATAAAGCACCGTGTACACAGCCCACGGCTAATGTAGCTTCAAGCATGTATAATGAATTAGAAAACGAGGCGGTTTTGCCGGGTGGGCCGATACAGATCCGATTTTATCTCGATACGAGATTCAGCCCGATCCCCTTAATTACCGTTAATGGCTATCGTTTGATAAGGGTTCTTTGAAACGCTTATGATTTCAACGCGTGAGGTAAATTCTTGTTTCCCGCCAAGAAATGCCTCCCGTTCGGTTAATTAAGACTTGATGCCTTTTCTCGAAGGCAACTGGGTATTGAATTAGGCTTTGTGTTAGCTTTTATTAAGTTTAGTTTGAACAGTTTCAAACTGAGTGAAAGTTTGAATGTTGCACTAACACAGTGCTTAGAAATTATACTGTAAAGGTATATAAATAATTGCTTCTGATTGGTATAAAAAATTACCTGTATGCGGCATCTTGACGGACAGTTTCCTGAAACAATAAGGAATTATTAAATAGTGTATTAAATAAATAAATGGTTGGAATCGTTTTCGCTTTAATTTGCAATGTGCTGTAGACAGTTACTTTTCCAAACGTTAATTTATATAATAAAAATAATAATATTTAAATTTAATCATCATTTAACATTTGACTTGTTTCAAGACAATTTGATAAGTTAATAATTAATAAGACTTAATTAATTATATATTTTATATACATTACAATTTTAACAATTGCATGTTAACATAAATTTTTGAAAAAATTAATAATGTAATAAAATGTAAAATATATGCATGTAATTAATTACGTTCGTATCATAGAAATATGAAATAGTATAATTATCTTTTATACTTGCAAAGTAATAATTTTTTTTTTATTTTATTTATTTACTGACCACTCGCGCCGGCTTCGCGTGAGTGCAATGTAGCCGTATATCTACTATAACATTACTAAGAGAGTGTGTGAATTTTCGTTTGTGTATATCCGGGAAATAATATGTGTAACCATGGTAACTGTTTAAAAAATTCTTTTACCATCTGATATGCATTATTCCGGATTGTTTTTCATAGCCGAGAAACGTGTAGCCGAGCCGCTTGATGGTAAATGGTCACCGTCGCCCATGGACATGAGTAACACTAAAGAGTTGTCGGCCGGGAAAGAGGAAGAAAGAACTGGCTTTCAAGCCCCCAGCCGGGATATGACTAGTCGTTTGAGGTTGACTCAAGCAGGAGGGTGGTAGCTAACCAGGCAGGTTACACGAAAAGATAATAATACCAATAATAATATTAATGATTTAATAATAATATTGATTATATAATGGCCAGCACGGTCCCCGGATATGAATCCAATCGAACATGTTTGGGACTTGCTAAAGAGGAGTGTCAAATCAAGAATGCCACCTCTCAACAATCTGGGCGAGTTGCGAAACGCATTACTTGAAGAATGGCAGAGGTTGCCCCAGGAAAACATCGACAGCATCATCCGCAGCATGTCCAGATGGATGGAAACCTTGGTCAGAGCCCGGGGGGAAATACTCGTTATTAAACATGCATTTTTTGAAAATTTTAAATTTTCAAATGTTTCTCTGTCATAACGATAGCGAAGAAAAATGCATTTTGTTTAATTTTTTTTTTTTCATTAAACTTTATGTATGGTGTTGCAAATTAATGTGAAAACATGTCAATTTAATTCATGTTTCGTGTTTAATTATTATTTGTTTAAAAATAAAATTAACTATTTGACAATATCCCTTTTTTTATGTTCCGCTAATTCTGCCGGTGTGTTGATTTTGATAGAAAAATAATTTCCATATTACATACACACAATTTTTTTTTTCGATAGGTTTAACTGTGGGTTCTCTAGAAAAATCTCTAATTAATATAAATAATCTCTAAATAATATAAAGAACAAACATTTATCTGTCACATAAACGTCTGCCCCGGCCGGGAATCGAACCCGGGACCCCTCAATCAACAGGCATGGTCACTAAAAATTGAGCTATGGGGTCGTCGTATTTTACATGTATTTTACTCGTGTTTTACATTCAGTGAGTATAATTATTTGTAACACGAGTAAGTTGTTTTGCCAAAAAGATCGCCGGGTTCCCCACTTCTTTCTCGACTGGCGATGTTCAAATGCAACAGTGACTACTTCCCCTCAGTCGGCTCTTCTATTCGTATATATCTGTCAGCTATTCGTGTAAAAAATATTATGTTTGAATATTTATGATCTAACACTTACATATATTTAGGGTCCACACATTCATATTTCCCCTACATAAATACAGTTTTAATATTTATAAGGTTTCGTTGATCCGATTTAAAATATAACCATTACGATTCCTAGCGTATGTATATTTGTATATATGTTTTGTTACACACATATACATAGTCGAATAGATGCAGTATATAGATATAATACAGTACAGAACAATGTATCAAGTTTTAAACAACCAATAATAATGTCTTCTTGAAACAATGTTTTTTGTTGAATTATGTGTTTTCAGAATGCTTGTTCTAAAAGTACACCCAAAGTAAAATATATTTTTTTAATTGCAAGATAGAATCCATATATAATTATAGAATAACTTTTGACTTCATATAACTTTGTAAAAACACAAAATTTTGAATAAAATATCAGAATACATACAATAAAAGCTTCTTTTCTTTTATATAGTAGGTAATCTACGCGTGCGACCAGCGCTCCGTCCCCAAATGAAATCGTATGACATCTTTATCGGCCATTTTACCATTAGTAGCTTAAGTAACCACCAAGTCGGTTCGGGTATGGTGCTTTTACCTTTCAGGTTTAACAGGGCACATATTATAAGGGCTATCGCTGACTAAAGTTCACGACATTATATTTTTTTATATTTAAAATTAACTAAAATGAAAATTAATATGTATCTTACATGTGTAATTATTACTTATGCTGGTTAAAAGATCATTCTTATGCTATTTTTTTAATGGATATGTTTTGTTTTCGGTGCACAATAAACGACTGGACTTCATCTTACCGTTGTAATTTTCTACCCAGCATATTTTTTTCGCGTATTTATGATTTGCAAAATTTCTATTACAATATTGTGAAGAATCCCATTGACAATTTTTGGCCCTGTAACCAGTTAGTAGCGATCCTGACGTGACCTGACGTGAGAAGGATCTCACGAGGAGGATTAGGAGGGTTAGATTCTCGACCAGGGTAGACATTTACGTGACTAGTAAATATTTATTCTCTGGTCATGGGTGCTTGTGATGTCATATTTACGTGCGTCCATACCACCCGCGATGTAATGTATCCTGCTGTGGAGGTGTAAATGTGTGAATTGCATTAAAAGTTATTTTACAATTGTATTCAAAGTAGTGAAATCCCCTAACATTCGAACAGCTGAGCTGTACAGTGTGACGTTCTGCCATGAAACACCACGGTCATGATTAAGCCACCCATTAACCGACAATAACACCCTTAAATCATAATTTATTCAAATTAAAAATACTTATCAAAATATGATGCGGTACTAAATCAGGAATTAAGTGAGGCGGTGCGTGCTTAAGGCGAAAATCGATGTTATCGGTAGCCGGGTCACCGTGAAAATCGAAAAATTATGAACAAAAAAGTTTTGGTTACACGCGAATATCAGTTTAAAAATCGGCTTCTTAGCTGTGTTTAGGGTTGGGACGAATCGAATATAGTTACGTGAGAATATCGATAAATGTTTAGATAGTATTTTGAAATTTTAAATTAAATAGATTTATGCAGTATACGTAATCGCGTTGATTATTGTTACCATTTATCGAGAACTATGTACCACCTTAAGAAGAACCTTATTGGTAGGTGCCTAGGATTCACCGTGATAGGATCTGAGTGGGATCTACAAGTGAGAAGGGAACATTTGTTGATACCACCATGAAACAAATTGAATGTCTTTTGCTACGTAGATTATTGCAGTTAACGCTATTTACAATTAACTAAATTATTTATTTAATTACTCGGTTTCCGACGAAGCAGTATACATGATTTAAATATAATTGCATCCTCTTCCAGCTTGATATTATTGTTAAATTTTATTATATTCTTCTTTGTTTTTATCATGGCCTATTCCGTCCACGTTTAATCGTCAATTTCAATTGTTAGGGTTAGACGGCAATCGATAAATAATGTCGAAGTCATGACATGTATTGAGGCAGAATTTTTTACTGCGCTTTAAGCCTCCTCAATTATGAGATGTCTTCTCATGAAAAACAAGCTGCAGATACAAATACTTAGAACAAAATTACTGTGCTACAGTTTTGGAAGTTTTCTCAAAATGAGTTCCGTTGTTTAAAGAATTAGTAATATCTACAACAATATTGGAGTTATGAGGAACTAAACTTTTGTTCTTTCCCTTGTTTATCCCAACTCTAGACGTTATTCACCGAAAATCCATTGTTTAAAATCAATGCAATCGACGCCAAATAGGTGTAAGGGATCTTGGCATGAAAAAATTTAAGTTGTCCATCCAATATTTCATATAAATCAGTGGACATTTGATTCTACATCAAAAAGTTGAAAAGCTTCAAATAAAGTTCGGCATTTCAGTCAATCAAATCATGGTCCTGGTTACAGATTCACTATCGCCATCTGTCATAAATTGAAACTTTTTTCGGCCACTGATTTAGTTATTTAATAGTACAGATTTTTTTAATCTTATTGCCCTTATTAATATGGATCACGAATTTTGGCTAAAGAAACATTAAAATATTACTGTATGTTTTGTTTGCGAAGTGTATGTATGATGCTTATATTAAACATACCATTAAGTATTTGCCTAAGCGTCTTTCCTTAAGTTTTCAGTCCGCAATTATTGTCCAATCGCTGGGTTGGGATCTCCTCTCACAATGAGGGAGGTTAAGGGCCTAGTCCGCCACGCTGCCCTAGTGCGAGTTGGCAATATTCAGACACCTTCAATAACATTACGAAAAACACTCAGGTGTGGAAGATTCCCCACGATGTCTCCCTACAATAATACAAGCAATACGCACTGAATTTGAAAAGGTCGAGTTGCGTGCAGGATCCGAACTTAAATTTCTCTTGTGGAATACCTACATCCAAATCACTAAGCTACCACTGCTCGTAGGCTGCGCTTCATCCAGTCCGCATTACAGACTTTCAAATCCCCCAATTATTGCTAAAAACCAACCAACATCTACAAAAGTCTAAAAATATCATTGACATGTTAATTTACGTACAATTATTATTTTAAATCGAGGCAATGATTGCAATGCTTCAAAATCGCTAAAACTGAGTTTTTATTACTCAAATACAATGAGTATATTTTATAGAAAAACATAAATTTTCCGGTAGATAAAGTTAACGCTAAATTTACGTTACTAACAGGGTGGCCAACGTACGCTGCATTTAAATAACCGGTATTTTTGCATAATACGAACAATTAACACTACGGAATATTATAACGTTCAAATAAAAAGTGAGTACCTGTGTTACCAAACGGGAAACAAAGTCACCAAATGTCGAGTGTGACCGGGCAGCGGTCACGATCAGATTGTTACCTTAGATTTGCATATCAAGATGGCGTAGTAATGTTCTCGATTCGTCATTATCGATATCGAGACTTGTTTATTGTATTTATAATAAAAAAGGAAATGTTATTGAATATTGTTAGATCAACCAAATAAATTAAATTCATATAAGGTGTTACGAACGCTAAATATTCATTAATCTAGCTGTTGTATTGATTAGAATTGATTATTGTCCTCAAATTACATAGAGGGCGGCACTGTTCTAACGATACAATTGTTTTAATGTAAATAGCCGATAATCGACCAGACGAGCCACCTGGTGATAAGTGATCATCGCCGCTCACAGACATCGTAGCATCGTTGCCGACCGAGATGGAAGCGGAAGATCCCTTATTACTGGCTCTTTAACACTGCCAACGAATTTTTTTTTCTGAAGAACTGCATATAATATATTCGCAAATACCTTAAAAGCTGAAACTCATTTCACAGAATGATCGTGCAAATCTGAATGTAGACTATCGCCGAATCAGATGATGTTGACGATCCGACGAATATGCATGGGCAACGATGACCACATCCATCCGGTGGCTTTTTTGCCTTCTATTATTATAAAAATAGTGTTTCAATTAACCATAACTATGTCCGAGTAACGAATGTGACTTAAACATCGTAAGCGCCGTCGAACTATGGCGTGTAAGCGGTCTATACAATAATTTAGTATTTTGTCGTCTAATGTTATGGTAATTGGTTCCATGGCTGTTTGCTACGCTCTCCCTTTCACCCTGCCGCCATCGGTCACGGTACCTCTTTATTTAATTGAATTTTTGACGCCATTACTATAAACAACTTGATTTTTAGTCAAAGTGTTAATTGAATGGAAGATGATTGGAGCATGAGTACGTAGCCTTGCATGGACATATAAAAGATTTGCTATAAACAAAAGTTTTTGATTTGAATTTGTATATTAAATATAATTTCTCATATTTATTTCAAATTAAAGTTTAACTCCTGTTTCTTCTTATCGGTTTTTTTTTCATGGCGATTGAATTATTTTTTTATGTTTTAACAGATAACAATTTTTTTGCCCTTTTATTGCCGTTCTACCAATTAAATCTTGTTGTGTGTACCTCACTAAGGCGGTTAATGTGTGTATTTAGCGTTGGAAAGTCTTATTTTCGTCTTTATTCCTATGACTTTATGTACGCCTTTATTAATGAAATACAGATTTTATTTTTGTCTCATTTCTAACTACGAGTCACCTGGAAAAGATTTTCGCACACGCCAGCCTATTGTACATACTTACGGTATGGCTTAACTGCTTTCAATCAAACAACAGCTCAATATTGCCCTCTGAACCCATCCAACTACCGACGTAACGACTACGCCTTAAGTTGCATAATGTCGATTGACATAAATGAAAAGTTATTGAAGGAATAAAGTTTACCTTCGTACATTTGAAATAAATAAAATAAAGCGTTTACCCGAAAAAACTCGCAACTGTAACAATTGAACTGTGTTTCTATGTGTTCAATAAGACTCATATTAAAAACATATAAAATAAACAATTTTTACCCTGTCCCGCCTAGCTATGAACTCATTAGAAATTTTTTAATACGCGTGTAAAACCCGTTAATCCGAATTGCGCCGTATTGTATATATACTTTTAATTTCAGAAGTTTACGCCTGCCTGCCAAAGGCTTGATTTACAGCAATACACAAAATACTTGTATATAAGCAAACGAACTTATAATATATTCGTCAACGTCTAACTCGAGTTGTGACCATAAGCGGAGCTGTCATCCAATTAGGTTTATGTGCCTACATTTTACGGTAATGCGTGACCCTGACACGACTATCGTGTGGTGTACTGTAGTGATGTGCACGAAACGAAATACGGAACAGTTTTTTTTTTGCGGATACTAAAATGGATGCGTACCTAATATTTATTTTATTTACATTGATGTTACATCCTTTATCTATTTTCGAAGTTATATGTACCCTTAAATAGAAATATAAAGATTTTGATTTTGATCAAACAGACCCCAGTATAAAAAAATAACTGAATATCAATATAAAACTTACTACGTTACTTGACGTAAAGACACCGCTGAAGAATAATAACGAGATGTCTTCTTGTCTGTAACGTCAATCTGCAGCCAGTTCAGCTCAGAACGATTTTAAATTTTATCTGGACTTTATAATGTAGCAAGCATTTAATTTTGCATTCAATTTGGAAAATTCTAAATTCTCTTATGTCGTATCATCTAGCTAATGTTTAAATAATTGGTCATAATTTGATGAAATTTGCTATGTATAAGATTTATAAATTGAATGATAGGGAGTTCCTGTCTTGTAAAATATGGAAGAGTATATATAAATTGAAATAAACATAAGAGTTAAAAAAAAAATTAGTATTTTATTGTTTATATTGAAACACATAAACGTATTTTAACTCATACAAAAACAATCTGTACCAGATTGAAACATTATAAGCATTAAAATTTATCGAATTAGCAATTTAAACGCTTTATACATACGGATATTTACCAAGTCTGAAGCACATCACTAACACTATAAACGTGAAATTGAACGCAACGGGGTTTGCTTACAAAGCATTCTCGTAAAGAAATGTTTAGGTCGCTGTAAAATATGCACAAATTATTAATAACACGCACATTGTTCACGAAACGAGTTGACGCGAGCTTGTTGGATACGGTGGTGAGACTCACACGTACGTGAGTGACGGTCGTAACGTGATTTTTAGATATACGTAGCTAATTAAGGTACACACTAAGCGGTCTGCTCCTGTTATCGGCCACTATATTGACACCCCATCAGAGACTTCTCTACTTATTTAATACCTAGGTCCTTGTCGGTGCAGCTGATGGAGATGTCTCCATTTCTCTCGACTGAGATCCGTCTCCTTCACCTACTTGTACCACATGACATTCAAAAACGTCAGGGCCTTACGCGTTCTTAAAAGTGTGTGTGAGCATTCTTAAATGGTTTTAATACGCGTGTAAAACTCGCGTATTCGCTTTGTAGCGAATTGTAATGTAACTCCTCTTGTATCATGTGATGCAATAAAATGCTGAATATTAGTCTCGTTGAAGGTTGCATTTAAAGCCGAATCGGTTGAGGCTGCGGCTGTCAAAGTCAAAGGAATCGGGTTTGGTTACGAAGACTGACGAGTAGGGAACTCTTTTTCTGTCCAATTCAACCTAACAAGGAACTCTATCCATCATCGACTCCAAGCCAACTTCTGCTGCTTGTGGTGCATCCTTTATTATGTTAACAATTTGCAAAGGAGAAGACGAAGCTGATCGTAGTTTTATATGTCTGCCTCATCAGGAGCAACTGTTCGGTTTCAGTTAAGAAGAAATGCTTTGCTTAAATAAAAATTGTTGTAAACTAACAAGTTTAATCCAGGTATTAGCCGCGTAACTGCCAATCTCCTTCTAATAAACATCTTCCAAGAGGTTTTCGTTGCAGTCTCAGATACCCAATAAGAAGCCGGTTCTCCGCTACTATCTTGGCTGATTATTAATGCTTTTGGTGTAACAAATGTTTGGACTTGGCCTTTGGACGGCGGTATTGAAACAAAAAACAAAATGGATCATTTGTCAATGTTTATTTGTGTTCATTTTAAAATTGTTTATAAATCCAGGCTTTTATGGCTCTTAGGTAGTTTTAAATTAAAAAGATTATCTTTGTCCTTGATGACACAGTGAACTCATAAGTTCGCGAAATAAAATACAACAGACATATAAAGACCACACTAAGATATCTTAACCCGGCGACGACAGAACTGAATTATACGCTCAGTTAAAAAATAAACCTTGTCTTAGACCCGGCAGGGACAAAGGGTTCCGTAAGGAACACTTTTAAGTTTAAATATCATTGCTGCAACTTTGTCGAACCTTGTACATGATGCGGCGGCGCCGGTAAAAAAAAGTCTCAATATAAGAAACGTAAAAAAGAAGTTACATTTTTTTTGTTTTAATTTTTTTTGGGAAATTGACTTTAAAGTAAATTATTTTAGTATTATTAAACGTGAAATTAAAATAAATTTAAATATTAAGTAACTATTCATTTACAAATCTTGTTCCAAAATATACCGGTAAAAAGAACGAAATATTCCGATTACATTAATTGCATCCCGTCAAAGATTTTGTTTGAACAGCGTTAATATTGTCATCACGAAATATCAGCGGCGTGTCATTCATTTATTCCACTTTAATCACCGTGCAAAAAGCTCCTTATTCCGAAAATTCCGGTCGCAGAAAATTCCGGCTAAGTCTCGCCAGTTATGGAACCCGAATAAAAAATAATGGCCGATTCCAGTGGCGATTGGGAGTAAAAAACAAACTAGTGAATTGATTAGCATAAGGCAACACCTCCGGACCCCCCATCGTCAGCACTCAATTAAGCTACTTGTCTTTTCTCGCGGTGTGCGTCCCCCCTATCACGATCGGCTGACTTTATTTTATGCTGAATTTTGTGCTAGACGAGTCAGCTGGGTTTTGTGCAATGTTGTCTTAAATATACCGTACTGCTTCAATGTATTCGACAATCGTGTCACACTGTTACCTGAATTAACACACATGTAACAAGAGAACCAGAGAGACAAAGAGAAGAGGGATAATAAACTGAACATCGAGGCGCTGCAACGTCGTTGTAACTGGTGAGAAGTTGAAGAAGAGAAGAAGTCTGCCGACACAAGGACCGTTAGAGACTATCCGTTTCTGAGCCCAAACCAAACTCCTTTGCTCACGATACACCATTATGGACAACGGATATTCTAGGACGACTCATTACCTTGTAGTTTAATCTCGATGGTATTCTTGTGTGGTCTTCACCTGATTAGGGAGCAGCCTCATCCTAGAATCAACTGTAAAATATTTTAACGTGACTCTATTGTGATATCGAAGTAGCAATAATAATCGGGTCCTCTGCTTAAGTCTTCGCCGGCAACACGTCAATGCTGCCTTTTGTGTTATAGACGTTCTTGGGTGACGCTGATCATTTACCATCAGGTGGTACATCGACTCGTATGTCGCTTAATTAAAACATTTGACAACCATATGCCAGCTTTTAAGCCTGTTCAATATCAAAGAAGACCAGAGCCTCGTAATAAAAAGTTATACATTTTATAGAAGCAGAAACTGCAATGATTATGATATTATTAGCACCAGGAAGTTGTAATCTATCACCCGTAATTTGGACCACATAAAATAAATTTTGCGTGATTTTATTTTTTATTTATGCTTGCTGTGGGTGGTCGGTTATGTTTATCTGTAAACATCAATCGCCGCGATTAACGCATAAAACATAATATTTCAACGTATTGTGGGCGATTCGTATGCCATAATTTAAATGCTTGTGTTATGGAATTTGTTACCAATAATTTGGGGAATCTTTTATAATATTACGATATATTTAAATGTTTATACGGAGCAGTGCTATGTAATATTGGAAACTTATTTACGTACTGTCAATTTCAATATATTTTTATACAGTCGACGTTTCATATACTCGCCTCTTAGGCACACTTGCTACAAGGGTATGAACAAAGAGTTCTCGTCCAAAAAGGAAGTAGAAAACCAGCTTGTTAACCGTCTAACATACAGTAACAACCGAATACCGGTAAAAATAATCAGTTATGTCTTAAAGTTAAAACTGCAAAAGAACAATAAGAATTTATTGTCTTGAGTGTAAAGCGACTTCGCAACCAGTACCGCTGAGGTAAATATTATGGTTAATTTAACCAAAATTAATATATTAAACAAAATCAACAGTATATGATAGGTTTATTATTTATAAAACCATTATAATGTTCTGATGCGCGGAATCAGCCGTTAATGATTGATTTGTGAAATTACAGAATTACTACACAGGCGTAGATATATATGACTGATTTGTGATGAGGAGTTTTTTTTCCCGTTTCTGAATGCGAAGTAATAGTGGGTTACTAGTTTATACACACAAAATTTTCAATTTGGACATTGGGAACTATGCAGTTGTTTTTATGTATATTGAATATTTTAATAGCTAAGTTATCTGAAAATCTTTCATTTGTAACTATACTGGTTTGGTTCGACGCAGAGGTCTATAGTCGACATTGATTCTTATCTGATCCACACCTTCGTGTGACCTTTACCGAGTTAATAATGTGTAGGAATCCATGCTATTAATTTAATGTTCCGTTTTGTAAATTTTCCGACACAAACCACTAACACTACGAACCCAAATCGACCATGAATTACATAACTTCGACGAAAATTGACACCTTTTATTTTGTTTTAAAATAATTTAGCGTGCTTTGGAATTGTCTACTGCGTTTTAAATTGTAAATAAAATTTATTTATAAATATTTTTGGCTTTGTTACAACTCATAAACATACTCCAAAAGCTGGGTTTGAGTCTCTTCTCACACTGCGGTATTTTAAGGCGGTTACCAAGTACTTAAACCAAATGCGGATTAAAGGTTTTCATAAATTCAAGAATATTATTAAAAACTCTCCGATATGCTGAATTCCTTTATATGTTTTTCTTTCAGTTAAGTGGTACTTGATTTGTTTTGCGCAGACAACTATGAAAAATGTGCGCGTAGAATTGTAACAGGTCCTCGTATGGCGAGATCGATGATCGACCTGTTTGTATGAGTACGCGTGCTATCCGTTAATTAATGGTTAAAAAAGGAGCTGTAAAGAGTAAAATGTTAATGTTTACAAGTCGTAGGTGGATTGATTGGGCTGGCATGGCCCGGGGATACCCATAATCTTGTATCTATCTTTTAATTACCCGTCCCAGGACCGCAATTTATGTGCTTCACTTCTATTTTTTTACAATTTTAATGCGTTCGTTTATAATTCGCATTCTATATCTTTGTATATTGTACGCGTGGAATTTTATAATTAGTTTGTAATTAACGTCTCCATGAGCAGAAACACAAAAAAATGAGAAAGGAAATGAGAAAGATTAAGCTAACGCTATTCTTTCTTTGCAATCCTTTAAAATCATAAAATCGGTTTTTTGTTAATCGTTTTAAGGAAATAATTTTATTGGTTAAAATTAAAATCGTTTCACAAGTTTCACACGGGCAGAATTAAAAATTGTAAATGATTATTAGATATATATATATATATATTATCTACATATTACAAGGCTGTAACGAGATTAAATATGTGTATGTTAATTTTTTTTAATTTAAAGTTTAAGGAGAGTTTGGTATCATTGTAGTAGGCCAAAATATTTACATACCTGTTTGTTATTTTATCAAACGAAAGCTATAGGACGGAGTAAATTAAAATGTATTGATTGATTACTGATTATTACTTAAAACTAACATAATGGGAAAAACAATATCTAGAATATATCGTGGCACAAAAAATATATGTGTTCCCGTGCGATAAGAGTTAAAAATTAATATAGCAATTATGTTTAAAAATTAATAAATAGGTGTGAGTATTGGGTATATTTTTAGTATTGCAATAAAGAAATTTATGAATTAACTCTGAAAACTGACACATACAATATGAAAATGGGATAAACACACAATTCACAAGTCACAAATACCACGTGTGGACCTGGACGTGTTGGATAACCAACGGTCACACACCAAATGTCACACGAATATATTATTTTGTATATTAATAGTAATAAACAATAGTTAGATCTTTTTCAAATCTTCCTTGTAGAGATTCCTTGCACTGCCTACGACGAATCCAGCCCATTTAGACACAGTTCTGCTTAAAACAACCTAGCATAATATTGTGACAGAATAGCATCCCGCCACAGACAGACCCGACAGAATAGCTTCACTTCAGGAAATGCAGCAGGAACGGCTTCAGTTCCCGGGTTAAAAGTATTCTATATTTATTCGCATAGTAAAAGCTAAAAAAAGGTTAGAAATTATCTAAATCTGTTTTCTGGTTTTAGTATTATACGTGTACATATAAATAGATAGATAGATAGGCCAGAAATAAAAAAAACCGTCTTAGCCTCTACATCGAAAACAAAATCTACATACATTATAATTTTTAAAACAATACTAGCTCCACAGATGCGGTCCCCGTACAATTTTATTATTAGTACGTTTATCCCGTCTTGGTTACGTGTCCACGGGTCGATTCTGTGAGTGGAACGAGGAGGTAAATGTGAGCGTTTTAAATTTATTTACCTTATAAATAAAATAGATCACCAGGTGTGTTTGTTTGAAGACGTAAACGAACCCGCGATCGCAGCATGCTATTGGCGCGGAGGTGGGCCGCGCGCTGTGTGGCGGATAAATGCAAATACGCTCGCGTCGGTGTCACTATCTCTATCTGCGCGAACATGCGGCCAAACACGGCATCCTCTCACACCGTCGTATAACCAGTGGTATTTAAGTTTTTTTTTTATATTTAAAAGATTATTTTAATGTACATTATAGTAATTTGTTAGACAGGTCATAACACTAAATTGTAATTTGAACGAATCCAATTTGACATTGAATAACTATATGTTGACACTTTGTAATTTATTAAATATACGGAGTTTGTTAGTTTTATATCCTGTCATCAAAAACTGTAATTTAATAAATGCTAACTACGTAATAAAAATTTTATAAGAAACAATTTACGTTTATCTATTTATCATATCGTTAAACCGAATGACAATTTGGCAAATAAATTATTTTTGTCAAAAGTGTTAGCAACACATTTTTATATATACACATTCTAAATGGCTATGTCAATAATGAATATAACTAACATCTTCTTCTTAATATTATCATAAGTTCTGATAACGTTGAACTCTTAGACAGTGTGATATCTTGTAGATGATCAATTTAATTTTTTGTTCATAACAAAATACATAATTTTCTGTTCCAATTGAGACTTACATTTTCGGAACGCACTACTGCAGTGTCTTTTCTAACTACCCCATGTCTTACTACCCGCTGGCGTTCGACAAAGCCTAACGTGGAATACAAAACAAGTATATTTCGCATAAAATGTTATGGAACAAAACATTATTCAATAGAATTTCTGACCAACAAACTTATTTGCTACAAAGGTGGGGTGGGGTGGTCGCGAGTTGTGTGGCGGATAAATGCAAATACGTTCGCAACGGTGTTGCTAACCCTATCAGCTATCTTTATCAGCGACACGCGGCCGGCGCCGCCACCTCACACCGCACCGTATCCAACTTATTCGCTTTTATTGTACTATTTTGATTTAAGCTAACATAGCCAATGATAGCGTAGTGCCTTGAAAATTGACCTCCCACACGCTTAAATTGACTTTCCATCGACTTGTAGCTTATATGCCACTAAAAGTTAATTATATTGAAATGTGTGCTTACATTACACATATTCGCCTTTACATTGAAGGATATAAATGTACATATTTTTATCGCCAGATCCTCAGGTGATATTCTGACAGTTTGGCTCGACATTACGCGTCGGTGTAATTTGTGCCCCCTTAAAGTTAGTGCAATGTCGGTTTGTGAGCTATAGGGATAATGAAGATATATTTATTCGTTGATGTGGCGAAACTGCGCGTTGTGGAGCGCACAATCAAACGCCATCAGTTATTAATTAAGGCGAGATAGTTGGCCCGAACCAAATTACTACCCGCTCGTTTCTGTTGTCGCCGTATCTTTGTTATAAACAAACCGTATAGACAATTATTTTCGTCTAGGTTTAAAAGCGTGCGGTGAAACTTAACGTGCTTATCCTTTCACGTCAATCATTGTAGGTATATATCACTATATGTTAAAATACGTTCACAATCGTAACCGTATACAAAACGATGGTACTCGTTTTCATCAGGAGTTTTTAATTTCTTTTTTAACTTTTCCCTGACTTCCTTCTCGTGAATCATATATTGACAAATATTGATGCCTTCAGTCAGACAGGAAGTAGTCAGACAGATCAAAAACTAGTTTATACTTTGAGAAGTATAAACTAGTTTTTGGTTTTATGTCCAGAACTGCTATAAAATTTGTTTCATATAATAATAATAGCATTTGTTCCCTTAAAGAACACCTTAAATAGTAGTTTTTATGTGAAAGTCTATTTTGCATGTGTGACATGGAATCATACTCCCTTCTTTGACACCTTTCTGCACGACGCAGATCAGATTTTGTGCCGTATTGGGGCGGCCTAGAATACTCCCCCCAATCCCATGCTGGCAAAACAGGGTGTGGTAAGAGGCGACAGAAGCTGGCCTGCTTGGTGGTAGGGCTTCGCGTAAAGATTATATTATCAGTATTATTATTAAGTCATTAATATTATTACTGATTTTATTATCTTTCCGTGAAGCCTGCCTGGCTAGCTACCACCCTCCTGCTTGAGTCAGCCGCCAAACGACTCGTCGTGTTCCGGCTGGGAGCTTGAGAGAGAATACCTTCTTTCTAACTTTCTTCTCATTTCTTGGCCGACAACGCATCAGTGATACCTTTGGTTTTGCTAATGTCCATGGGCGACAGTGACCACTCACCATCAGGTATGCTCGTTTGTCGGCTATTAACTTAAAAAAAATGCCTTCTTACTTCAAAATTGCTGATAGCATCTTCAAGCTTTTCCAAATTATTTTCATTGGGCTTTTTGTTACATACGCATACGCAACCTGAAGCATTCCTTGTCCAGTCCTACGACAGCGTCATTAGGGCTGTGAGAAAGTTTTCAATCTAAGTAACTTGGTTACTTGCACAAACATTATTAGTTTTTTATCGCACAACGTCTCAATTACTATAAATTACTAAATTTTGATGTTGGTGATAAAAGTGGAATTGTAATATCACTTATTATCGATTCAGTTTTCACTTTTGAAAAACCGGGTTCACACGACAATAAACTTGAAATTGATTTTACATAAATAGAACCATTCGCCACATCTGCTGACGCTACCGATGTTTTGAACACGCGTTCGAAAGAAGTTGGAGTCAACAAAATTCTGGCCCTCTAACTGAATACAGTAGTCAAATTGTTAATTATAGCGGAAGTAACTCTTCTAACTCTTTGTCAGTTTTCAGAATAGGAATTTATCATATAACAAAAAAGTTAAATTTATACAAAAATACATGGGTATCTTTAAGACATATATTTAAAAAAATCTATAACACTCTTACCTTTAATATCATTCAATTGTACAGCTTTCACAAACTTGCACATTATAAAGACTTTTCAACGTTAAGTGTATTAAGAATTGAGTTGGTTCGTAAGTTAAACTTGTGAAAGATTCAAATTGCTCACTCTAAAGACATTTTTTCTGTTTATTTTTTATCTGTTAATTTTATTTCGGCTCAATACGTATACCGCTGCATATCGGAACGACTGGCATTTAGTGTATCTAATTTATTCATAGAATCTGATAATACAATAATAACAAAATTGACCCAAAGCCTCGTTTCAGTTCCTAGAAGGAACAATAGATCTTAGATAAGATTGTAACGTATTACGTTACAATGTAACGATTGTAGGATTGAGGCGTCTTGCATCAATCGTAAGCGATCTGAGCTACAGCTGAGTAGGATTTTGTTAAAAATATCACAAGTTAATGTTAAATTATAGCCCCACCTGATACTAGTCAGTAGTTATATGTAGCTTAAATCCTACCCTTGACGTGAAAACACCCACGTTTGATTCGGACGGAAATACCAACACATAACGAATAACCAAGCAAAAGACATCGGCCGTCCCGGATAGATGATCAATGTATATTTGCCGTGCATCGATCCGATGGTGGAGAAGGAAATTAGAACATGCAATAACTACGCACAGTTTGACCACTAATGCCAAAAGTTATATAAATGTATCTGTGCCTTAGCGGGATACCCAGAGGTTAGTTTTATAATACGCTCGACCTCATTCCCGGGATTCCCGTATGATGTAGTAGGCCACGAATAGTCTATACTTTCAGTTACGAAAATACGTGGAATATTTTGCATTTATTAATTACAAATACAAGCAGTTATTATAAATCGCATTACGCTTGTAACGCAACTTAAAGTCCTAATTAAGCGCATGCTTGGTGTTCGAAAGTTGGCAAAAACTGCTCATTATTTAGGTTGACATCAAAAAAAGCATTTGCATTTACGTGCCGCATGAAATACTGATACTACGAGTTCGGTAAAGCTTGAAATTTTAATGAATTCACGCAAAATTAACATTTATAGCGAGCATACGGGATTCGGGATTACACACACACACACACACACACACACACATTATTTAATAGGTACTAAAAATACCGCTTCTGCGTTTTTCCACTAAACAAATACCGTCTTTGGATCTCAAGAGAACCCGCCTGCCAAACATGGGATCTCAGGTTCGATTCTCGCCAGGGCAGATATGTAAATGACGAATGCTTGTCATATATGTTTGTGTTTTTTAACTTGTTTGTGTAACGAATAATTAATAACATCAATAATTAATAACAATGTACAAGAAAAGAGACATGAATATGTATGTATCTCGCAACACAGGGAATCTCAGTGCGAAACACTGAATGTGTGATCATTTGTCTATTGATTGACTGAATAAAACACCAGAGTGGAAGAACAGATTAAAATTTTGAGGATCAATTTGAAGATTAAAAAATAAATTGCAACATGCAACATTGACATATTAGATAAGAAAGCCAGTATTATTACCTTTTAATAATTGACTCTGTAAATTATACATTTTAACTGTTACGGGTACTCAAGATTTTTATATTTTTTACCAATATTTCGACCTAATTTTACACGGTTCATGGTCACGGCGAGGTTGACTCGGCGGTCGAGTCTTGCTGCAAACATGATCCATGTAATTATGTAGGTCGAAGTATTCATAAAAAGTACAAAATTCTTGGATATTCATTATAGTTCAAATATACAATGTTAGCAATGATATAAGTTTAAAATCATATGTGTTCATTGTATTTTAAAACCTTTATACATTCAACGGATATCGGGCAATTTATTTTTGCACGATATTATTTTTTTGGCATTAGTTACAAGCTACAAATATAAGTTAAATACATAAGCGCTGCGATCTTTTCGGGTCCTTTAAGCTTTGCTATTTTTCCGCCATATTATATTTTTGTTTAAAAATACTCACACAATACATAATCACAGTTCACAATTAATAACATTCACTATAGTTTTATTGTTAAATTATTTAAATTAAATGCTGCTAATGCTTCACTCAGTGTTAAAAGTTGGTAATTCCATGGTTTTATTTGCCCTAATATTGTAATTTACAACATTAATGACGTATCCAAAACAAAACAGTTGTAATAAATTTCGTTATCTTTGTATAATCATTATACATATATTATAATAGCAAATTGTATGAAAATTTTCTATGTAACTTATAATAATTTTGAAGCTTGTTTTTTTTTTGTTGAATTTAAATATTAAGTTGAGATGATATATACGTTGAAAAAATTAAGTTATTTTTTTAATTTAGTTTTTTGGTACTCGTTTAAAAATATGGTAATTGATGGAAAACTGAATTCAATGATGAACTGAAATAAGGTCTATTATCTTCTTATTAACTGTAAATATCATGGTTCCAATATTTTGGCAAAAGGGTGGGAAGCTGAAGTCCGATTCCTCAAAATTCAAAATTTTTAATGGATTCCTTAGTATAGCAGCTCCATGTTTTCGTTTTGTAAAAAATCGATATATTATCACTTTCGTAATTAACAATAACTAATATAATAATCTCTGTCGATATATTCATAAATACAAATATAATAAAGTAAATTAATATTTTGTTAAATTAAAATGAAATTTTATACAAAAATTTTAATTCAAATCAATTGTCGACAAACTGGCTGGGGGACAAACTGCAACTGTCAATGGTTGGTACCGTCCATGAATCTCTGTAACACTGAGGACATCTTTAATGCACAAGATTGAAGCTGGGGATATGTTTTAATAAGCAGCCCTCCAATACTACAACCAAAACGCGAAAATAAAAGTATTTTCACGACTTTTAATTAATCCCAGGTTAATCAAGTTCATTTAAAATAGTTTTTTTTATATAAAATTTTTTTATATGTCTAGCAGCGCAACTTTATAAGTGAATTTATATCGTTTATGCGCATTACATGCAAAGACAGTGAAGTAGTACCTATGGAGGGCGGCATTGCGAATTGTCGTCTTATCTATTTGTTTTATATGTATAGTTAAGACAATAAATTGTCGGTCATATCAAACGTTGCGTTGCGGTTGCGTTTAAACATTGGAAATCTCAATTAATTAGAAAAATTAACGTACCCTTCGCATAGGTTCATAAGTATCTATTATATTTAATACTACAACTAAAGTTTAATTATTTTCCAAACGCTTTTTGAATATTAATTGCTACTGTAACCAGTAACATCTATTTTTCACTTTCTGCAGTCATTGCCATTATAAAATTAACATGTTTTTAAATCTTGACCTAACATATTTATGAATAGTATAAAAATGTGTTTATAAAAATATATTTGTATTAATGAACATATTTTTGGTATTTATTATTGTTGAACATACTTTTTTATTTTCTTCGATTAGATGACGTTTCTATCGACTTACTGAATAGATTCTGTATAGATATCGTCTGTGTAACCCTATACTATATTTAATCTATTTGATTAATCTAGGAAGGTGGTCTATAACTGGATCTTGCCGATCCATACTGGAACATAAAGTAGACTTATACAGATACTGTTTTTTTTATATTATAGTAAACGTGTAAACCTTCTAATTTACTTAATTAAAACCTGTTTCTAAGATTCCTTTCTACAATATTTTCATATAACAATGTTGAAAATAATTTAAAAAGTCGATTACGGGCCTAACTTATACAAAATAGATTGTAAGAAAGAAAACAAAAACTACAAATTTATACTAAAATGCGGAAATAATTTTAAATTGTTTAGTAATATATGCGCTATGTACTGAAATGCATGATATTGGTGCCAAGCCAAATAGATAGGTGGTAGATATGCTAGGTACAATCCGGCCAAATCAGCTTCGCACTATTTTATTAATATTAGTAAATTTAATTAGTTTCGTTATTAATTAAAGTTTTTAATCGCTAAGTATAGTTGTGTATCAGCTTGGCACCGACATCAAACCTTTCACATACATATTATATATTTTAAATATATAAAAATAATAATATAGAACCTCTATCTTTTTTGTTAGCGTTACCGACAACAAATAACTTTAAACACGGCTCAATTATTCCTATCCACTGAGAAGTTTCCCCCCTTTTATCTCCGGAACCCATCGTCAGATCTTCACCATATTTATACGGGGCTAACTACGAGCATACCCAAAAAAAATCATCAAAATACGTTCATAAATAATGGAGTTATGACTGCACGTAGGTAAAAAATATATACATATATAAGTATATGTTCATACGAACATGCAAACACACGAACATAGAACCGCCGCCTTTATTGTAATGGTTAAAAAGTAGCCATTACTGGTGACAACACAGTATTTATTTGTAAACTTAAGTTTTGCAAGTGCTGCATTAGGGAATTCTAAGATAACTTGTTTCCCACATGATTGTTTTTATGTGGTTCTAAAATAAAAGGTTTATACCGTCGTTCCGACACATATATTCATACGATAAGTAATGTTGATCACATCATATTTGCAATGCACATATTATATTAATTTCATACCGAAAATCAATTAAATCTAATTATCATTATTAGTGACCCGCTCTCGCTTCGCTTCACAGAAAGCTTCTATTTCTTAGGTTTAAAAATAGCACCCGCATTGTTTCAGGAATGGTTTTTTTTAGTTCTATAAATTAAAAACTTCTTAATTAATTATAGCAGCTGAAACCAGTAGGCAAAAGTTTATTTACTTATTTAATTAAATGTCCATATTAACTTTTATTTTCTATCCCGCGGAAACAGATCCATTTCGCGGGATAAATGACCCATGATATAACCTGCTAAAATGCCAAGTATAATTTAAATCCGATCAGTGGTTTTTATGTGATACTGAAGTAGACAGACAGACTAACAAAAACTAGCAATAAAATATGTTTTAACCTCTATATCGATAACAAAGTCTATCTACATTAAAATTTCCAAAAAAATATTCCATGCACATATAGATTTGATCTCATTATAATCGTATTATTAGTATAGATTATGCACGTATAATTATCTGTAGTTTTTCAATTATTTTATCGCAAAGTCCTCCAAATGTCGGTCCTCATGTTACAACGTATTAATTACAATTGATTTTTATTTCATATTATTATCGATACGTGTTTAAAATAATAATTTTCCATTTATAATAACTCGTAGAATCAAGAACAAGCGAGTAATGTCAGTACTCACAAGTAACGATTATGCCTCGTTTACGCGGAACCAAATAAAACCATCTGGTTAATGACGTCATTGCCTTATTAATTGTACTCAAACCCTACATTGCCTCGGAGCTAAGTTCCTCAAATACCCCATTTTAACACTTTTGTTCCTCGTTTACTCAAATTAACACGATACACTGGCGTTTAACAAGGCCGACGCCCGCTGCGAGCTAAATCAGTTCAACTTGACACCCGAATTATTATTAGATCCGCGTATTATAATACTCCCGTATATCTTCTGAATGAGAGCTAATTTACAGCGTAACACTCGAAATTACATGTTAAGTGTTCTGGCAAACGCTCGACATGACATTTTCCTAACCGACCTCTCATTTGCACCTTCCCATTTCCCGGTATGGAAAAAAGAGATGTGCAATTCAATTTGGTTCGAACACTCTTCGAGTATTAGCGCGTATCATATAGAATGCTAATTACGTTGAATTACAGGGCGAGTCGGGTAAAGGTGCGAAAATTGGGTGTAAAAGTGAGGAGATCTCATCAACCTCTCATTATACCGTTGGTGGAAGGACACGCGAACCAAAATTTGGGGAACGTGCTGAATACTCGTCTTTTTATATTTATAGTAGTAAACCGCCCTTGAAACGATTATTCATCTTTTTTATACTTACCAATACACTTAAACATTTCTCATGAATCACTCTAGCTATCGGAGAATTGATGCAGTTTAGTTTTATCCTATGAAATGTAATTAGTGCGTAGTTGTTGCCACATAGAAGTAATTGACCTGCAATGTTTCAAAGTCATATACTTCATAAATTAAACGTTCTCACACTCACACCCCCGTATTAGGATTCCCAGTGTTGCACATGGGTTGGATGCACAAAAATAATGACACCACAATCACTCATAACTCGAGAGCAAACATTTATCTGTCACATAAATGTTTGCCCTGGCCGAGAATCCAACCCGGGCGCCGTCACTTGGCACGCAAGGTCACTCACTACCAACTGGACGAAAGAGTCGTAATTTTTTAAAATACTAAGAATAAAATATCATGTGTACAGCCCTAAAGCTAACTTTTACATCAAAAAAAGTACAAATACTGACGTAATTTTAGTACGCATAATCTCGAGCAATATTTAATTTCAATTTTCACCTCGAAGTCGTAAAAGCAAAGTTATGTTTTATGTAGCCAAGCCGAGCTGATAAAGAAAATTTGTCAAATAGTCCCTTGGTTTAGTTAAAAAATCTAGATAACAGTTTTATTTCGAGGTATTTTAAAACGAAGTAAATCCTTAATTATGTTTAAATATATTTCATTGGCTTTTTATAGTTGCTCTTACAAGAAAAGGCTGCTTCAGCAATGTGCATGCCTTCATATGACAAAGGGAAATGATTTTGTCCCGTCTGTGTTTAGAAGCAGCTTCTTAATCATTGATGAATAATGTACAAACTAACATTTGATTGACCTGTTATTTTTGTAAAATGAATTTAACAGATCTAATTGTATCACAATAAAAATAACTATTTATGTAAGGTTAAGTAGGTACATCGAGTTTGCTACATCAAGTTGCATATCGCATTTCTCCATAAAATAAGCTTGAATACGAATATACCTATGCAACAATTAAAAAAAAATTACTATTCTTGATTAGCGGTCCGTTTTTGACTTCGTGCCGATTGAAAAATTTATTATATTTACATAATGTATGTTCAGCCTATGTCCATCCGTAATAATGTACCTTTGGTATGGTAAAATAATTTCACAATACGTGGCGCGGTTCCGGATATTACTTTCTGCATATACACAAACTGACAAAATTCACACTCTTTCATTATAACATTAGTATAGATTATATTAGTATACATAGACTTAAGAAAAATGCGTCCAACAATGCATGATAAAATTGACATGCTTTCATTGATTCACATGTGACACACTTCCCACACATTTGCATTATTATCAGTACTTGATAAAAATAATCTGAACAAAGAAATACATTATCAAATAAATAACCGACTGCAATTTGAAGAAGGTGAATTTCTTGGTTTCATCTCCTAAGGGTGATATTTTTCTTCTAATTTAAGCAGGACCAAACTGGAAGTGTACCCTCTCAAACAAAAAAAGAATCTTCCAATGAAGAATTACAATGAAGGAGTTCTGAGATATTAACAATAAAACAAAATACAAACGAATTAAGATCCTTCTCATTTCTTGAAGTCGGTTGAAAAGTGATAATTATGGATATTGAAAGTGTAGAACTACTTTTATCATTATTATCAGAACCTTTACTTTATAACACAATTTTATTTAGGGATTAAGCAGTGATTATCCTAGTCGATTCAGATAAAGTTGAACTGTGCATAGTGACATATCATATACATTGAATGAACAAGTAAAAACTTGCTCATACATATTAAACTTTTTCGCAAAAGCGTTTGATTAACATTGTGGTTTGGGTTTAAGTCTTAGTTACAATATTTAATCTTAGACAGGCTACAAATTGGCCAAGTCGCCAATTTACACACTCCTTGGTAACAGCTCATTAACCAGCACGATTAGATATCTAAATATGAACGAAATAAGTGATTATGTTGCCTTTTTACGTTAATAATTAATGAACAGATTGTGTACTGTATGGTTTGTGGTTACAGTTGACAACCTTTATTATTGTTAAGTCATTAATATTATTACTGATATTATTATCTTTTCGTGAAGCCTGCCTGGCTAGCTACCACCCTCCTGCTTGAGTCAGCCGCCGAACGACTTATCGTGTTCCGACTAGGGGTTTGAAAGCCAGTAGGTACTTTCTTTCTATCTTTTTGTTTCTCAGCCATTAACGCATTAGTGCCGTCTTTAATATTACTCTGTCCATGGGCTACGGTGACAACTTACCATCAGGTGGCCCAAATGCTCGTTTGTCGGCTATTTACATAAAAAAAAATTGATGCAAAAGCAAGCATCACCCCCACATACTAGCTCTCCGACACAGTAGCTAAAATACATTTAAAACATAGCACAATTGATTCTAGAAAGAGGGTGGTAGTTGACTAAATAGGTCAAAGACGTTATTACCATACAGGGATGTATGCATAGGGATTGAACTGGATGGTATAATTGACAAAGACCTCTAATAAATAAACATTTAAACACACATAACTCTGTATTAGGAATCCCTGTGTTATCCCTCAGTAAGTAGGTAATGTCTATACCAACTGGTCAACCGGATCGTCAAACAAGAGGAACTATAAACATTACCTCGTTTTAACTTGCCTTATCTTGATGTTGACTGGAGTTATAGATGCAAGCCGCCTTAAACCAATTCACCAATAAGGTATTGGTGGGGATTATACTCAAATAAAAGTGTGCTGATAAAAATTAAATAGGGTGACATCACAACACTGCAACACAACACAAGGATGAAATCCCTAAATCAGAACAACAGTCGCCTTGAAGTCGAATAACCTAACCTTTTACAAAATTCCAACACGGTACTTTTCCATCCGTAGGCCATTATTTTCTTTCTTATCTCAATTATTTTTAATTTATTATAAACAAAAATGTGCGAGTCGAGTAATACCGCATGCCATTATACTCCGCCGTGAATAAATCACGAAAATAATTTTAGCTTTAAAATGACACGCCTAAGGAAAGCTTAGTTGGCGTGCAATGTTATGGCGTTTCGAGAATAAGAGTTATATTCCGATCGCACGAATTTTATTTTTAAAAACGTGTTAACCGGCGATACGTAAACGAAAATGTTCAGGTGAATTTGTACAACATTCAAACGTCATAATTCGAAAACTCGAGTTTCCCCAACATTTGTAACTAGCGACTTCTTCGCAGACAAATACAATGCATATTACCTTGTAAAAGAACTCATTTTCCAATGTGTTTACCCTGTAGATACATCGGCGAGATGCGAGTGCGTCGTTCAGAAATTTTTCCTGCCTCACCGCGTTACAATCACGTGGGAAATGTCCGGGGACACGTTCAAACTGTGGTAATTCGAATCTAGCTCGAATTAAAAGCGCGGCGCGATAAAAGAATAGGCGTTATATGACGTATGGTGCAAGTTAAATATTCAAGTAACGTAACCAAATGAGATTGTTTACCTAACATTTTATTTTTGTTGTTCATAGATATTATTAAACTCCTACTTTTCCATATTTTTATTGACCGTCGGATAAGAATATTTGACATGCAGTAACTTATGAGCTATGTATATAAATATTTAAATGAAAAATATATGAAAAGAAAATGAAGCAATTAGTAAAAATAATTAAGTTGCGAGACTCGATAAAATGTGTAATTATTGAATGCAGTTCTTTGAACATAGTGACTGTCTACGTACAGAAATTCGTACTACTTGTCTCTCGCTTTTGTTTAGCGTTTGTTTTTTGTACTTGTAGTGGTTGAGCGTATGTTCGAAAGTAAGTAAGCAATTTCCGTTCAAATATTTCATATATATATAAATATTCTAAACTTGAGGTAATGTTAATCATAGTTAGGAATCGGAGGAACAGAAAATAAATAATATTTTAGTATGAACTACATTTAAAAAACACTCTCTTGTAAGGATAGGGACTAAAAAGTAGGTGTAATTAATTTTGAACTATAGGTTAATTAAATAAAAAAAAGTACCGTAGTTCTGAGATTTAATAACAAAATGACTAATCTGTTGTTCAGTTGTCTGTTGTTGTATAAATCTATAGGCTCTGCCTGATCATTTTATTGTCTTATGTAACAAATATTCGTTTTATGAGTCTCTCACGTAAATTTTATCATTTTCAAATTTTCGTCTGTATGTATACTTTCCTATAATTCAAAAACGTGTTGACCAATCTCCATGAAAACTGGTATATAGCAAGAATATGTGATTGTGCACATGATAAGCCATATTTATATGATATCGGTGGACCTAATGGTTATTATAAAAAATATTATGTTCGTTTTTCTTGAGGACATTTTTAATAACATATAATTATTGTATCATAATTAATTAAATTTATATATATGTAATTTATATATATAAAGATTTTTTTATTGCATAAATACTCAAATAATAAATAATGGTGAGTGATCACCAATCCCCCTACACGTCAGTAATACCAAAGAACGACGACTAAGACTAAGAACGAAGCAAGGGATCCGCAATCAAAATCACAATAACAACATTATAAATAAAAACGCTGTCGCTAGTGGTTTGCACCACGCTTGTTACCAGAAAGGGTTTTAAACAGAACTCTAAGGCTTTATAATAGGATGCAAACCAACCAAACCAAAGCTACATACAATGGGAGACTACGTTTAAATGTGATACTTGTAACAGTCTTTGCCAGTTCTTCGTACCGACACCGCATCCATGATGATTGCAGAAAAATAACTATTTCATACTTCATAAATCTTTGAAAAAGCGTACGTTTCAACGATCGTACAAAGAGAGAGTATCCTGACTTTTTCCTTATCGTTTTTACAGTATGCTCTAATTCAAATTCAAAATCGTTTAATTATTTAAGTATTATCTAAATACGTAATTCTACGAACTAATTTTAGTTTTTACTATCGTTTGGAGAAGATCAACAGTCATTATTATTATTCATTCAAGAAACAGCGAAAGTTCCAGCCAAGACGCTAGACAGGCAGGCCACGTTTATTACCAATGTCCCTACTGAAGAAATAAGCACTTCAATAATCATTGAGTTCAAGCCATTTATGGTGCGCTATGCTGAATTGAAGGCATCTGGGCTTTTAACGCCCATTTTAATTTAGATTTAATTAATTAATTTAATGTTTCTTTTGTCTTTCAGTTGCAATGTCGGAAAGCTAGCAATTTCGGACTTCGTGGCTCGTTCTTCAGCAAAGTGTTTACTCATGTACATGGATGTGGACAACATGTATAACAGCTCAATACATACAGGTGGCCATATTAACAACGATTCTAAAAAACTGTCTTTTGGCCTCAATGTATCAGTAATCACTTTGAAGACAGGCCGGTTGACGGACAAAGATAAAAAATTAAATTTGGTCTCAATATTAGAGAACCCGAATTGTAATTTCGAAACTATTTAATGTTCGATCTCACGTTCGTCATAGTTTTTTATCAATATAGATACGAACATATAGACTTGCCACCATACCAGGTTCGAGGGTGCTGAGATGGAATTGGGTCGTACTCAAGAATTTATAGCGCTACAATTTTTTATTGACACTTTATTAAAAATTCTAAATTTAGGAATAACAACGGGCGGACTTAAGTCAAATAGCATTCTCTACCGGTCAACCATTGTTAATTTATTTGAATCGCAAGTGGTTGATTGGGTTAAGCAACTTCGTGCGCGGTCAGTCGTCTAATGAGTGACTATTAGTAGCAATTCCAGAAGCGCTTCACTGCTTTGGAAAGGACGTTAAGCCATCTTTTTCAACATGATATGTCGAAAGTCATCGGATGTACAAAATTCTACCTTTAATTAAACGCCTTTAATTAAATTTCGGTACGATGACGTGGAATATTTCAGTCTGTGTTGGCTGTGATCGGTTAATTCCGTCGGAATTATCATTGGCTTTATTTCTTGACGTATATTTTTAATGCACATAATTCACAAATAAACAGACGAATCACTTGATGATAAATGATTACCGCCTGGCACATGTATAACACCAAGGCCGTCGCAAACCCGTTGCCGGTTAAGTAGGATTCTTCCATCGTTTTTACCGTCTGCTGTCAAAAGTATTTCTGATAGCGATGGAAATACGTAAAATGTTATTTTATGGTTGACTTTTTTAATAGTAGCCGCGAGGTTTAATAAATCCATCCGTTACGCAAGAGTACCGCCAGGATTAAACAAGGTGGTACTGAACTCTGTTACCACAAACAGCTGGGACTGGACGCCATTGTCTGGTCCTTTAGGCAACGGTATACCACGAGAAGGATAGATTGACTTGGAGTTACGGGTGGATTGGCGCTATCCAAATAATTTCTAGTAATAGGTATATAATATGACTTTAGGTATGACTAAAGTGTACTTAGTTTACAATTCGTTTATAATTTTCATACTATTATTTAGTTATATTCTATTGGAGCGTTTCGCGTTGATGTCTTTTCTTATACACTTCATGATAGATTATAGTAGAGCAAATAAGGAAGAGAAAGGATTGTCGAGTGGCGCAAATTTTAAATCTTTTTATTTTCTAAAAAGCATAATGATTACTTAATGCAATTTTACAATATTAATACAATTATTATTTATCTTTTAAAATTTATTTTCCAAAACGTATCGAGTAAAATAAAAAAAAATGTATTATAACACTTACCTCAATAAAAAGGCTTAAACACTTACAGGCACGGCAACCAAAGACTAAAATACATTATCTAAATTTAAAGCCACTATTAACTAAATCGTCTTCATAACCATAAAAGTCGGAGGGCTTACGAATAACTTTTTACCCGCTCGAAAAAAGCGAAAATGAATAGTCAACAGTAACAAAACACTGGCGACGAAACGAAAAAGTAACACAAATTCGAAAATCAATTTGAAAATCGTTCGAAATTCGAAAATCGAACGACCCGTGACTCGTGCGCTTCACGCGTAAGCTCGATGCGAAGCGCGGTTCGCTTGTAACGGTTAGGAGCGTGTCGCGCGCGGCCCCGCCCACCTCGGAACGAAACGGTGGGGACCGATACACCTCTTAGCTTCTTCACACTTGCCTCGTACCTACTAGCTAAACCAGTTACCCCGACCTACCACTCTCCTCTCGCTGCAACTAAAACACGTGTCCAACAGGGATTCGTTCTGGAGTCGTAGCTCTCATTAAAATGGACATGATCTATAGTTGAATTTTTCACCCGCGTCACACAAAATTGAACTTAATTACGAGGGAACAAGGTTAGTGAAGTTGTTTTTGAGGAAGTTGTGAGTGAACTTTTAGCGCATCTGGGCGGGAAGATAAAGGCCGTTTATGAAATTTAATACCCGTTGGCGGTAAGTACAACATTGGTATATCTAAATCTTTTCTATCAGCGAAGTGCGATCAAGCGGATTTATTTTAGGGGCTCGAAGGAATTTCAAAAGTCATCACTGGAGACTGGTTTAAATAATTTATTGATACTACTTCTTCGTTGTTCAAGCCATTAAAACAATTACTAGAGCTGCCCACCCAGTTTATTGGCGTAATTTTTGCTGTTATAAAATTGATCGACCGATGCCTGCAATATTGGTGCCGAAGGCTGATAAACTAGTGGTCCGTACGGGAGACTCGAGTTCGAATACTAGATACATCTCAATTTTTTTTATAGTGTACTTATTAAAAAAATTAGACGACTTAACTTGGTGACGGAAAACATTATGAGGAAATCTATACATCCGAGAAATCTCTATAATATTCTCAAAGGTGTGTGAAATCTGCCAATACGCATTTGGTCAACGAAATATGGACTGCAGAAATATCCCCTCACGCTTAGAAAATTCCTAAGTCCAGCAGTAGGGAAATTTTGGGTTTTTATATGTTATAATGAAATAACCGTAAGGTAATGTTCATTTCAGTGCTTTTACTATATTATATATATGGATACTATGTAATACTCGACAAAATTATATATAAAGATTAAGTACGTAATAAAAAACAGTATTTTTCTGTACGTCCAAATGCGATAATCTCAGAAACTACAATACAGAATTTAATGCGGTTTCCACCAAAAGCTGTATCGATTTGCAAAAAAGGACTAAGTGTATAAAGTAAACTTGTAGGAAGTGTATGAAAACAATTAACAATTAACATTTGTCCTGCTCATAACATTGAAGTGCTCGTAGCTGGCGTTTTATGTAGATAACAAGTACTTAATCGCCTTAACTGACAAAGGGTCGACAGTAGTGGAATCGTGGGATGGATGGCCGCTGGTGGCAAAGCATTTTGAGCGCTTCCGTCCCTTTAAGGGTCCGATCCAGACTTGTTGTTTTCGTTGGATTGCACTCGATGAACCTTGTTAGAGGTCTTGGGGTGGAGTGAGAACTTTTTTTAGGCAAATAGCTGACAAACGAGCAGACGAGCCACCTGATGGTATGTGGTCACCGTCGCTAAAGGATATTAGTAATAATTTCAAGGCATCACTAATGTGTTGTCGGCCATGAAAAAAGAAGAAAGAACAAAAGCACGGGCTCTCAAGCCCCCAGTCGAAACACGACGAGTCGTTTGGCGGCTGGCTCACACAGAAGGGTGGTAAGTATCTAAGCAGGCTTCAGAGAAACATAATAATACCAGTATAATATTAATGACTCAAACTTCCTACGTTTGGGTCTAACTGACTGTATTATTATTGTATTTGTATTTTGTATTAATCACTAACTTTTCATCTTTATGTTCGTAATACAAGTGCCTTGAGATAACCCCTATACTCTCCGTAATATTCTTGAAAGTATATGAAGTATACTCATCATTACTAGGTCACGACGAGACGACGAAATAGAATACAAAAATCGTGATTACCCCCTACAGTTGTGTGTTATTATAAATAATATTTAATGTTTACTTTGTTTGAATAATTTGTAGCTTTGAAATGTGAAATTATAATATAAAAAATCACCAAAATAGATAACAAGGCACAAATCAGATTCATTTGGTGGATAATTGTCATTGCTCCAGATAACTCAGGGCGTAATAATTGTTAACATAACAAGCGTCCTCACGGTCATGGGAGAATAGATATCTACGATCGTCTATCTGTGGCGAACGTGACGCCAGTTAAAGGACGTTATGGTTTCGTATAGTTTCCCTGTATTCTGTGAATTATTTATGATAATAGCCAGCAAACAAGCAAGCAACTTACTGGTAAGTGACTAAAGCTGCTTATACACATCTGGGAAAGCTGACGGCGTCACACGCGACTGCATGCAATGCCGGCAGCAGCCTTTCATGAGGGTAGTGCAAGGTTATATTTCAGCGCCCTTTGGTCGACGCATTCACTTCAGGTAACTTGTATTACAGATAAATAATAATTTAATTTAATTAAATTAATTTTATAAAAAACGCTATCAAAGTTAAATTTACGGCTGCAAATTGTTTTTTTACTTTTGCCGTCCTTCGCCACCTGGCGCCTAGAGCGACTGCTCCTCCCGCTCTACTTCAGGGCAGGCGCCGACTACACGTCCAGCCAAGAGCAATCCACTTGCGAGCTGGCTCTCCGATTTTTAATTCAACGTGTTTTACATTTCACGGCTGTATCTAAAAAGAGGGTAGTAGCCAACCTGCCAGGTGAAAGTCCACACCGCCATGCATTCATACATATTATTTTACATGTAGGTATAGGTATCATCGCGGACATAGGTAGTACATTTTTACTGGGACAGTTAATTAAGGATTTTTGAATTGTTAAAATATGTAAATGGTGCAAGGATAGCGACCGTCATCATGCGTTTTTACTCTGCAGTGATATAGGTAAATGTATGTATATAAATATGTAATAAAATATTTTACAACCTGTTTATTTCATTACCTAATATAAAAATCCAGTTACCGTCTAAACATCATCATTCGACAAAGTCTACCGGCAGTTAACTGAAGTAACTCGCCATACTTACCGCTGTGTTTTGTTCTTCAGTGTTACCAGTCTCAGAAAAGTGTTACCAGTATAAAACAAATCTCAGTTAAATCATGTCTTTTTTCATATTTCATTCTTTTCTTACATTTATATCACGAGGATAATTGTTTTTGGCTCTTTTACAATCTAATAATTGATGTGTACTACACGACATTCTGCATTTCTTGTCAGATTGCAGAGTTGCTGGAAGAGATGTCATATTGAAATAAACAGGACCTTTGTACTAAATTTATACTATAAAAGTATATAATTGTACAAAGCACATATTTTAATGAAAATAAATTTATAAGTAAATACAAAATATTTACTAAATTTGAGCGCTTGTTGGAAAACTGGAATATGGCTCAAACCCCAGTAATAAAATATACAACGGTCCTTTGAGTAAAAAGGAAAAATATATTATGTCAAAGGATATCGTAAAGACGTTAGGGGAGCATCTTATGAAAACCAGTCAACTGAGTTGTCAAAGCGTTGCGCGTTTGTCCGGTGCGCGCTATCTCCTACAATCTGCGTTCGCACCCAAGCGCGCAGTGCGCACCCTCCAATTATAGGGGAATTACTGGACACACGGCTACAACACTTAAACTTTGAACTTAGGCTATTTTATTTATAAAATAATTAATATTTATAATATTGGATATAATAAAAAAAATATGAGTTTTTTTCGCCGTTTAATTAAATACATATATTGACAAAGTGTTAAACTTTTTTTATTTGTAATGTAAGTACCTTGCTGTACTAAGTTAATCTTGAACTTCCTCCATAATTCTTCAAGTTATACGGAAGAGATCGGTTATTAAGGTTTGTACTAGAGGCATGTACTAGTACCTTTATAATTATTCAGAGTTTCTTTCGGCACCTTAAAATAGGACCTACTAAAAGTATTTGAGTTGAGAAGGTAGACAACACAAAAGCGAATTAAAAATGAATTTAAATAAAGAGAATTAAGTGGCGTTGTTAAAATTTATTAAGAGTTTTTTTATAGGTTACCTTCGGTAATGTGACATGAAATATAAGATATTTTTTATTACTCATTTATTTCAGAAACTTAATTAACATTCTTATACCTTTATAAAAAAATGAAATATTATAATTCCTAATTAGGATATGTTAGCTGACATTAATAAAACTATTGTTAATTAATCCTGTATCAAAGGTTATACGATAAAATTCGATATGAGAAAAACGTATTTAATACCGAATTGACGAGCGATTTCTATACAGATAGAATAACAAGCGTTTATTTTAGTTACCGTTCTCAGACCTTATAAATATATTTACAGCATAAATTGCTTTTTAATTGTACTTCATACACATACTACACTATTAGGTATATTGAATAATAGGTGTATAACAAAATGGTACAAGTTGGTAACAAAATAACTAAAAGTGAAAGGTAAAGTGTGATCCATTAAAAATAAATATATTTGATTAGGAATATTTAAACACAACTAACTTCGTAGTTTCAGTGGCCGTGCTAAGCGCACGTCAAATTTAAAAAAAAAAACCAGTCACACGCATCTGCCTTCCGTCTCAACGCACATAGCAATTACACACGGAAATAACAAAAGTATAACCATTTTAACAACTTTCCTTTTTGCAGCCTGCCGATGAATTAACCTCCCAAATTGCTCCAAATGACTCATTGTTTTAACTCGTAAAACGTCTCTGTCGCCCAGTAATTTCGGCGAATAAGCAAAGCTGTAGGAAAGAAATTTCATTTACTAAATATGAGCAGTAAATACAATCACCACGTACCTAGCCTTTAACTCGGGTTTTATAAGCTTGTTATTATATACAGGATGGTAAGGTCGGTTTTCACCAGGCATTTAACTTACAATAAATATAGCTTAAAACGTGAAACAGCCATTTAAACTACATTGCTTAACGTATACAATGACATTTATGTCCATTCGAATAATAGATGCAATGCACTAAAATTTTTACATTAATGTCTCCCATACATTTTTACGCCACTCTCTGAGACCTGGATAAAAAAAAAACTTAACTAAACATAAAGATTAGTTGCAGTAAATAATGGAATCAGCCTTATAATGTTTAGGCAATGCGTACGCCGGTTGACTGATAAAATTATTAATGAATATAAGAGGAGAATACAAACCTAACATACTGGCAACATAACCTCATTATTCCACAGACCAGTTCTCTGATCGAAAAAGAAGAACCATGGTTTTTGAAAGGCAGAAATATGTAGAATATATTAATAGCGGCATATTTTCGCAATGTGTTTATTTTTACCGCAGGCCTTGATATTTGAAGATGAGAAACTGACATAGGGTCCATGCATTTCACACTAGGCACCTCCCATTCTTCCAATTAATTATTGTGTCTTCATCTAGCCTCATGTCCGTACATCGTTCGACCCAAGACCTGTTAGGAAGCCGACTTCAAGAGTCCTTTTGTGATATAAATACAAAATATTTAACTTCTATAGTGGAGTCGATGATTTTGACTATACTAAAGTGTATGCAAGTTTTTTGTAAGCGGATATCATTTCTTTGATTGCAACGTAGCTTTAATGCTATTTTTTTGAATTCCATTACATTTAACACAGTTTATACTAACGCTAGTAACCCGCCTTCACTTCGCTGTGGGGAATAAACCCAATTCCTGGGAATTAAATGAAATGTAGGTATCCTTGATTTTGAGTCATAGCGTACCTAACAAATATGCAAGCAATCACCTTAATCTGTTTAAAGATTTTTAGTGTTAGATATACATGTACGGAAAGATAGAGAGACAGACAAGAGTAAAAAAAACTTTAGGTTACATTAAAATCTCCCAAAAAATAATACATGCACATATTCCATCTCAAATTATTATTATTAGTAGAGAACTAAGGAAACTTTTCATTCCGGGAAAGGGATCCTACGGAATTTTCCTAAAAACAGCGAAGCTGTGTTACTCATTATTGGTAAGTTGAATGCGGTCCATTACTTTGTGTTATTAACACTGCAATTTGATAATACTATGAATTAGTATAAACGATCCTTGAGTAAGGAAAAAGGGAAAGGTAAGTTGAATAATAACTACTTAAGACACAATTATTACCATTTACAAAGATAAGATTATATTTGCAAGATCTTTAATCGAGAGAAAATACCGAAGCGTCTGTAATAATTCTTTCATGATCGCAAAGAATTGTATCATAAAAAGTATATCTTTTATTCAATTGTACATATACTAGGCAGCTAGAAGGAGACACTAAGATTCTAATTGCCTACGAGTGAGCAAGAGGAGTATATTTCAGTCAGTAGCGCATCGATCGAGGGCGTGGACAAATAGATAACTTCCTGGCGGTTTCAATTCGCATCCTATTAAGTTTTTTGGGTTCCGTTTTACGTACGGTTCTAAAATACGACATGGTTTTGTTAACATAATTAATTTACCGTTGTTTTTCTTATCAGACTTAATTGCGGCTCTATATTGGAACTTCTATTTATGTTTCGTAGGTAAAAAGTAGTATTACCTCAGTGTTACGTCTCTTGTATGATGATTGGTGACAGACATGTCTGAAAAGTTTAACTCAAACTAACATTATTGCAAAGATAATTGGTTCGAGATATTTGTAAAGAAATACAAAAATTTTGATTAGGTACCTACTCGTTCGTATTCAAATCTAATATTTCAATGTTTGCCACTATATAAACCTGTAGGTTCTATCTGTAATTTTAATATTATTGAAATGTAATGTGATAGTAATAGTTTTTTGAGTGATCCAAATTCTACCGTTTTCTAGATTTTTTGTATGTTCGTCTATTTGTCTGTATGCTCTCCTATAACTCAAAAACATGTTGACCGATGTCCATAAAAAAATAGTAAAAAGCAAGAACATGTGATTGCGCACATGATATATATATGATAACGGTAGACCTTAAGGTTATCATAAGAAAAAATTCATTCCATTCGTATTTTTTCGGCTACGACATTATTTTGTTTGTTTCCATGTGTGTGTGTGTGCCATTATAGTATATACTATTATTTTGTATAATTTATAGATAATGTAAACCTGTCAGTTAGTTCATTTTTATCGGTTTAAATATTAATAAGGTATCTAATTGTTTGCAGCCTATAAAGATTAAANGTACTATGTTTAGTATCTACAGACATAATATTAATTCTTCCTCTTCTTTAGTGTTATGTCNAACCATATAATTTGTAGAATAATGTGGTCGAGATAAAAATAAATAAATAAATAAATATATAATAAAGATGAAATAAATTTTTGATAAACTATTAATATATTAATTAATTATATATATTAATTAATTATAGCAGATGTCAATGCATCTTCAAGTTTTATTTTACCGAAACTGCCACCAGCATTGTTCCTCAGAACCTACCTAGAATATGAATACTATCTACCAAAGAATACAACTCCATACTTACAATAAGTTTATATTTTTATTAAAAGGAAAAAACAAGCTTTCAATCAACACAAAATAGAAAAATAGGTTTTGAATATAAAATTACATATTTTACGTTCTGGAACATTCGAAACACACACATGCATAGACAGACATAGGTAAAAATATAAACCGTAAAAAGACAACTACAGAACCCGTCAAGTGAATACGATTCGCATGTGCTTTTACAGTGGCCGATAGAAAAACTTCGATAATTGGCGACGGGATGCCAGCATGTATTGAGTTATTATTTCCCTGCCTATTGGGGATCTCTGACGTGCGGCCATTTATTGATCTTTACGGGAGTCACTAATTTGCCACTTTTGGACCAGAACTGACTAAACCAGAACTATAAGGTTTTTGCGATGTGGAAGCGACTCTACCGGTCGAGTCAGTCGATGTTAAAGGTTGCTAGATACATCTGCAGATTATTAATTGATTGGGTGTGGGTAAAGTAATTAATTATTATTTAATAGACACGGCATTGGAAACAAAATATGTTATACGAAATGATGTATTTGAGTCGACGCCTTCTGGTACGTGTTCATAATTAAAAAAAAAATAGCGAAGAAAGTATTACAAATTGATTTTGAAAATCTTGGTAAAGCAAAGAGGATGGACGTGTCCTGTCTCTTAGTTTTATTAGTGTCATTGTTATTAAACCCATAATGTTAAGAAATATATCTAAAATGTTGTCGCTTTCTTATGTTCGATGGCGTTCTGTCAAGTTAGAAGTATATTTTTGATTGGATGTCCACTCTGTACAGACGTGGTCCGATGGGGAGAGGTCGGACGGATCATGTATCCTACGAAAATAGAAAAAAATTGACAGACTATATAAAGTCAAATCATGAAAAATTACATAAATTATTACCTTCTGCTTAAATAGTTAAATGTGTCATATCATTATCATGACATCGTACATATAGATTGGAATACATCTTCAATATGTGATACCTTTTTTTTTTCGTTGATGAGGGGGGAAACCTTCAAAAAGGTACCCGGTGCCGTGGGAGCGACGCCGGGTTATGTGGGATTTTTAGCGCACTAAAACCCCCTCCGGTGGCCTTCCTTGGCGCCATGATAGAACTTCGGGATCTCCATCGACAAACAAACACGACCGGAGGCCTATGAGCGCGTGCCCCGTCGGGCTCTGCTCAGGATGAGCGGACGATCATCCCCGAATACATACCGACGTCCTTCCCGGGGTCATTGGCAGGACGGTTCAGGCTCCCACAGCCGTCCACAACCCCGGAAGGCCCCTTTTAGTCGCCTCTTACGACAGGCAGGGAATACCGTAGCCCTATTCTGGTCCCGGGCTACAGGGACTCAATATGTGATACCTAGACATTATAGTACACCGTGAAGTTAGTTACGATTGTATGTATCACTATGGAAACTATTTATGTTTGTTGCCATGACAACCGTTCGCCGGGTGTTGCATCAGTGTAAGGGAGGATCACTGATGCTTTTTTCATAATTTCTGCACGTGTATCTCTAAATGAAATTCTAAATCAGCAACAAATAATGCACTGTTGCAACATGTTGCACTCACACAAACAGTAGAATTCCCTGTGTTTTGAGTGGTATATAAACGTACATAAATATGACATCACACGTACTCATGACCCGGAAAAATATATCTTCTGTCATATTAATGTTTGCCACAGCCGGGAATCGAAGTCGAGACACAATCTAATATTCTGGTCAATATTTTTTATAATAAGTTTCTAATTGAGGCGTATTGCTTACTACTATCTCGTAAATTAGGTTTAAGCGTAATTTACGTTACGTGACAACGAACTTTGGCCCTGTTTCGAATAATCTACATAAATACTAATATTATATGAGAGAAATCGAATTTTGTCTGTCCGTGTGAATGTGGTCGGTAATGTCGGGGACCGCGGCACCAATTAGAAAAATTTCTTTACCATTTGAAAAAAACATTAATCCGGATATGTTAAATGTGTCGGTGGACGGTGGACGTGGGCAAATAACACGACGGTTAGAGAGAGACTGATTTATTTGTAAGACTATATCTACCTTCATTATTTTAATAAAATACATATCTACAGGATATGCACACGGATTTATCCTTATATATATTAGCGTTTATTAATAATACATGTATATAAATTAGGTAGAGTCATGATATTTACTATGTTTTATACTTATTATCACTATGAATTATACCTATAATATATATCTTCTAAGATAGATAATTGTTCAAACCGAATGAAGTCTGGTAGGTCTGTTAATTACACCATAACATACGACCATGGATTTATTTGGGAACCTACAATTTCTTCTTTCCTGGAATGCACAAATAACACGAAACATTTTATTAACAGCTCTGTACGCAATTTTAATAACTTTCAAACGATGTACACAGAACACCGTTTAGCTGTTAATAACGAACATAATAACACGGAATCATTAGTCATCTCTAGTTTTTCTATTAGAGAGGACAGTTTTTTCCGCGTCGAATCGTACAAAAACGACATTAATACGCGGACACCTTTACCGGGTGCGCCCTAATTGATTATAAATTACATGCCACTGATAAACCCTCAGCAATTTCTGGTCCATTCGACAAATATTATTTGCATTAAATGTCACATTTTTTAACCATTCTGTTACTTATATATTTTTTATTTTTGTATTAAAGTAGATATTATTAGGCAACTTTCGACTCCCGGCCGGGGTGGACATTTGTGTGACAGGTAAATGTTTGTTCTCGGGTGTTCTTGTTGTGACGTCATATTTGTGTAATGCTCGCCGCAATACGAGGAATGTGTGGGTGTGAGTGTGTGAATATTTGTATATTTATTCAATTCTTCATTAATAAATATTAGGTACATCATTCTTCTTTAATTAATTTAAAACATTAAAATATAACATGGCGAATTTGTTATATACGACGTATCTATGTGTTACAGGACCATAACATAACGTGTATAATTACAGTAATCCAAGAAAAATAGTACCCCGGCTTCGTTTCCCTTTAGATTGTTTTAGGAAGTTATTTTTAGTACTGTGAATTAAAAATATATTAATTTATTATAATAGCTGTGGTGACGCAGTTAATATTACTCTTTACTTACTTTAGGGCAGTAAATATTTAATGTCCTCTTAAAAATATCCATATTAACGTTTATAAAACGTATCCTACATTATGACTCATAAAATACACTCCTAAAATGCCAAGAATCATCTAAATCTGTTCAGTAGTTTTAGTGTGATGTGAGATCAGACAGGCAGCCAGATAAACAGCCAAACAAAAATTCTAAAAAGCGAAAAAAGGGAAGCGGAGCGAACGCTGCTTAGTAGTGTTGTAAATACAAAATAGAACAAAAGCAAGCGGCAAAAAATAAACATGACTGTATTGAAAAAATACCTTAATGATTAAACGATTTTGAACTTGAATTAGAAATAAAGGGGAATCACCCATCTGTGTTCAAACATTGACCGCGGATTAAGTGCGCCTGAGGGTAATTTACACGCCCCTATAAAAACTAGTTAAGTACGTGTAATCTTATATTATAGTACTGTTTGCCACAGGCATTGTAGTATCCTGATTGATGTATGGAATATTGCAAATTCAGGCCGTAGGCGTCGCTTTGCTTTTTGGTTTAATTTCCAATTATTCCAGAATACTTGTAATTTCACTTACACTACAAGTGCTGTTGTGACATCTGCTAAGATAGATTTGGTTTCCTAAGTCAATTACACCAAACCAGTGACGTCATGACTGAGTTCGAAAATACAATCTACAGTTTATTCAAATAATTTTAATACAACATTCAAGAGATGACGAAGACATGTTGGAATCGTAATTTATAAAAATGGTTTTCTTATATTTTCCATCATGATTGAATCGTACTGTACGCCATTTTATAGATTTTGTCCACCTTTTTTTCAAGTTCGAATCACTTAGATCTTTGTGTTTAATATCAAATAAATTAAAAATTAAATATTCATCTCAATCAGTGGTACTGGTAGGGTTCTTTACCCGACTGACAGGCTACTACCCTCCTGACATCAGCCACGTTTGTCAATTGTCAGTAATAACCGCTTCCATATTGGCCAACACGCGTCGATGATGTCTTGGTGTTGCTGATGTTTACGGACGAAGGTGACCACTTACCACCAGGTGGTCCGGCTGCCCGCTTCCGGTTATGTATAAAAAAATGATTCGTACCTTGTTACATATTTCCCTTAATACAATGTTTTCTAATAATATTTGTTGGATAGATGCCCACACACAAAGACCCACTAATGATAATCTCCCTTTATCATCATCATATTAATTCGAAAACTGCATTCGTAACCGTAAAAAAACGAGTTAATGAAATAAAAATATCTAAGAACCTTTAAAGGCAATGGCTCCTGTCAAATTAAATACTAATAAAATGTCAAAGCAAATTATGTGGGAAAAAAGTGATGTCTGTCAAAATCATCTGTCAAAAATCACCTGTTGTTTGAGAATGCATGTTCCCGGCTCGAATTTAACAATAAAAGGGTTATTGGACACAGGAGACTTTAATCATTTTTAAAGCTATTTTCTGTTTTGAATTCAATTTCAATTCTATATTCAATCTTTTGTAGTATGACCTAAATAATTTTAAACAAATAATTAATTTTCAATAAACTTATCAAATATAGTTATCAAATGTTTTTGTGATCGTCATGAAACCTGAACGTTTCTTGTTTTTGCAAATGGGGAACTTCTCCAATCCTCCATGATCATATACTAGTTTATGATTAAATATAGTAAATGCCACTGCATAAGTACTAAAAATATATATGGCTTTGTAACTTTGTAATGTAAAAATTTAAGTCCACTTCTTCAATGTCATTCTTTATTAAAATAATAACACAATAATTTGAGACGTCATAAGTACCGCTTGGCGCAGTTGGTAGTGACACCGGCTTACCGGTCGAGAGGTTTTCGGGTTCAAAATTTTTGACCAGACCAAATTCTTGAGGTTATGCCAGATAAATGTTTATGCTGGGGTCATAGGTAGTTGTGGTGTCATATATTTATACGTCCATGCTATTCACAACACGAGACTTATTTATTTACTAACAAATATTTCAAGTCCGATATATTTTTAAAACTTAAATAATGTAGCTAACATTATCCAAATAAAATGTACTGCAGTATGTTTTAGACGTTTCAAGAAAACTGAAAGTGTTGCTATATTTTACTTATTAATTTTGTACACACATTAAATTTACAGGAAGCAAAATGATGTATGAAATGTTTGAATATTAAGGAAAATTTAATGCATAACTATGTGATAATATATTTATATCAAACACAAATACATTTATATAAATATTTACATACATATAAATATATTTTTTAATCTCTCGTTAGAAAAAGAATCATTACAAAATCTAACAATCTCAAGTGTATAGAAAGTTTTTCTTCAGAATATTAACTTGTAGTACTAAATACCCCCGCCGCACGCTTCACATATGTACCTATTTTATTGCAACGATGTGATTGGCAAGGGTAGGATTCCATGCAGGACTCCAACGAGACACCTGTTGGGATTCAGATGCTTCTCATTTGTTCTGTCAAACGACAGGTAGTAAAAACTAATGTGTTTTGCTGCTTAAACAAATACACACAATGACGCAAAAGCGTGTGTAATGAATTTTTGCGTCATTCTTTGATTCCACACATTCGACGAAACACGGACGAAAAACTATCGTAAAATTCTGATTGTGAGAGTGAAGATACTTAGGAAATTAGACATTGAAATATAGTAACGCGCTAATTATTAAAGATAATTTATAAAATTTTTAAACGACCAGATTACAATATATTTGGGAAAATGCAAATAAATTGACAATGACTTTCTTATTCATAAATAAGACAATAACATTTGCAATTACATTGCAGCCATTTTTTAATTCACTAACAAAAAGCAATACCTGCAGAAGTTGTCCTCGTTTGCAACTTACACACCCATAAAAAAAAACAGCCACTAATAATTTAAGATGATAGTAACGCCTGAAATTGAAACTAATTGTCTACACGACCGTACACTGATACGAGTAACATGATCAACAGAATTACTAACTTCCTCCGATCGGATTACACTCATACACGAAATTACGTATCGCGTCGACAAATTTTGACTCGAACACCCTCCTGTAGAAGCAGATGCCTGTGGGAACGAGGTGCAGTCGGGGCCAATAAAGACGACCGCCGGCGGGAGTACTGTCGCCGCCAAAATAACACGGTGTTTTATTTGTAATAATGCCCATCACGGCAGCCACGCGCCGAGATGTAATGGTAAATGTGGACCTTCCTAGTGAATATTTCATCTGTAGTTTTTTTTTAATTAATACTGAAACGAAGAGCTTGAGTGTAAAATCTCACCTATGCAGTATTTATATTTTAAAAATACTTCAAGTGCAAAAAAATAACAATATATATATACAAAATAATTATATTTTCTTGTTTTCAAATATAATCTTATTTTAGGTTAAAGTTTAGATTTGTACCACAGGGAAGTGCATGGCGTCTGTAATTTTAATGTACTTACACTCGCTGCTCGTTCCTGATGGCTGTGAAGCGCGATATTCGCCTTCCTATCCTTCACCAGAATTCTCCATTCGATTAAGTTTAATTCCCGAGTGTGTAAAAGTTTTGAAAACGCGTTTTATTTCGCATCCCCTGAACAATTTACCGACTAAGCCTCCGTTTGGCACCTTTAATAAGGAATCCCTTATGCTGAACTGTAATTATGCTTACCGTTTCATACGTACATGCGAGTCCCATATTCAGCATTTCTGATATTTAACAACTATTTAAGTAACAGTCACATCCTTACACATCCAACGTCGATATCGTCCACTCGATAAGAATTTACGAGACTGCATTGCGTCAAATTATAGAATTGCGCGTCGGAACAACTGGTCGAACAAATTGGTGGCGAAATTTATTATTTTGCCGCGTACGGTGTTCTTGCTCGGCCTTAGTTAGTTAAGGATCGGAAGTACATATAATGACGCCGTAATTGACTTGTTGCCCAAATGATATCGACAGGGAAATGTGTGCTGCCAGCCTTAAATTGTTTCCCGATGCCACTCTGTGTGAAATTTTTAATGAGGTGTATTATAAGGAGTTGAATTTTTCGTTAAGGTTCTGTATAATCGATGACACAACCACGTTTTAATAGGATCACTCGATTGTCTATTAGATATTAGACGCAAATTTGAAATTTTTGTACGTAGTGAAGAAATATAATAAGCTTGTAGACTTCCTCGGTGTTACATATATATATATATATACATATATATATATATATATATAATATTTGATGAATTTTGACCGTCGATATATATTATATATATGTATATATTTCCTAGGACCCTTGATTTATAGTAAAATACACCACAAACTCAATCTTGCAAACCAAACTTAGTATATATGCAAAAAGAGAGTTAAACCTTGCCTACTACAAGTTGCATATAAACTTTGATAATTATAATTATGTACACACACCTTTACTGTCAAAAATTATCACACACACACACTCACAAACCCGTGCGCGCATACGCACGCACACACATGCTCACATACGCCAGCACTTTTATAAATTTGGATAATTTTTAGTTTTTATAAAATATTTTTTTTGGTTGTTTTACTTATAAGGAGTGGTGTGAATCTATTTACCCACATCACAGGGAATCCTAGTGTGGGAGGGAGCTAGCAACCAAAAAAATTTGTAAAAAAGAAAAACAATAAATCAAATTTTCATTTTCATTCTTCATTAACTATATAAAGATATATATATATATATAAAGGAGGAGGAATTAGAAAAAGAGATGACAATTCTCTTTTTAAATACATAGACAAGATGGCGGGTGGTACGATATTGAAGATTGACACAGTACCACGTAAATTAAAACCTATCCAAACTATAAAAGCAATATAATTCACAATATAGTTCACGGGAAATATAGTATGTACCTGAGGACTGTTGTTTCATCCAGCATCCTGAACTTTCTATGCTTACAGAGATAATTTCAAGCTTACTACCTACAAAATTCGAAGAAAATCTTTGATACAAAATCAACGCTGTCCCGTTTAAAGTTACGTTTGTGCTACCTCATTACAGATTATAAAAAAGTATTGATGTGTGAGACATACAACATAATTGATATTCGCTAACTCCAACTCGAATCTGAAGAGCACTTTCTATAGTGTCAGAATCATAAAATTGACCAGGAAGTATGATCTCACGGTTCGAGTAAAGAAATAGATTCAAAATTCCTACTCCGCACAATGACCTTCGACAGGGCTTAACAACTGACTCTAACGCGTAAGCGCCTATGATAATTTGCTAATAGATGCCCTTCACCGTACTATGAATAAGCTTAACTCAGTCGATCATTTACTATTGAAATAAACCTTCGATTTACAAGTTTTGACTGAACTAACAATTTTTACTTATTTATATTTATCAGTAATAAAATTTTAAACGCATCCAATCTGTAGATCCCATATTATTTTGAAATTATATTGAAAATGAATTTAGCTACCGATACAGAGGTCTAAACATATTTTATTATTATCTCAGGAAATAGATCCCGTTCCTGCTGAATTTTCCGAAAAAAGTGTTATACAGATCTTTCCGGTTTGAAATCATATTTTCTAACTTTAACACTGACGCATTTATCATATTTTCTACTTTAGCAACATAACTGAAAACCCGACTCCAAACTCCAACAGTCGTGTTGCCCAATCCAAACTGACATCCTCCTTATAACCAAGGACATCGAAGCACCCATTCGAACGGCAGTCCAAGGTGGCTCGCCACCTGCCGCACCCACACCTCGGTGTAAATCGGTTGGCGCTTCGTGTGGCGAAACTCGGAAAAATTATCCTCATAAAGATGTTATCATAATAATAAATAAGCAGCGAAATTAGGCGCTGTTCGCGACCGCTCGTGCCGTGCCATCGATGTACATTCATCCATCGGTCACTTAACCATAGGGGGCGCAGTCTCCACTGTCGACATCCGTCAACTGAAAGTTGACAGACATAATGAGGCTTTGTTAATACCAAGCTGTGTGCACGAATGTAAATATCACTTCCAATTGTCAAAATTATGTAAACTTAGGCACACCTATTACAACCCTGTGAATATACCGTTATTGTACACCGATTTGTATTATCTGTATTAATATTTTGACGATACAATAATTTAATAAATTGGACCTGTTCTCTCTAAGATCATCAAAATATAGTCATTATGTTATTAACTCTTACACCGCACACGATTGTTGCTGAGACTCTTTATTTTTAACATTCATATTTTATATTGGAAACAAAAAATGTTTGTAATTTATTTAATATTTTATTGTTGGATTTAATTCCACATTATTTTCCTTATAATCTCCGTATTTACCATTTTCACATTTAATGTAAATTAATGCTTGAAAACAATTCTATCTGATGGCGAGCGGTGATGAAGTCTAAGATAATAAAATAAATAATGATAATAAGGTAATACTTAAGTCGGAAAACCGCTACGACCGAAATGCAAAGGTTAATTACTTTCATGTTTATATTTTATTATACAAAAAATATTGAACATAGTTTCTGCTTACCGCATCGCATGGATACCTTTCTATAATCTTTTTTAGCCGTATTGGGGCGGCTTTAGAATACTACCCCCAATCCCATGCTGGCAGAACAGGATGTCGTAAGGGGCGACAGAAGCCAGCCTGCTTGGTGGTAGGGCTTCGCGGATGGATTATATTATCAGTATTATTATTAAGTCATTAATATTATTATTGGTATTATTATCTTTCCGTGAAGCCTACCTGGCTAGCTACCACCCTCCTGCTTGAGTCAGCCGCCAAACGACCCGTCGTGTTCCGGCTGGGGGCTTGAGAGCCAGTACATTCTTTCTAAGCTTCTTCTCATTTTCTGGCCGACAACGCATCTGTGATATCTTTGATCTTGCTGATGTCTATGGGCGATGGTGACCACTAACCATCAGGTGGCGCGTCTGCTCGTTTGTCGCCTATTAACATAAAAAAAAAAAAAATTGTGGCCAAGAATATACAGTTGCGATATAGATGGTAAGGAAATTTCCTTACCTAGTAATTACTAGCCGGAAAAAATTATTTCCTTCGCAAGCCGTAACAATCACATTTTGACGGCACACGTTAAGAGCGTCCAGTGGAAACCAACCCGCGACGTATTCGCCTGCGGCTCGAGTGTCCTGTTCACCTCAAACTACACATTAACCAAATCAGCTCCACTAGCGAACCCCGGGAACATGCTGCAATGGGTGCTCATATTGACAGTTATTGATAAGTTATATATTTTGATTATATATCTACATATCACAACAGCTAAAACGATTAAAGCTCAGAATAGGAAATTTTGTCGAGTGCTTAAAGTAGAAATAACATGAAGCAATAATATTGGATAATTTACAACAATTTTCAATATAAATATAAATTCAGATAAATAGTGTTGCAGTACCTGGCAAATGACTGCGAAACGGAGTCGCACTCAGCGATAGCCGCTGTTTTGAGGTACAGTCTCAATATGCGGATATATTATAATGAAAATACATATATCTCAATACAATAACGAATTGATACGTTTCATTTGAGATATTCATAAATTTTGTAAATATTTACTCTAAATGTGTTTATATTAAAACTTTATTTTATATTTATACACATAGCCATTGGTGTTTCGTAGTGGTTGCTTTGACAGACTTTAGCGAATGGGTTTATATTCACACAATATTTAATTTAAATTTTTAACAATTACAAGTTAAGAAATAATTTATTTATAATTTGTAATAATCTATTTTTCTATATTTCGCAGAACATCGTCTACTGATCAAAATCTTTGTATATATCAACACTTTCTTCGGTGCAGAGAAAGTCGACCAATCCACCACCACTTGACCGGCGCGCGGCGTGGTGGACTATAACCTTTAATCTACACATGGTAAATGAAGACAGGAACCCAGAAGTAGGATAGATTAGGTCAGGCGGATGTTTCCATAAATATTTAGGGAGACTTCGAGCTTAAACTCTTTTGGTTTGATTTCATGCGATATACCACAGCCCAACGAAGCTAAATTGTCAAAAATGTTTTATTACAGTAGATTTGACAGGTAGATATATATTTTCATATCGACTCTTAGACGTGTCTGTACATAACCTAGTAAATAAATAAAATATATATTAATACCATAAAACATTCGTGTAAGTATAAAAAAATCTTAGACAATCTGTATTATGTATTTCACATATTTATTGAAATGACTCGTCATTTTTTCCTAGGTATTGTACAGCTCCAAGATTTCATACGGTTATATAACATAAAATACCTTGTGTCCAAAGTATTTTTGTTGTTTGTCTGCGCTTGCGCAACACCTTACTTTTGCGGTGTCTGTCTCAATGCGTCGTCACAAAGCGAACGCACCTGCGCGTTGTTTGACAAAAAACTATTAACTCCTACACATGTTCCACTAATAACTATGATTTAGGAAGTTAAACGTTCACAATTACACATAAATCATGTTATGTTTGTTACTATATAGCAAAGGTTGTAAAACTTTCGATGTGCTTAATATTCTACTATGTACAGTTAGATTGTATCTATGTAAAATTACCATTACAAATCTTTCATAATCATTTATATACGTTTCCTAAAGGGAATGGGGCACGTGACCGTAGTGATGGCGTTATGACTCAACATTGAGTCGTGCCACAACGGAGCCTAGCTAATGGGAGGGGCTGCGGCAGGCCTTCGTTGTGTTTCAATCGTGCTGCAGAGCAGTACTTCTCCGCTATGAATTGTTACACGTCTCATTTTAATTATTGTTAAATTCATTGAGTTCCTGTGGGACCTACTCCGCTCGAATGACCAATTGTGCGCCCATGAAGATGTCAGACCACGATGCCAGCAATGCTATTCATCCGGCAAAGGCATGTAGTTCTAAAATGATACTCATAATACTAATAAGAATCTTTCTCTAAACGTACGTGTGTGTGTTATGCAAATCTCACAAATTTTGAAAACCAGGAAGCAAATTTCAAGAATTTTGTTGCGAACATTTTTATACTTGCCTACTCTCACAATCGATTTGATTTTATTATTTTAATTATGATCTTACATTTGTCCACAAAATTGTTAATATGTTAGTATTGTTATTAGGTGGTCAATTGTATGTGTCTTCAGTATAACACTGTTACTAGGTATATCTTAGTCCCTTAAGTATTGTGGCTGTTTTTTAAGCTTTATATCGTGAATTTTTACGCTATATATAGTGAACATGCTCGATCCACTACAGTACCGAATAACATTCTGAAGACATTATTTACTGATCACGCAGGGTCTGCACTGAAGGATAAATGAAAAAGCAGATGGGTCATCTGATGGTTCACCGACGCTTTTAGACATGCTCAACATATACCATTCATTGATTGAAGTTGACTTGGCTTCATTTTAAAACAATAAATAACTTTATTAATTAATTGCTAAATATATTATTGTCGAAGTGAATTTACATTGCAAATTCGATGAAACGATAAATATTCCAACGTTCTATATAACAGATAACTCCCCAGAAAGTAATAAATTAATCCAACAAATTACTGCTAATGTTATCACAAATTAAAACTACAACATCTGACTAAACAAAATAAACGAATTTTATGAGACAATGAATAGCATAAAGTATCTCTGACATGAGTAGCTTACCGAATAAGGGCGTGATCCGATCACGTCGGAATGCTCTCGAGTAGAAAATCCCTGACATTTCACACGCAACCCGCGGTGTAGGGCCCGCTTGAGTGACAAGCTCGCGATACAAGATCGGAACCATCGCTTGGAACTGTACAAATTAATGTAAATTTGATAAGTATATGATAACGAAACATTTTCATTGTGTTTCAGATATAATTTTGAAGCTTTAGATACATAAAATAAGTTAATTTTTAGTTAAGTTTAGACATCAGGTTTACAAAATGTAAAGGAAGTTTAAAATTTTTATAATAGTAATAGTTTAAAGTCATAATCCGCTACGCTAACAAAGAGTGGATTGGTAGTGTTTATTCCTTTGTGAACATCTTGACAAATTCATGCCGTTTTCCCCACTATGTTTTCCTTCACTGAACCAAATGATAACTAATTTGTAGAACGCACACAATTCGAAAAATTTGAAGTGCGTGCAGAATTCGAACTAAACTCCCGTGCGGGAAAACTCACCCACGGGCGTTTGGTAGGAGCACAGAGTAACGACCTACTAAAGTGTATTATTTATTTGTGGAAGAGAATACCGGGTACAAAATTACATTTGGGATTAATGCCTTTAACATAAGTAGGGAAAATTTTTTAAAGGATCTTTAAGATTACTTATATTCCGGACACCAGCCTTCAAGCATCTTCACTGTCCATCTCGGTGATATTTGGCCAATTACCCCGGTTGCCAATTCTCGGCGCGTAGCTCATTCCAATTACGGACCAAATAATACACCAATAAATATGCACTCATACATTTAAAATGCAAATTTAAGGTAAAGCAAACAAAATTAAACCGCGTGAACGGAGCCACTTGACCTGTTGCGTTCCGTGGTTGTGCCGTGATTACGTAGACGTACATATGAGTTAACGACAACATCCAATTTGAACAGGCCAATTTGAATAAAGAAGGAGTTTTGATTGTCAGGGTCAGCCTCACGCGCAGAACAGAGATAGTTTTGGAATAACTACCACACCACGACTCTCAGAAGCGAAGTGTTTCTAGAGTTCATAACAGACGTAAGTAATTCCTTTTTTATAGTTAGATAATATAGTTATTACTTTTTCTCGCTCACTTTTTGATATTGAATTACTATAGTAATAAATATAAAAGTTTATACGGCCACAAAGTAATATAGGTCCTGACGTAGTGTAATACTTGCAGGACACTCGAAAAAATCCCAAACCACTTCCGACTTTTATAGACGGAAATTCTCAAATAATTATTTTATACACAGCCCGGATAACAAGGCTTTATTCGTCAGTAGCACTATTTTTAAGTTTCTTGTGATTTTCTCTCGTTATATAACAAAGTATGTTGTTAAAAGCGTTATTTATCTAATATTGTTCATAAAAATGTTTAGATTTCTTATAGGTCATTTATATGACAATAACTTGTAGTGTAAACTTTTTAAAATTCCCAATTATATAGCTTACACTATTTTTAATATATTACTAAACAAGCCTACGTTTTACTTCATTTAAAACATTTGTAACGATCTGTTACAAATAAATATTAATTTAATTTAATTTCAGTTACAGCACAGCATTTGGATAAAAACAATTTTAATTGGTTCAACTTTCAATTTGTGGTGATTAATTTAAAGAGCTATTAATGAACTATTCAAGTATATAGAGATAAGATTAAAGTCAAATCGAATATCAAAGAAATTCAACACAAAACCAGAAGGTAGTCTACACAGTTGAACACAGAGAGCGCAATCCTTCCCAAATATATCCTGATATGCCTCGTTGTTTAAATATTCTGTAACTGTCGCGACCGGTCGGTCATCCGCCAAAGTTTTTTGCTTAGAACCAGATGTATTATCTCTTGTATCGATAATTTTGAGTCCTGATTGATCAGGTGCAACGATAATTGATTCCCTTGTCGACATATATGGTTACATTTTAAATTAATATTGTCATTGTCTTAGGTTTTGTATGTGTTGCGGGATAAGGATATTAATCGAATAAAAAGCACATGTGACGTATTGCAAAAATGTTTTCCCATTGCAATAAATAAGTTTTTCGCTATAACTGCAGGAAATCTCAAGTAATGTTCCCGCCTTCTTACAATGTGGGAGTCTTCAAGAAGAGAGAGAATAGGATTTTGTTAGTTAGTGCGTTTAAAATCTTAGATTTTATCACCACTTACCATCAGGTGGGATTGTTGTCAAACATTGACTTATTCTATTTAGAAAAAAAAAGATTCATGAATAAGTTAACTGATATTTCGCTTTTAAAGTCTAATTCGGAGCTGCTGTTTCATGATGTACACTACTAATGCTTATTAATATTCTTACTAAAAACACAATAATTAATTGTATTTCTGTTACTGTAACTCTGAAACTGCGATCGAAATTCGTATGAAACATCTCACGGTCGATTTAAGAAGGAGGGATGTAGCTAGACAGTCGGGCAAAATACCACTATGTAAGTACCGTAAACTGAGTGTTACAAAGTCCAATGACTTTCGACAGGAGGGTTTTGACCTTTTGTAACAGCCTCGTCCGTTCTTTTGCAGGGTGCACCACGAACAGGAGAGGTTGGCTTGGACTCAAGGATGGAGGACCTTACACCCCAAATTTTTAAAATAAAAGCACCGTCGAAAACATATTTTCCTATTTTGCATACATTTTGGTTTTATATATAAACATAAAGAAAGACATATTCGATTCAATTTTAGTATACAAAAGTAAGAGATTCATAATTTTACTATTTGGTAATCGGTTTTTGGAAAATCAATCTTTTAACCTTATAAGTTTATTAAAAACGGAAGAAAACCCTTTTATACTTCATATAAATAAATTTCAAAACCAACAAGAAACGTTATAAGGTGATATATTTTGAAAATATTTCATGACTGAATTTGACTGTTAAAACTCATGTGGGATAATCTAAAATCATGAGTAGATTGATCTTTGTATTTTCTTCAGTTTTCGATTCATATTTTTCATTGTCTTACATTGGTAGATTAAAACAAAAAAAATTATATTGTAAATTTAATCTAATCAAAGCGAAGCGAGATGAGTTGTTAGTTAGTGATTCATAGATCATCAAGGTATTCCGCTGACATTCAACAAAACAAGAAATAATGAACAAAAACCATTTAGCTCGCACGTCTTCGTAAAAATACCCGAAACAAGCATTTAGCCGTTAAAGTATTCTTTAGGAGCAATTAGGTTTCGAACGAGGACTGCTGTTCTGTTGGCCACCCATGTGATTAGTCGATAATTTGGTCGTGTTGGTAGCATTGACACCCGCGGCAAGTGCGCACGCGACTGGCGCGCGCTCAATTACAAGCATGCGATTGGCGGAACCGCTGTCAGTAAGTCCTTGGTAATACCGGTCGAGTCTTCGTTTGAAATACTTATAATAAAACTATGCCCAGACTCGCTTCACAAAACAAAGTAATCGTAATGGAAATAATTATTTATGATTCATATTTTTAGTATTTCATAATTACCCCCTTTTGTCGTTTGAAAAGTCGATTAACAGATTAATTGAATGAAAATCATTATCCTTTGCATAACATTTTATTTTATATTATTTACTTACCCTTTTACAAGATATTCATAGAAAATTTTATGTCCTATTGCGTCCTATTTTCGGTTGGTTGTAATTGAAGTTCTAATTGTGATGATTGGAATGAAGCGTAAAGTTAAATAAGGGATTTGCTTTATAATACCAGAAATACCAGGCGTATTAAAAGCGATAAAGTCGTTGGTCAAAAAAATTCAAGAAAAAGAAAAAAAGCGTCTCATTTTTCCAATATATTCATAAATTGTTTGAAAATTGATTAATTGATTTCCACCTCGCAATTCAAATAACTTGTCTGAGAATATTACTAGGAGTTACGTTGATACAAGGTTTTTAACACGTATAATACAAAACAATGTATGTACATATTGTACATATATCAATTCATTAAATTAATGTTATAAGCATTCTCTGCCAGTCAACCGTCTGGCAATACAGAAAAGCACCAATGGCGGTATAAAATATTAAACGAAAATATAAAACGTGATTAATCAATATTATATGTGTTGAATCAAATCTACATTATGACTTTTATTAACTACAGAATCTAAATAACTTCATCGAAAAATTTATCAGTATGTGTGAAAAGGAGAATGGACAAGATCACGCAAGCCAGTTCCAACCAATTTGTGTATTTACTCTGGACAGGCGAGACGTACGATTCAATCATTTTTGGGTCAATTTGACGTTGGTTAAGATTTTTTGATATGCAAGAGTGCACCTGTTGTATTACTACTTATACGAGTTAATACTACACCAATGTCGATAATTTTAAAAAAGGTATTTACAGCAACTTGGTATTTTCTAGTGGTGTCTAGTGTCCAAAAATGAAAAAGTGAACCATCATTCGCCGTTTTTTGCACACTAAACGACCTTTTCGTAACGGCAGTTGCGGCAGTTAAATGATTTTATTTTTTGACTGTAAAAGGAATTTTTTTAAGAGCAGTGATAGCCAAGGGGTTCGATCGTCGGTCTCTCGTTCGGAAGACTCGAGTTCGAATCCTCGTTGTTCAAACGATGTGCATATTACAAATCAATTATCACTTGCTTTGGTGAAGGACAACGTCGTAAAGAAACGATTCAGTGAGAATTCTCTATAATGTTCTCAACGGTAAGTGAAGTCTGCCAACCCGCACTTGGATAGCTTGGCGGACTATGGCCACAAATCCTCTGGTTGTGAAAGGAGACCTGAGTCAGACAGTAGAACAATATGGGTCGTGATGATGATGATAATCAAAACATGAGTGTTTTCATTAAAAAAAAAAATTGGGCGTCCCACCATAAAAGCTGCCAGACGTAGAAGAGAAGATCATCTTAATGTTTCACGAGTTAAGGGAATGTTTGTTAAATTCTAATATATATATATTTATATATTTCAGAGTCGGTACGTACAGACGTTCACATCGAAGCACTAAGCACGCAGTTTCTCACAGGAACAAATTTACAATTCATTCGTTAATCGGAGTGTCTCCGATTCGATGCAGTGTTAATTAAAATAGTTCCAGTTAATTGGTTCTTGCAAAAAGTGACGGCCAACTAACGTAATGTAATTAAACTTAATAAATATATAAATTGATTGAAACTGCGTCCGTGGATATATGGAAAATATTCGACAGCATGTTAATTGAAGTGAAAATAGAAGAAACAATACGAACCTTAGGACTTTATTTTTTTTTATTTTTAACAGTTTTAGAAATGGATAAAGTTAAATAAAACTAGTATCTTAATCACCAGTTTTTTTACATTAAAAAAGTTATTGCTTGATAACAATCCCACGTGATGTCAGTAGTGATGAAGTCCTAGATGTTGGTTCACTCCCCTCTTGAAGACTTTCACATCTTATTTTAAAAATTAATAAATTAACTCAACCTATAATTTAATTATCGGTTTTATAGATATGGACTCCAACTAATACTAGATGCAGTAATTTAATCTTCTAGCCTTGAATAGCCTCGCTAAGTTTTCTACTACAATAAGATACCTCTTGAATTGGACCATATTCCTACATAGTAGGTTCACAATTGATTAATAGCTTCTCACTGTCCATAGTTTATCTAGTCCAAATAAAGTATGCGCTTTGAAAACTAAATTTAAACGAACGTGTTTCGTTTATTAAGTCGAACAGAGACACAGACAAAAGCTAGTTTGAAAAATAATTTAAAAAAGGGTTTAATCAGAGCGAATCGACTCACGCGCACGTAAATATGTTTTGACCATAGCTTGAAGTATCGACCAATGCCCTCAGATCTGGTTCATCACTATTAATTATCCCATATAGGGTGATTCGATAAATGAATTTACCGCTTATTAAAACACTTCAAATTTCACAACTAAGACCAACGATTTAAATCGCCTTTAAATATTCACGATACGATATCGATTTTTACGAATTTTTATTCTGTGTCCGTATTTTAAAAATAAAAATATTATATACCTAAGTAGGTTATATTTTTCACCGTTAAGACTCTTAATTCTCTGTAAATTATTTTTTATCTGTGAATATTGTCTGCATGCGTTGTGCTAACGTCACTCTGCGCCGCGCTTGACCAAGTCACATGAGTTTTTGGCCCAGTCGGGGAATCCATGAAACTTCACTCAGTAAGCAGGGTCACTAACAACTAAGTTCTAGGGTCGTCGTGATGTTCTTTAGTGCTTTAATAGTTCTAAACACGAAAAAGTCCTATTGAAAACAAACACATACTTGCATAGATGCTTAGAGGCTATGGAAGTATGATTAATATGAACGTTAACCTTAAAAATAATTGTACGCATAACCAAGAAAGTAATTCAGCTTATCAAACTACAATAATCAAGTTACTTACTATATTTAAAAATAAAAAAGAACATAATGTTTTTTACTGTTTTTTCACTATTTTTACTGTTTCGTTTTGCTTACAAATTTTTAATGTACTCACGATTTTTCGTCTGTCATCGATATTTGGATGCAATTCGACATGGATCATGGTCAGAGCGAGATACAAATGATAATAATATTATGACAAGACAAATTGATCTCTGCTATTTATCGTACATTGTAAAAATCTTTTAATAAATCTCCCGAGGCTCTCCCGACACCACGTTCGTTTCTCAATCGTACACCGTCCGCCTTTTTGTCGGGCGCTGCGCGGTCGGCTCCCGACGCAAAAACCACCGAATCAAAATTCTCGAATGGACGCATCTTTTATTTATGCGAACCGTTTCGACTAACAGGCGTAATTTTTTCCGGTAAACAATCAGTTTTGTCCGAAAAATGCGAGACGGAAAGAAGACATAAAAAGGTAGGGACTGCGCCAGGTTTTTTTGTGTCTTACTCATCAGTACTCATCTTCTACATACATAAAACACGTAGTAACTCGAGTCTGTATATTAGAGTATACGAAGTATAAAAGTATACGAGTCCAAGCCCGTCTCTTCGATGACTGCTCAAGCAAAGAGACAGGGTATCTGAAAATAGGGTATCCCCATTATGAAAACAAAAGATTTACATGATACTCGAAGTGTTTATATAGCTAACTAACCCAGTAAACGTTTCTCAGAAATATATTCCCGAAACCCGATCGCAGCGCCAACTGCCGGCTTCAGTTGTGACTCTAAACCAACTAAGGACCCACATAATCACACATGCAAAATAACATAAAAATCAGTCCAACTGTTTAGGAAGAGCTCAGTGACATACACAGACATTAGAGTTTTAATCATAAAGATAATCGTCAATGTTGTTACTGATCGTATAACATCAGAATGATTTTCCAAACTGAGTTTACCTTCCAAATGGAGTCATGAACACTATATTTAGTAACCGAAATTGTTCACATTTAAATATTAGAATATTGATTTTTATTAGTAGTATATAGTAGTATTGATTTTTCAACAGTCGAAAGCCTTCACTTCAACAAATATTTCACATGAGTAATCCCAGAAGAAGCAGCATGAAATTCCGCTAGAATATATGTTCTACTTACAATTACAGAAAATCTTTTTTGTATATCCAAATCATGTCAAAGCAGTTTTATTTTTAAAATAATGAATCAGTTAATAAAAACCTTTCGATATAAGAGTATTGCAGCATCGTCAATTCAGAGAGAGTTTTCACTAACAGGAGGTGCACCTATAGGACAGATTGGTATGAGCTTAAGGATAGCCTGACCAACAAAAGTTCTCGTACACCCGCGTCGGTAGTTACGTCCCGTTAAAATGTGGATTTTACGTCAGCTTTTACTAAGGCTCTGTAACATCCAAGACTACCATTTCTTCTTCTGCTTCGCCACTCGTCACCAGATGGAATGGCAGCCAAAGATAAATTTAAAACAAATAAATTAAATGCTTGCTTATAAAACTTTACAAATTTCTACTCATTTTAACAATTTATCAAGTTCACCGCATACGCTTAAGCCTTTCTCGTGAATTGCTCTACTTCTTAGCAAAACCACATGATAATCCAATCCGTGCATTTTGGAAAGTATTTTGCACATACAACAGACATAATCTTTATTTTATATTGCATTGTTATTGTTGATAATAATCGCAATTTATTGTAGACTTCTCGCTGTTGAGACGATTTAGGGTGTATCAACGAGTTTTTTAGTTTTTAGTTTGATACGTTTTATTCAATGCACACAGGCTGAAAAGTAAAGATGAATTATGAAAAATTACAAAGATCGTAACAAAAATTAAATTAATAAATCTAGACGAATCCGGGTCGGTGCGCTAGTCGCAAATAACGTGATATGATTGTTGAGACAAGCGCTCGCTTTCAAAATATTTCACTCACTATGTCGTGAAGAAAAAGCGAATTGCGGAGACTATTGTATTCTTGGTTATGAGGCCCAAAAAACCATAGTCTTAAACCGGTTCCTTTAGCCGCTGTAACATTGCATGACTTTTTAAGTTTGTTCAATATGATATGAAAAATTTGGGAAGTTATGGTTGATATTATTCCAATTTATTTGCAATTTTGTAAAAACGAAAATATGCTAACACAGTGGAAGTTTGAGATGCCTGTCTCTTTTGTTATTCATTTGTTGTTGTTGTCGGTTCCTGGTGGAGGCTCGAGACCCGCGGGACAACTATAGATCATAATGGGGACATAATATTACCCACTAATGTTTCATTCGTCTGTATATCCTTCACAAATGATAGCAATGTTTACGAAAAATCAGCATAATGTATACGAGCGTCTATAGTCGTTTTATAAATGAGAAGCTGCCGGTTACAGCAATGTTTAAAAGCTAAGTTGGACTATAAGGATAAATACTACATTAAAATAACAGTACACAGCAGGTTTAGGGCCTCAGAATTGTGAAGTACAGGTTTCCAAAGGGTTGATAGATAACATGACTGTTTGAAGTTAATCACGGAAGTAATACTGAAACAGTATTTACCTACTTTGCAACAATACGCGAGGACCATATATGACTATTGACAAGCGTAGCTTCTTTCACCCTCCACCACAAAAGGAACATGTGCTTATATGTACAATGTTATACATTGGACGTAGGGTATATGTCGTGTATATCTTTGTATATAAAATTCTGTCCGCGTGTATATAACTGAACTCATAAACAGCGGGACTGATCTTTATGAAAATGTGTATTGGACCCAGTAGATGACGCTATAGTCGAGTTCCGGGAATATATTGCATAAAATGAGTGGGCAAATCTAGAAGGAAGTACTCGATTTAGCTGTACAACAGTAAAATATGATAGCGTCAAGTACAGAAGAGTTATCAATTTAGTATTCTATTTCACTCTATCTGCTATACCTATGCTATACTATATCTAGCGATCCCGGTATGAACACGGCAAAACAAAAAACCGGGGACTGCTATTCTAGCTAAGTTATCTTATCACACAGATCAATTCAATAAGCAACTTTCCAAATATGAAGCCATAATAAAATTGCTAGCCACTCATCAAAATACCAATCGGCAGATCATATTACAATGGCATCGGTTACGGTATTTCGATGAAAATGACTGACACGGACATACTGTACTGTACCCATTAATCTTATCACACACGCGACTATGGTCTCTATTACGCCTGTTCAAGCAACAATATAGTATGTAGTGTTCGCTTAACGGCGTATAAACTAATGTTCCGCGGTGTACTCACCGGTTTACCAGCAAGAAACAGCGTGGAATATTGCCGTGTGCGCTAATGACGTGCGTTTCTGCACTTTAATTGCTATCTACAGACAAACAATGTTTAAATCAGATCTATTTTAAACCTTATTTGATGCACGTAAAGTATAATTTTACGTGGCCGATTAATATAAACATCTCGGTGAGATAAGTCTGGTCGCATTCGTCGCATGAAAAATGTATGAAGTCTCATCTCAGGAAGGAGTAAAAAGCGTTCGTATTGAAGTCAGTTTTGATTGGTGCTCAGTTTGCAAGTGCATTATATTATGGTGAGTGATGAGAATGATCACTAGCCCAATTGCAAATTTTATGTTATTGTTCCCGTTTGTACTTCTGCACATGTGCCATGAATTTGAGCTGTCAATAACTAACACAGTCATTTGTAGTAAAAAGAAATCTATCACTGAGTTTTTAGTTGTTCTACAATAAGACAGAGATAATTCTTAAATTCCTCACAAACCTACCTTTTATTTTTCATAATACGAGTAACGTATGATACAAAACTTACATCTACGCAGACATTATGCATTATAACCGTGACGGGTGGAATCTCTTGACAGCTGACACTTGACAATAGTGACAGCCAGGCCAAATGTCAACTATACGTCTAATTCGTTTGTCGATTCTTATATAGCATAACACTACAAACGGCCCTACCAACATCTTCACGCATTGAAATTTATATAAATCGTACATGTTACTGTTCCGTTGAGTTAAAACATCTTCGGGCGCGGTCAGTAGTTGGATAGATGACCGCTAGAGGCAAAATTTCTTAAGCGCTTTCATGCTTCGAAGGACACTTTATGACGTCGATCTTGGTTGTTATTGCTGGATGTAGTAAAGCATGTTGAAGGTCTCCCGGTGGTATAAAAATTGCCAACACGGGACGACAAACGCCTTCAACAATTGGCGCAGTAGTAGTTCAATTAGGGGGATAGTATATAGCCCATACCTGCAATAGACCGTCAATTTGTTGAAATAATTAATTATTTTGGAAATAAGTAATCTTACAGTGTACCAAACAACTACCCAAAATCTAGCTGTACAAGTTACTTTAATGAAGACAATTTAAAATTAATAATCGAGAAATGACAAAATGGACAACACGTTTAAAAAAAGAGGATCAACCTACACTGTACTGTAACCATCCACCATCAAGGACAGACCTAGCTATGTTGCTACGATGGTTGTTGAATAGGGCACGGAACAAGCAGGTGAGGTTGGCCTAGACTTAAAATAGTTGGACCCCTCGCACCTGACACTTGTCGTTATATATTTTGATAACAGCGACAATGGTATAAATATATATAGCTAGATTAGATTCTTGATTTTCCACATCCGACATCACCTGTCGATTTTCCTTTCTTAAAGTTTTGTTATTTATAGAGACAAAATATTAACTTTATCTTTATTGTTTATCTTAATTAAAAAAATACAACCGTAAAGTCTGGGGATTGGGGAGTTGGAACCTAAAGTTATAAATCGTATAACTTGTCAAAATGTCTTTAGCACCTTAATATTCTTATTTGCAGCTATTTCTTGTAATTTTTTATCTTCACCTTAGAGATGTAACCGTAAGATATAGGTAGTATTATATTAGATATTATTATATAAGATAGATTATATAAGAGGTAGGTATTAAGGCTGCCTTTTATAATTACTATGTTTATTTACCTCTTCAGTCCGTTGTATATAATCCGTTTATTTATCTGTCTATACGTGATAATATCTTAAAAACGCAAAATTTTTATTTCGCACAAATTTTTAACGGTTGCTATTAACAGATACGGTGATTCACGAGAAAGGTACAGTTTTACATAAAAGAATTTATAAAACGCTTGATAAAAACGAATAACAATAGCGGATATTTTCTGTGGATGTAAGGTACATGTTTACCAAAGCACAACAGGAGAACAATAATAAAATGTAATATTATGTATAATCCCCAATAAATAGTATATAAATAAATAAATATCTTCAAAGTACAATTACTTCCGGTTACGTGATGCCCTTTTTTCATTCTTTTTGCCGTCAATCCCAGGCTCCTCCTTGTAATTGAGCCCGCTTGTTGGATAAAAAATGGCTGCTTATACCGCGATGCTTACATGACGCCAAACAATGTTAATGATCGATCCGCGCGACCTGGGTATTTTCTCATTAATAAATCCCTTAAGGCGAATTGCGGAATGGAGCTTCGAAATATTGAGGGTAAAACTGAATCAAATCAACAGAGAATATCTTCCCGTTGTTGGTAGTATAATAACTCGTTTTAGTGACAGTTTGTCCTATATCTATTTCTTTTATAAGTTATGACACAAGCAAACAACTTCAGTAGTTGAGTATCTGGTGTCACGAAATGCCAGATTTTGGTAATTTGGCCGCTCTTAAATATCATTGGACACTCAAAGGAATACGTATTGTTTGTGAAAAGTGAATATTATAGAGAATTGAAAAATTATCTCGAATGAATGATATGTTGCGCAAGCGAAGTATCCGAGTGCTCCCCTTATGAGCTGAATACCTAACGATAAAGAAGGCTTCAGACAGAAAAAAATCACATAATTCTATTGCTTCCCAAAAGTTATCAATACCCGGTATCTTAGGAAGATAATGATAACAAAGTTTTTCACTAGTATTTTAAAAACGAGATAAGGACAATTGGTAAAGCATTTAAAACGCACAAAACATTTCATCCAATAACTTTTTAAGCACGTCTGATTCAATTCAATCAACTTTCCCAGATCCAGGGCCCAATCCCTTAGGGGGAGCATTTCTTATTATAAAGCGGTACCAACCTTTCATGAAGAAGCTCTTTAATTTGCGCGCCTGTTCACCGTGTTGGATAAATAATTGTATGGAGGAAAAGAGATTTTGCGTCTGATTAATTTACTACATTACACAGTTGCCGATGGGCTAGTGTTATTAAGCAAAGATTTTGCTTGGGATATAATCCCAGCTATATATTTATAGATAATTTGTTAAAATTAAGGTCATAGCATCACCATTTGCATTAATCCACGTAGTTAAGTACTTTCGGGAGCAGTTGAAAGTTGAATTGGTTAAAAAATTTCATAAGTGCCAGGGTATAATGTTCGAAGACAATTGCGGTCACTTACTCGTGACTCATCGGCTCGCTTAAAACAAACTACCTAGATGTAAAGTAAAAATCTCCAGCAATCAAATGTAGAAGGGCAGATGTCAAATCTGAATCGCATCCATTGCCCATTTACCGAAAATAAAGTGACCGATCCACCTTCTCAAGAATCCAAGCTGGTGTTTTGTAAAGTAAATGGCATCTTTGCATCAAAGAGGCGGCTCGCGCCGTAATGACAGGGCACGTTAACTTTATTGCGTCCAGCCCAACTGTTGGTTGCTGAAATGGAACCGCCCACACCAGGTTAGGAAGTGTATAGAAATGAAAATAAATGCCTTATTTTGATAGGCTTGAGTGCAATACGGGTACCTACTCACGAGATTTACACGAAAGATTTAGTTACATGGATCTTGGTCAAGTGGTCAGTTAGACCGTGACTACGAGTAAAGCAATTTTTCTAGATTATATGCATTAAAGAAGCATCTAAATATTAGTTCTCAACCTATGAAATAGTATTCCCACTGTGATGACATATTGCGTTACAAGAAGCGGGTCTATTGCTCTTCTCGGCCGGCAACCTTTGTATTGATTCGTGAGCGGTGGTGAGTTAAGTTATTGGCCAATTAACCAACCAAAGGGTCTGCATGTTGACCTTGTAATGCTAATCACAGTAAACACTTCCAACATTCGACCAGAATAGACTTCATCAGAAATGACGATGCAATGCAGATTTCCCTGATTATTGTGCTAATTGAGTAACATAACGCAGCACTCGACGGTTGTTTGAAGTAGTTGATGCGATACCTATAATACGAGCGTTTTAACTTGACTACCGACTACTGACTGACTCCAATTTGTTTGTAGCTAACTCTGACCTAGTATGTGATTGTTCCGCTTCTTTGCCGTATTCAATTCGTTGTTGTCTTGCGGTTTCGGCAGCTCTCGAGACCTGTTCTTTAAATCAATATTTTTAAAATGACTACGTATCCATGTAACGCATGGTGTGATCGTTTAACATCAGCTGGTCCAAAAATTACTCGTTCCTTAACCAACATTCGGAACACTAATGTCACGAAGGAACTTATATTCGAAACTTAGACCATTTGGTGGTGACCCTGTCTACGGAACGGGTTCCCGCTCTGTTTTCAGTCGGGCATCATTTATGTGACAAATGTTATATTATGTAATGTTGTTTTATGTTTGTTGTCTCATCATAGACATTCGTAATGTAATATTTATGTACGTCCATGCTCCCCGCAACCCAGGGAATCTGAGATCATCGCTGTGAGTGTGACAACTTAAGAGAAGGTAAAATTGAACAACAACCGCCTAATGTACTAATATACATTTGCCTATATTGAAAATCAGTAGTGCATAGATGAAGAACTAATATAAAACCAGTATCGAGACAATTACTAATGAGAGCTACACCACCGACGGATATCAATATTCATCAAGAGATCCATAACGTGCCAATAAAATTAATTCCTACATGAAGTATACGCACAACTTCAAAAAGAAAATCATGCGATTACAACTCTTCGGTGCGTTCTTTGCCGGGCGCAATAAACAAACAGAACAGCCAGTTAAATACGTTCCCGACAAGCCCGGAATATGAAGAAGGGCTCTATAAAAATTTACTCATTGCATACAATAAAATTAAGCATAATTTTGACCATGCGCTCTCATCTCGCTTTTTGTTTACTCAACATTGTACAGCTTTATTGACTGGCCTCACCGAGAACTTTCAGCGAATATTATAATTAGCGAATATTATGTAGATGGAAGCGCGTGTCGTAAAAACCGAGTTAAGAAACTTCGGGCGCCGGAGTAATAGGATGGATGACCGCTTAATTTTTCTTTCTTTAGCACTTTGTATGTCGGGTTAAGCGGTTCCTATTATCGTTAAGTAGCACATGTTAAGTTATAACAGAAGCTCTCTTTTTAATTAAGTTACTGGAAGACTCGTGCCCGGCTGTAACTAGTAAACTACAAAGCTTAATGATCTCCAATAGGAAAAACATATCCTATGAACCTACTACTTACGACGTATGTATTTCTTTGTGATTTTCACATCTATTTGTATCCACATGGTTACGTTTTAACTATGCCGAAATAGGAGAGGAGGTCAAGAGTTTCAAATACCGTTACAAATTGCACTTAGCAGTCAAGATCCAGCCTACTTCTATGTTCGAAACGCACTATATTAACACAAATTGAACATTTGCAACTACTCCAATGTCCAGACAGTTTGGTGATTTTGATTCCTTCATTAAACATGTGAATTTCTTTGCAATATGTTCGTAACAAGGATATTGTAGATAAGTTTTCACCCAGTTACCGATATGCAAATAATTTTAAAATTTTACATACATATTAAAAATGATGTCAATACGTATGTACAACCTAATATAATAATAATATTAATAATAATAATTAAAAGGACTAAACCACACACAAATCAAACAAACATTGACCACAGAATACAAAAAAAGAATAAATGCTATATGTAGAACACAACTATCGGGAAAATTCACAATAAAAGCATTGAACAATTATGCTATTCCGATACTAACATATTCATTCGGAGTAATAAAATGGACGAAAACAGACATAGAACAAATCGAAAGAACAATGCGCACTATATTAACCAAATATAACTATCTACATCCTAAATCTGCCGTAGAAAGACTAACCCTCAATAGATATCATGGAGGAAGGGGCTTGATAGACGTCCACTGCCTCTGGGAAAAACAAATTGATAACCTTAAAACATTCTTTTACACAAAATCCCTTACTAGTCATATACATAAAGCCATATCTCAAAATGACCGTAACCTTACTCCCTTAAACCTATGTGAAAACTTAACTACACCACGTACTGACAATATAGATCATCAATCAAATAAAATAGATATCTGGAAAAAAAAACCCTTCACGGACGACATCCTCATGACCTAGAACAAACGCATATAGATCCAGTAGCTTCTAACAAATGGCTTAAAGTAGGCAACTTTTTCCCTGAAACAGAAGGATTTATAATGGCTATACAAGATCAGATAATAAACACTAAAAATTACAGAAAATATATAATTAAAGACTCATCAGTTGCTAGCGATAAATGCCGTAAATGT